>JAWWTY010000045.1:6319793-6430190 GCA_035222235.1 Margarornis squamiger | reverse complement strand
GGCGAGGGGGCGAGGCGGTGCCCGGGCAGGGAGGGAGGCAGCGCCCCGGGGAGCGATGGAGGGAGGGCAGGCAGGCAGAGCGCAGGCAGGGATGCAGGCAGGGATGCCCGGGAGTGATGCAGGCAGCGCCCGGGGAAGGAAGGAGGCTCGGCACAGGCAGGGATGCAGGGGATGCCCGGGGAGGGATACGGGCAGTGGTCAGGCAGGGAAGGAGGCAGTGCCCGGGAAAGGAGGCAGGGAATGCCCAGAGCGAGCCGCAGGAACCCAGGAGGGACACCGGTTTCTCCCGGGGCTCTGGGGAGGTGCCGGTGGGAGAAGACCCTCCCATGTCCCCCCTGCAGTGTGCTGGGTGCAGCGCCGTCACCTCTTCCCTCCCCGGCGCCCAGTGGCATCTGCGCTCTCATGCCCACCCCGTACGAGCCCCCCAGGCCAGACTCCTCAGGGTGGGAGGGAAGGACCCCTCCCAGGGAGCCTTTCCCTCCTCTGATCCTGCTGCTCGCTGTGCTCTCGGGCACATCACTTCACCTCCTTGCCGTGCCAGCCCCCGGGGGGTTCTCTGTGCCCGCTGGCACCGGGGGGGACTCTCAGCCCAGGGTAGTGCCAGATCCCACCGAGGGAGGGACATTTCTGTAGCAGAGTCTGCATTTTGGGTCACCCTGCACGGAGCATTTACCTGCGTGCCGGAGGGAGGGGAAGAGGCTGGTCACACCTCCGGAGTGTGGTCCAGACCCCCGGGACAGGCTGCTGGTGGGCTCCCTGCACCTCCCTGCTCCTCGAAGCAGCCCCCAAACCCTGCTCCAGCTCACCGTGACACCAGCGAGCACCGGGGAGTCTCTGTGGGTCTGGCTGCGATCACTCGGGCTTGGCTGAGCACAAACACCGGCCACGGCTCGGCCGGGCTCCCCCCCAGCCTCGTCAGCGCCTTTGGCTGGGAAAAAACACCAAGCCCGGGGGCTCCTGGCCAGGGTGAGGAGGGGGTGCAGGTGGCAACACAACGCCATACCCTTCCCGGGGGACAAGGGGAGGGCAGACACAGCCCCCCGGTTGGGTGCGGGGGGACAAACAGCTGACAGAACGCACAGCAGCCTTTGTGTCACCCTGCCCCAAGGCACCAGGCAATGGGGGTCACAGCCCCTTGGCCGTGTCCCACCATTACACCCCGGCTTGGGGTTATTTCCCTGCAGAGCTGCCTGATGCTCGCAGCCGGGGGGATATTTATGCGTCCCTGGGGGTTATTTTACCAGCCCTAGATGCTGCTCCCCTTCCCCGCATCGCCATACAGCAGTCCTGAGCTGTGGAATGTTTCCGGGAGAGGGAAAGGATCAGGCTGCACACGAACTCTCCTGCACAATTCAGGCTCCAGCCTCGGGGTCTATTTTTAGCAGTTCCCTCTAAGATGCTCTTCGGTTGCAGTTTTATGTGTGAAACTTAATATACGAGGGGAGGGGGAGGGGAGTGGGGCTGGATCCCGGCACGTCCCCGCTGGTTGGGAGGCTTATCCCAGCCTCAGCGACAGGAGCCTGATGCAAACCTAAAATCATCCATCCAAGAGCTCTCGTATGGTGGCACGCAGGTGGCAGCAGGGGACAGGCAGAGCGGATGGCTCGGGGGGCTGCAGGCAGCCCCCGCCTCAGCCACAGTCTCTAAAACCATCACCCGAGTCCCTGCCTCTTCCCACACCTCATCACGGGCTCAAGGACCTGTTGTCACCTTGGCACATGCACTGGCATGAGGCAGGATGCATACAGGACCAGCAGGGATTTTGGGAAGCCCACCCAGCAGAGTGGGGCTGGCCCCAGCTGCAGCCAGAGCAGCAAGGGGCAACACGGGAGGTCCCTGTCCCACGGCGTGGATCGGGGGAACAGGGACCATCCACCCCCGGGGACTCAGCCTAGGGAGGATCATCTGTGTCCCCTGAGCTGCCAGCGCCGGGGGCTGACGGTGCTCATGGAGCAATCCCAGTTCACAAGGTACAGCACAGCCTGGGGCTGGCGTGTCCCCGTTTACAGGGCGTGAGCGTGGCTGCACACCCAGAGCAGCAGGAAAGACCCATTTCCCCACGAGGAGCCCCCGGCAGAATAGGGAGGAAGACTTTTCCCTTTTCCCTTTGCCACAGGATGTGAAGGGGACAGCAGCTGACAGGGCAGAGCCTTGAGCATCTCACAGCAGCTTTTGTTCCTGTTGGGCCAAACGCTGCTCCAGGCTCATCACCAGCACAGGAGGTGGGCAGGAGGTGATGCACAGAGGGGAATGATGATCCTATCCCAGGCACACCAGGGATGCATGAAGGAACACAACAGCAAGATCAGTGACCCCAAACCAGCCTGTCACTGTTGTTACTAGGCACACACACCTGCTTCTGACGTGAAACCATCCCAGTGAAGAGCAACAGGGGTTGGTTTGGTACCTGCCCTTCACAGAGGGTGGTAGTTCCCAAACCTCCAAGTGCTGCTAAGCCAAGGCTGGGCAGGGGTGAGGGAAAGAGCTGCTCTGCTTCAGAGCAACATCTCCCAAACCTGCTACTTGTTCTGTTGCATTTCTGGCCACTTTGAGTACTGAGTGTGGGGCTGCCTGAGCTCAGCTCTGGCCCAGTTCAGTGGTTTTGCAGCCCAACCCATCCTGCCCTCTGGAAAACAACAGCACCAGTGCAAACTGACCCAAATGCATCACTGACCCAGGATTTTATCATTTCACTGCAGGAAAAACAGGTCACACTACACACAGCCCACCTGGAGCCCCAAAAGGGCTAAATGGGTATATCAACCTTCTGCTCCTCATCTGAGTCTGTCCCTGCTACCCTTTGAGGAGAGAGCAGCAGAGACTGAGGATCCTTGCTGCCTCCTCACCCTGCAAGCCCCTAATTCGAGGTGGAAAAAGAAGACAAAAGGCTCCTGGTGAGCCAACAGTCTCCTTCCCACCAAATGCAGCCTTCAGCCCTGCTGCTCCCCTGGGCAGAGCCAACACGAGGGGAAGCAGCCCCCTCTCCCCAGCCCCACAAAGCCACACGCAGACACAGCGTCGTGGAAATGAGTTTATTGACACGGACGGCAGGTAAAGCCTGAAGAGCAACACGACACGGCCAACACTGGAGCGAGCGGAGCGGCAGGAGAGGAGGGAGGAATGTCACCCAGGAGCCCAGGCTCTGCCCTGTGGCACAGACACCTGCATGCCCGGAAAGCTGGGAAGAAATCTGGCAAGAGAAGGGGGTGCTCAGCATCCCCTCCCCACATCAAAGCTATTCTCTCCTCCCTGCGCCGACACAGCATCGCACTCAGTGCCACTTGTGTTTCCTTAATTGCTCTGTTAATGATTTTTGCAGTGCACCCGCAGGGCTTGGAGCAAATCACCTCCCAGCACATGCTCAAGGGCTGGATTGCTCCAGCTCTGTCCCACTTTGTCCCCAGCCAGGGCACAGGGGTTCCTACACAGGGACACCACTTTCCTCAGGTCCTGCAGCTCCTGGGCCCTGCTGGAGTCTGTCCCAGAGCACTGTGACCTTTTCCCAGCACTGGTTTCTCGGCTGCAGACAGTGCCAAAGCCCTGATGAATGATCTCCCACCGTAAAACATTTACTGACTTTGAAAGTGGCATCTAGAAGGACAACATGGGGGTTGCTACACGCAAGAGCTTTGTTAGGAGGGGAGGAGATGGTGTCCAAGCATGCTGGGGAGGGCAAAGCCGTTCTGGATAAGGGCTTGGATTAAGCAGGTCAAGCTATGGATGGAGCAGGGACATGCAAGAGGCTTTGCTTTCACTGCTGTTGCTGCAGCACTTAGTGGTTGCAAAGGGGTGAGTCCACAGTCATGGACAGGAAGGGAAGCAGTCTTGGCCCTAGGGACAGATCAGAAAAGAGGGGCCAGGGCATGGAGCTGCTCGGGACAGGGGGTGAGAGCAGGAACATGGCTGGCCCTTGTCACCGTGAGCTGTAGAGGGGAGAAATGCTCCCTGATCTGCTCAGCTCAGCCCAGCTGGAAACTGAAGACCCCCAGGCAGGCAGGGAGCAAACACTGCCAAGTCCAAACCATCTCCCATCACGCCACAGCCTGGGTTTTGGGAGACAGCATGGGAGCAGGGAGAGCCTCTCCACCCCTCTGGCACCCCGGGACACTGCCAGCAGTGGCCCCTCTCCACAGGGGCACAGCTGACACTGTAGCCCCATCAGGGAAGTGGCACTGCCACATGTGGATGTACAGTGAGCCCTGGGGATTGCCAGGGCCAGCACAGTGCCAGGTGAAGGGGCACAGCTCAAGGGATGGCTGAGAAGGCAGTTCAGCCACAGCAGGCACGGAAAGAACGGGAAAAGAGGGGCTGCAGATGGGTGAGGATGCAGAGACCACACCTGGAGCTCTGGCACGAGCCTTCTGCTCTAAGAACGGGCTCCTTTCCTTCATTTCATCCACTGCTGTCCTCTTACCAATCTAGGCCTGCAGCTCCTCCCCACGCAAAAGCAGCCTCACTCCTCAAATCAGCAGCTAATGAGCCAGGGAGATGGCTGGAGTGAAAACACACCATCAAAGCAGCAGCATCAAAGTCTGCCAGCACACGTGTAATAAAAACCCCTCTTTAGGGCTCCACCCGCCTCCTCAGACCGAAGTGATGGCTCTGTTCCTAGTTCCCCGAGGCCGTGCTCACCCTGCTAGAGCCCGAACTCCCTGCAGGGCTCCCAACAGTTCCTTGGAATCGCCTTCCCTTTAAGCCAATTACAATAGAAAAACTCAAAAAGAAATGTATAAAAATATAAAATAAAGTGCAGTGTTATGGTTTTCGACACTTTTGCCTTGTTTTAATGAGCGGACGTGTGGTGGTTTTTGCTCGGTGTTTTGTTTGTTTTCTTTTTCCAATGAGCGGTATTTTACAAAATCGAAACTACACCTAAAGCCATTTAGAAAACACTGAACATTGGCACAAAATGGAGAAGCCCACGAGAACGGATGAGTGAGGGGCGAGGGGGACACGGGAGTAGTCGAAGCAGTGGTTACAAACTCCATGGACGCTAAAAATACCAAAGGGGTTTGTTCCCTATCATCGTCAGCACGTGGATACTAATTGCTACCTTGTTTAATCAGTGCCTTTGACTCAAATCCTACACATGAATACAGCTGCTTCCAGTTACGAGTGCTTTTCCCCGCGCTAGCGGTGAAGGAGGATTTGGGGACCCCTTTTTCCCCCCCCTCCTTCTGCAGGGTGAGGCACAGGCTGATGCTCCTGTTAGTTTTTCAAGATGGCATCGTAGGCCTGGTAGATGTACTGGGACACTTCTGGAGCTCGGCATTTCAGGGAGAGCTGTGGAGAGGAGAGCAGAGGTTAGTGGTGGTGCAAAGGGAGGCAGGAGCTTTCTACCATGGCCACAAAGCAACTGGGAATGTCTGACCTACAGCATGGGTTGGACAGACCATGGACAGGATAACAGTCACACAGAATATATCTCCTAAGTGCTGCTTTCTTCATCACCAAGCCCAAACTGCCTTTTCAGAGCTGGCTGCAGGCAGGGGGAGGTACACAAATGCAAACTCCCACTGTGGGCTTCCCAAATGCCCAGCAGGTGTGAAGGAAGGGGACATGGCCCCAAAGTGAGACAAGAGACCTGCTTGTTCTCATGCTGCACTAAACCCGAGGGCTTCTACCGATCTGCTGCTCAGCCCTGATGGACACAAACTTGGCTGCCACCCCTCTCTAAAGCAAAGATCAGGCTGAGACCAGGCTTGTGGCATCAATCCTTGTGCAAACACTTTAAATCACCTTCCAACGTTCACTTTCGCCCTGCGGGTTCCCAGAGCAGGGATTTTTTTCTTGAAGCTCCTGGCACAGCTTCCAACAGGAGATAAATCCTCTAATACCAGGACGCTCAGACACAGAGGTCCTCAGAAGGGGAGCAAAGTCAAAGAGAAGAGCTACAGAGGTGCACGAGGCAGGACAGGGTGCACCTTCCCACCAGCCCCAGGCTGATGCCAGCACGAGGCCAAAGAGTCTTTGACACCCAGACAGCCAGTCCCCACTGTGGGGCATAAATTACCCCTTGTCTGTGAGAGGGGGAAGGGCATCCTGGCAATGCTTTCTCACTAATATCTCTTGGCTTTATCTCTGGGTAACCTTGGCAAGTAACTGCTCATGGCTGAGCAGGCACTCTCCCAGCTCAGTGGTAACACAGCAGTGTTAATTCTGTTGTTTCTCGCTTTCTTTTTCCCATTTCAGTGGGCATTCCTAACCCCCCATCAAATGAAGAGGGTCTCCCCCAAACCAAGCACATTAGGCAGAGCAGGGGGAAGCTGGGAGGTGAATTAGCAGGATCCCAGCCTGCCCCATGTGCCCTCCACGGTCTGACAGCTCACCGTGTAGTTCGGGTTCCCCGGCTGAATGCGAAGCTCAGCCAAGATCCAGATGCCATTGGTGAGTTTCAGAGACTGGTAGAGCATGTCCTGGCCCTCCACGTTCCTCTTGGCAATGGTGTAGACGTTGTTGTTCTGCAGTTTGCTGGAGACAGTGTCTTCAGAGAGAAGGAAGAAAAAAACCACATCTGTTAATTCAGATTCATCATCTGCGGAGACAGGAGAGCCCAGAGGAGCATTCCCAGGATGCAAGCACACAAGGAAACACTGACTTCTTCCCTGGGGACAGGAGCAGACACAACACAAGGAGAAAAAAATTCCAATTTCCTCCACGGACCCCCCTCATTCCTTTCAGGCTGTGATCCCTTGTTAAGTATTTGCCCATTTTACAAGGCTTTCACGTACTGCTCTGGGTCATTCAAGACTTACTGCCTTTATCAAGGCGAGACTACCAAGGCAGCTCAGAGGGTAACAACACTGTTTTAACCATAACCCCCAATCAGCTGCAGGCAGGCTAACCTGGAGGCAGCCAAAAGTTAGAACAGGAAGGTGGAGAAGAACAAAGATCACTGCCCCAGGCTCGCTCAGGTTCTGAGGTCCTGCCCCAAACCTGACAACTCCCTCCTGCTTCCCTCGCATGCTGACACTTCTGGCCAAATCAATGCCCTAGAAGGCAGTAAAAATCCCTTCCTTTATTTTAAAGGAATTGCTTGAAAGAGTAAAAGCCCACAGACATGTCTCTAGACATCATGGGAATGTGATACAGTTTTAACACACAGCCTGACCTCAGCCCTCGCAGCCAATGTGTGATTTCACCTGCAGACCTGTATGGATGTCATCATGACACACATTATTTCTAGGAACTGTTGAGTAAACCAGAACAGAGGCAAATATGCAGAACACAAAGACTGAAACCAGCAACCTCTGGATGCTTCTCAGCACAGAGCAGAGCAAACCTCAGTCTTTGGATGGCAGTAAAGGGGCACATCCAGACTTTGGGTGGGAGGCTCAGGGAAGAAAACACCACACCTGATAAACACCATTAGCAAATTTCCATTCCTGATACCCAACAGGAGTAATTTACTGCCCTGCTGGTGCAAGGGGAACACCTTCTCTATGCTGGGCCATTATCAGCAGGTTGGGCACTTTTGACAGAAAACAAGGGAGAGAAACAGCCTTAAACCAACTTGCACTGAAAGCCCAGAGGCAGGAAACACAGGATCCATCTCAAGGAGCACAGGGAGCAGGACAGCAGCACAGAAGCAGCACAAGTGACTGTGCAGCTCCAATCCATCCCTACACCTATGAACACTGAGATTCACCAGCTCCTGATTTGAGAATGGACACAGATCTGTGCTGACGTGGGGGGATTAGAGGGGACAGCAGAGACTGCTCATGCACCAGGGAATAGTGGAAGGAGGAAAGAAAGAGCCCCACAGATCCATACCCTGATGCAGACAGCTGGATCTGCTGTCTCTCCCCAGGGCAGGGCTGATAGCCAGAGCAGTGGAGCAGTTCCATAGGCAGCCTGGACCCTTCACTGAACCCCTTTGCTCCCCAGCCTTCAGAGCAGCTACATGCAGGTCGAGGATGGTTCAGGCATCCAGCTACCCAGACACTCAGATTTAGGTTTCCTCTCTTCCCCAGTTACTATGGAAACTGGCAGATATAAGTAACTAATGAAATCTTTTGCTTAAAACCCCTCATTCCCTGTCTCCTCCTCCCACCCATACTCCTCCTCTACACAACAAACTCATCCAGACTAGGGAAACAGGCAACGCAGAGCAGTCCCATCACAGAGAGAGTGTGGCTGAGAGAGATCATCCACTGGGGATGAAACCCAAATTCCCCTCTCTTCATGCCCCCTGCCAGCTTGAGCAGCCTCCAGGGCTTTGTGAGGGCACAGTGCCCAGCACAAGCACCAGCTCAGAGGGCACATCCTTGTCTGAGACGGACACTGGGATTTTGTTTGCCCAGTTTTAACAGGCTGTGGTTAAGCCTTACCCCTCTGGACACATATCCTGAAGGTGGAACTGCTGGCAAGGACTTTCTCCAGCAATCATCACATCTGCCACAGCAGTCTCCCCTCTGCTGGGGGATGCTGTGGGAGTGAGGGCATTTCCTGGGGAGCAGGGGTACAGGATTGGAAGCACAGCTGCAAGTGAGAAGCTGTAATTTTGGCAGCTGTGAGGCTGTCACCCCATCCCACGGTGTGATGGCAGAGGAGGGGAGCTGTTCTTTGGGAGCACAGCAGGTGAGATGGGGCCACAGACCAGCAGCTCTTATACCAAAACCATTGTGTGATGGCTCCTCTCGCACTTCAAACATCCACAGCCTCTTCGAGGGGCAGATTTCCAAACAATAACATGTTTGGAAGGGGAGGCAAGGAGGGAAAGTGAGGCAGGGCAACTCCTAGGAAAGCCTGTTTTCTGCTTCCCTCTCTGACCTCAGTTACCCTCTGAAGAGAGCAAAAAGCCCTACCAAAACATACCCTGCCTCAGCCAGACACTCCGAGCAACATGAGCAGGCTGGAGCTGGTGCTTGGCTTACCCAGCTCCTCCTGCCCTCATTCCCAGCATAGATTTGGGGAACTGGCCAGAGCTGACCCCCCTCTCCCCTCAGGTAGCAGCTCCCACCTCTCCTATGCTCTGGAGTATCAGGAATTTGGATTTTGGAGATCATCAGAGTTGCTAAGCAACAGTGCCAGGCAGTGCCTGGCTGAAGGCAGGACCGCTAATGCCATGTGACAGCACAGCCTTTAAAAGGAAATAATAAACCCAAGCAGATATTGCTGGGAGCAGAGAGCTGAGCACAGCCAGAGCACAGCACAGCACCCACCAGGGCCCCAGTGAGGCAGGAGGAGGGCTGAGTGACTCTGGGGACTGGTGACTCTGCAAACCAGAGCACACGAGTCCTTTGGCACGATGCACAGTCCACACCTGACCTTGCTCAGCCACTTCCCGCAGGGCTTTTTCTCTTGGCTCAAGGCTTGTTCTCACAACCTTCCTGAAGTACAGTGTAAGGACACAGGGAGATCTGCCCATCACCAAGGCCAGGGAAACTTCTGACATCAGCCCATCTTTCAGGGTTGGGTTTTTTGGTTTGTTTCTTTTCCTTTCTAAACAGAATTCTTTACCTCAGTTCAACAACTAAATAGTGCACGTGAAACAGAGACAGGGAAGAAGAGCTGGACACCTCCTCCCTTTCACTGTGATCCAATGCTTTTTAACAGCACTTCCCTTATGGGTAAAGCAAAGGACATGCTTAAATATTCTGCCCATCAGCTTAAGAACTTCACTTCTGAACTCAGCCAAGATGACCAACAGGCAACCACAGGGTTTTCATGAAGGACATGCACAGCTCAGAGCCATCATTGACAATACACCACTTCTGAACTTGGGGGCATTCTGCAACAAGCACTAGATATCAGAAAGTAAAATTTAATGCCTATATTTTATGCTGTGGTAGCTGAGAACATCCCCCATGCCATTTCCAGCACCACCTGAATGGTTCTGAGCATCCAGCCAAGAACTGCATTCAAATCCCCAACGCAGACTCTGATGCAGTGGGGAGCCACTTTGGGCAATATTATGACAGTACATTCATTTTCAAGCCATGTGATATGCACTAGTGCTGTACTTCATTAAACTATCAGGTACAAGATTTGCACATACAGAAAAAACCCAACATACCAGGGAAGCTTGTGTATGATTGTCCCCCAGGTTGTTTCATCAAAAAATCCAATTTCTCTTCGTTCTGGCATTAGCAAATTACTCAGGGGAGAAAAACAAAGTGACCACTGCATACCAATAAAGCCACTTTCAGCTCCAAACACAAAAGCTGCTGTTTCACACCAAATTGTGGACAAGTAATATGCAAGTAAAACAAAACTCCTAGAACTGCTGAACAGCACAGCAACTAATTGCCTCCCATGTAATGGCACTCAATCTTCATGTGCAAGTCAGCTTGTCCTCTTTCACTCTGTGGGTTTGGGGAAGCAGAATTTTAAAAAAAGAAAAATACTTAGCTAATCTGATTTGCATATCTTAATGTGGTGATCTTTTAAAATATAGTGAAACTTAACATATTGAAACGACAGCATAAACAAGTCAAACCGAGCTTTGGTGCACACTCAGTTACAGGGGAAGCCTCAGTTGGTCTAAGTTGCACCAACAGCACCCAGATTTTTAGAGCTATAAGAAACTAGGAATCTATTTTCGTGCACTAGATTCTTGTATTTTCATTAACACCTCCCCCAAATCAATTAATTTAGCACTGGATTCATAAGAGCTGAGAATGCTGGGCTATAACCATGACCTTGTGCTTGCATTATTTCTGAGTAAGGTTTTCTCCATGGAACTATCCCAACCTCTTCCTGAGAGGCAGATGCATGAAACAGCTCTAATGAATTTAAGATGTGCAGCACATCCTAAGAACATCTTGGCCCCAACATACAGCTCCAGCCCTCAGGAACAGCCTCAGGCCAGCCCCAGCTCTCACCTCTGGGAACCAGAGCCCCAAATCCAGAATAAGCACCCATCCCTCACTGACTCACTGGGAACAGTGGGAATACCTTCAAAGGTCCAGGATTTGCTTATTTTGGAAACTAAGATGCTGGAGATATGGATTAGTGTCCAGCTCTGACTACTTAAGGACACCTGCTCCTCATCCCACAGCCTGGACCTTATCCTTGGCTTCAGCTTGCTGGGCTTCCTGCAGCAGCCAGGATTTGCTGGTTGTTCTGTGCACTGTTTTGGGGTGAGCTGCCAGGGCCAGGAGCTTTTGCCTGCCATCCCTGTTCGAGCCATCAAAGCTTGAATCAATCCTATTTGGCTTGCCTTGTGGGCACAGGATGGATCTTTTACCTACAAAAGCCTGGGAGCACAGACTCCCACAGAAGCACCTCCACTGACTGACTGTGTTTATCTCCTTTTTGTTTGAGGGAAGAAAAGCAATAACCTGAGGAGAAATCTGCAGTTTGCACAGGAGGTGCTGTAAGGTGACTGTTGCACAGTGACAGACAGCCCTGGATGTACCAGAGACACACAAGGTGCTTTTTTGACAGATAAAAATCCCAGCCCCTCAAAAATCCCTACTCCAAGCCTACCTCACTTTGGTTTAGAGAGAAAGAAATTCAAATTTCAGTTTCTTCACTGAAGAACAGCAGCATCCCTTGGTTAACTGCTCAGGAGGGCCTCACAGACCTTCAGCCCCACTTCTCACATGGTGCACAAGCAGCAGAGATGGGAACACTGAGGAGAGCCAAGGCTGTTTGCAGGCTCTGCCCAGCAGCCCAGCTCGGCCCCCTCTGCTCCATCCCCATCCTGCTGCAGGCATGTGGCTCCAAGTGGCTGCTGGAGCTGCCTGAGGGCACATCAGCAGGGAGCAGAGGTATTTTTAGCTCACAGCTGAATTCACATCACGAGGCTGCAAGCGGTGAGACCGAAGCATGAATGGCACGGTGTGTCCCAGAGCACTCGCCACCCAGTGGGTGGGCCCACACTAGGCATGAATTACTGCTCCTAGGAATGAATTACTGCTCTGAGAGGATGAGAGGAGGGATAACAACTCACACCTCTGCGGAGCCAGCGGTGCTCACAAGCTTTTCCCTGTGCTCAAGGGTTGCACAAATCCAGAGTCTCCTCAGGTTTGGGGAGGAGCTGCTGAAATCTGCAGTTTTATGCACTGCACACCTTATTCTGTGCAGTGGCAGGGACTGCACAGGGTGGTAGGTCATGAGTGAACAACAGGACCATCAACAGCCCAAATCAAGAGCTTTACTCCATCTAGGCATCTCCTACAGGACAGTCTTTGGAATATGACTTTCCTCCACAAGGATGAAGTTCCTAAAGGTTTTATACCCAGAGTTGCTCTTCTTGGAAGAAAGAAGGTGTCTTTTCTACTATTTTCACTGGATTTAAATGGTCAAGACTTCAAGAATCTTGAAACATCACCACCCTACTGTGGCACATGGGCAGACACGCCCTTGCTCTGGAGTAGACTAGTAACAAGATGGATTCAACTGTTGTCAGAGCTCATCCAGCTTACTCTGCCTTTGCCATGCTGTGAGAAGCCTCTATCCCTCAGGATGCTGATAGCCCAGCCCTCCATGGGTTTTGGGATCTGGCTAATCCTTTCACAGGCACGGCTTGATGCTCTTAGGATGGTCTGAACAAGAGGAGGGTATTGCTTAGATGCAACCAAGCTGAGCAAACTGAGTCAGGGTGGGTAAAATCCAAGGGACTAAGACAAGCACACGAGATTGCCCTGGTTTTCCCCTCCTGCAAGCTACTGGCCTGCTCTGTGCTGGAGCCCAGGTGGGTAAAATCCAAGGGACTAAGACAAGCACACGAGATTGCCCTGGTTTTCCCCTCCTGCAAGCTACTGGCCTGCTCTGTGCTGGAGCCCAGGTGGCCAAGGAAGGGAAGGGCCGGCGGAGCTGCGAGAGGGAGGAGGTGTCGGCAGCGGAAATCCAGAAACAGAACCTCGGGTGGATGGAAGCGTTTGAAATCTGTTTATGAGACATGACCCACTTTCTGCCGTACACAAGCCAAGGAGGCTGGCAGATCCTGCACACCCCCAAGCATCCCGAGTGATGGAGAGCACCCGGGAGAGGCTCTGTGGCCAAGGCTCTTCCCGCCTGAGCCTGGCAGGGGCTGCAGATCCCACTGCAGAGAAACCACCCGGCCTCTCCCTGCGAGCTGGGAACATGTTCTCCTCTGAGCATCCCCAGTTCAGGCAGGCCTGGACTTGGAACTGCCCCCCTGGGAATGGGGAGCATTCTGTCACTCCACATTTTCTTCTGGAGGGAGGAGGGGGCCATGCCAGGCTGCAGGATCTCCAGGGCTCATCTTCCCAGCCATGCACCCTGCTCTCTCCCTCCCAACCCACATGCTCTGCTAGCCAACACCAATCAGGAGAAGCTTTCAGCATTTCTGATTGCAGATAAGGAGCCCTGGATGCAGTCAGGACATGGCCAGGGCAGAAGGCACCACCAGCAGCAGCTCTGCAGTGCAGGGGGAGAGGCGATGCCAAGCTCGGTTGGGAGCAGAGGGAGGGCTGGGGGAGGCACAGAGGTTGTTCTAATTTGAAACCCCATCGTGAAATCAAGTCATAAGGTCCAACAGCTGCTATTTTTTTCCTCCTCTTGTGTGCTCCATCTTTTATATTCCAAAATAGTAATAATTATGAGTACAAAGAGACCCATGGTTTCTGTCTGCAATTGAAGCATGAGGGTGTTCATTGTGTAATAGCAGGCGTGAAAGAACAAAAAGGTTACAGGGTTGGTAATCAATAGGGACACTTCTTTCATCTGTGAAACACAGCAGCTTTTGGGTAGACTCACTTGGCTCCTGTCCAGAACCTTTTGAACAGGAGCAAAGCTGCTACACTGGCCCCATTCCACTCTTTTACACTCCCTCATCCTTCAGCAGTAGTAAGGTCATATGTACAAGCAGGACGCTCACAGAAGCAACTGGATGGCTAAACAGACTGAACAGGATCAAATTTGATCAAAAGGCATTAATATCTCAGCTAACAACAGCAGACCAAAGGTCTTCTCACATGGTCCTCCACAGATACCACAACACCTTATAGTCTATGTAGGGTTACTCTTCCACAACAGTAGGAAGAAAGGAAACAGAAGGAAGAAAGGAGCTGCCAAAAGGTGAAGTAGCTGGCCCAGGATGGTACAGAAGGTTAAAGTCAGGGCTGGAACACCTTGTCCAAAACTCACAGCAGCAGGACAGGGTTGCTGAACAGCCTCAACACCGTATTCAGCCCTATTTAAAGGGCAGCTTTGCAGGGAAGCAAAGTATAAAAGACAAAACAAGAATACAAGGCCCAGAATGAAAAGAAGAAACAGATCAGTAGAATCAAATACCTGGAATTTTAGATGTGCTTCTATGGAGACCCAGATATAGTTTTTGACTGAAACAAGCCCTGGGATCCCAGGTGGTTCTGTTCAAAAGTGCAATTGTCATCTATCCATTAACCATAAGGTTATTCTAACAAGGTGATATTAATGAGGTGATATTTAGTGGCCACACATCAAAAGTGCTCTCAGCATGGTAGAATTAAGCTACTCACCAGCATTCAGGTGACAGTCTTTAATCTGGAACTGAAGCTCATTTTCGTTTGGAATATCCTTCCATGTGGCAAGGAAGACCTGGCGCTCTAGAAAGGAGAAAGATGATCAGCACTGTGGGATCCTCAAAGCACCACAACATTAATTTATGCACCACAGGATGTTTCAAGGTAGACACACAAAAGGGCTTTGGGTCACTTTTTGCCCTGCCTGGGACACACCCAGTATTTGCTCCTGTAACAATCTCAGTCTCTCTGGAAAAGCAGCAAAGCTTTGATGGATTTTGGCCCTCCCAAAATAGAGACAGTCTTTAACACATGAGGTGTTTACAAGCCAAGAACAGGCAGTATTTGACAAGAAGGACCAAGATCCACACATTTAAGATTATGTTAGTGAAATCCACTTTTCAAGCAACTTCCCAGCCAATTCAAACAACAATTTCATAAAGGTGACTAGGAAAACACAAGTTACAGTGAAAGGGGTATGGGGGTAAATCCTAGACCCATCTGAGTGAATCAAACCCTCAAAAAAACCCCCCCAAACCCAAACCAAACAACCAAAAACTCAGCCTCAAAGGGAACAGATCTACCCCTTGCCTGGCAGGGAGGAGCAAAGGACTTAGGTTCTGGCAGCTTTTGGAACTGGAGAACAACAAGAGCAGGCTACCAAGCCAGATCAATTCAGGCTGAGAGAGACACTGGCATGAAGGTCATGGCCAAGCACACACAAATCCCAGCCACGAGACAACTGCACCCAGCTGGGCACTGCCAGCACAGTCTGGCTGAGGGAACATGACCACAGAGCTAAAGGCACTCACCCATTTTGCCATCCTCCACAAAGAGCACATTGAGAGGAATTAGGCAGCTGAAGTAAAAGACATCAATGTTGTTCTTCACAGCCACCTGTTACAGAAAAAACAGGGAGGTTAAGAGTCTCCATCAGCTGGAAATCCAAGGGGATCACAAGATTTCACAGTCTCATCACCCTGGAGTGCTCTCTCTGGGCTCTGAATGTGAGACTCCCTGGAGGGATGTTACTGAGATTCTGGGTAGTTTCAGACCAAGACCAGTCCCAACCCTCTGCACTCACTCCATTTTCCCTAAGAGCTGCCTAATCTTCTCCTGTGAGCCTTTCACCATTGCTGCTTCAGAGCCAATTGCACTGATGGGCTCACAGCAGCATCCTCACTCTTTGCTGCTCTTGTTCAGCCTTTCCTCCTCACTCCTTACACCTCTGAGGTACATCCCAACCCCTTGGTTGCACACAGCTACTACTGTGTCTGTCCTATTGCACATCAGCTTCTTCATCGCCCCTCTTTGCCATCTCACTCTTGTAATTCCTCAGCTCCAAAATTCCGTGTATTCTTTATTTGCACCTTCATTTCCTTATTTTTCACCTCCTTGACTAGTCCTGTCTCAGTCCAGACACTTTCTAGAGAGCCTAAATGGTCCATTGCCTGCACCTTCCTTGCAGCACCTCCCAAACCACCTGCCTTTAGCTTAGTGAAAGCTATATGGGGAATACGTGCCGGGTGTTGATTCCTGGAAGACGAAAGCCCTGCTACAGAGCAATCAGGGCAGGTAACAAAAGATCACTCCACAAAAGACTTAATTCTCAGTGTCATTAAACTCCACCAGCCAGGGAGATGCACTGGCTTGCCTTTATCACACACACTTGCCATGTTCCCCACTAATCTCTGCTAACAGAGAGCAACCTCGCCTGCAGTTTTCCCCAGGCTGAGCGCTGATGGCACACGCAGGAGCAAACTGGAGGTCTGAGAAGGGCACTGTCATAAGGTGGCACAGGAAAAGGCAGCTCTGGGCTTTATTTCCATGCCTCTCACGCTCTCCTCACGTCAGCCTGCACAGCAATAGCCTGTCAGGGGAGCACAGTTCAGCAGACACCTGGCATTGCTTGCAACGAAGGCATCTAAAGCCTGTAAGAAAGACCTAGAATTGAGGCCGTGTGGGGAATTTCAGGAGCCACTTGAGTTCCTACTTCCTTTGAAAAACCCCAGAAGGAGTTCTCCAAGTTGTCACCCAGCTGAAACACAAACCAGACCAGGCTGAATGCTGAGCCAGAAGAATAAACTGGCTGGTACAAAGATTTATGCCAAGACAAACTCCACTGACATTAATTACATATGCTAGTGTCCTGCAGAGAAAATTTATTGTCACATAGTGGCAAGCTTAGAAAGACACCCCAAATGTCAGTAAAAACCAGCTGCAGATAGACAAGAGAGGTGAATTAACCAGAGAATTCAAACACAAGTCATCTGATCATACATGCATACAAGTCAGAGGACAAGTAAAAGGAGACCAAGCTCCCAAACAAACTCTTGGCAATTGGAAGGTCCCAGAAGTGCAAAGGACTGCAAAAGGTAGGTGTGATAGTCTGTGGTGTTTCTACTTTCAGCCATCGCTAAAGGTAGCAGCTTAAATTTAATTCCCACAGTGCAAACCAGCTTAAGAAGGGATTAGTTTAAAGCCCACTAAAACCACGTAAATGATGGTGCAACTGGGAAAAAAGCTTGGAATTTGTCCTCTGTAACAGGGAGCTGTTACGTGGTTCAGCTGCTGGCGTCATGCTCACGAGTTGGAGTGTTCAGTGTTTGAGCTGGAGGCACCAAAGCCAGAGGGGTAAAAGCAGATTGGTGGGTGGACTTAAGTGATTCACCTCTGCGAAATGTGACTGAACGCACTGGGTGAGTAGCCAAAAACACACCTCCAAGTCAGGGAGGGGAGAGCTGGGGGAGGGACAGCAGAGTAGCCATTCCAGATGCTACACTTGGATATAAGTCATGGAGATGAGCCAGAAGAGGGAAAATTTAGGCTAAATGTCTGGGAAAACTGATAGTGAGAATTATTAAGCAGCACAAAATTCCTCTGAGGAAGAGAGAAGCTCCAGCACTTGGACTATTTAAAATCAGCCTTGACAATGCTCTCAATAAGAGGAACTGGAGGAAAACAAAGAAGCATAGCAGGGGACTATCCTGTGTGATCCAAGATCTTTTCCAGCTCTGATTTAATGATTAATTGCCTTGCCTCGGAACAACAGAGATTACTTAGCTTTTGTAGCTAATTGTTGTTGCCATACAACAGCAGTTTCTTACAAGAGGGGCTGGAAAGCAGAGCCTTCTCTCCAGTCATGGTTTGAGAGGCACACTCCAAATTAATATGCCAACCCTGTCCCTGCAGTTATAAGGATGCTATAAAAAGGTATCTGCTGACCTGCTTCTCAACTCTGCAGAAACATACTGAGTAAGCTGCTTTGGCTATACTCTGGAGAGCTACCCAATTAAGATGCTCTGAAGTGCAATTTCTTCCCAGTAAAGAAAAATCAAGCCACATGCCACCCTTCCTCCCAGGCTGCATCACTGGGTTCAGTAATGACATCACGTGTCACCTTGCAAGTATCTGTAATGATGCAGAAACCAGCTGTTTCAAACACCTTTTGCAGACAGGAAAGGAGAAGGCTATGGTCTCCTTAAACCCACAGCACCAGGACAAGGCTGGTGAGCTTTGCAAGACAAGCTTCCATGGTTCAAAATTTCATCTTTCCCCCAAACAGCCAAGTATAACCTGTCAGCACTGTGGTCCACAAGATTTGTTCCATAAAAAGGCACCTGCAGATACCTGGATGGAGAAACCTGCACCAAGGAAAAGCTAAGAAGCCCTGCCAGTCAATAGCAGCTTTCCAAGGTCATGCTTTGCTCCACATCAGGAGCATCCAGTGCCATCTGACAGTACAAAAGCAACCTCAGGCAGAAAGCAGATCCACAGCAGTGTCTGCAAGAATCTGAGCAGCTAATAACAATGACTTGCCAAAAAATCCACTGCTCCTCAGTTGGGAACACCATCCTGAGATAGTCAATGACATCTGAAGTGATACCAGTAGCTGAGAAGTCTCCCCAGGTTTGACATGCTTGAAAGGAACCTCTACTTGCCTTCAATAAATCCTCCAGTCCACACTAACTTTGCTTGTGGCTGTGCAGCTTTAACCTGCTGACCTGGACATGAACTATTAAATCTCTAGCTAGACCTTCAGCCTCAGACATTTCAGAGTTGAAACAGAAGTATTTTTAATAAAAATGGCTTTCTATCAGCAACCTTTTCAAGAGGGGGAAAAAAAAAATATTAGTGCCTTGTGAATTTAGTGAAGCAGCCTACAAAGCTCTGAGGGATAGAAGTCAAAAGGTGGCAGATTTTTGTGTGAGGCTTCACTGATGAAAAGGTGTGAGCCCACTAAAAACTGGCACAGGGTTTCAAATCACTTACGTCTAGTTCGTGATCTGACTAAAGGAAGCAGCACCTCTAGGAACAACCCCTGGAACATATTTGCTCACCTTGTAGCACAAACACCCTTCTGCTGACCTCCCTTGAAGTGCAACTCTCTGAGAGCCAACATTTGGTATTTTGGGGAAGAGGCACCTCCTAAGAACAAGGTTAAGTTATTTTCTTCAACAGTGTAGGTTTCTGATGCTTTAAATCCCAGACTTGAGCATAAGAACTGACTTTCAAAGTCAAGTCTGAAAGCAACACAGATGCTTTCCATCAGCAGCAAGTACACAACATACCCACTTGGAATCCCATTAGCACCTACACTAAATTAAGGATTTACTTCAAGTTGGGTTTTGCTTTAGAGCCTGGTAACAGCCAAACTGTTAAGGCGAGAACAACTCTCCACCGCAGAGCCTTTTTTACCTCTGCCAGCACAAGGTCATGGTTTGTTCTGTGACAGTCTGCTGCTCTGCCTGTCACATGCCCCCAGGGAATGCTGCTCCTTCCCTTCATCTCGTGTGACAGGTAGGGTTCTTGGGATCCTACGGGTGTTTGCAGCCACTGCCAGGCGGGTGCTCTGGAGCTGTGCACAGGCAGCAAGGCAGTCAGGGAACACAGAGGTACTGGGAGGGTTGTGCTCTCGTGTGCCTTGCTGTCCTTGGAGTTCAAAATGCACATTTTATCCAATGTGCTGTACCATGTGCCAGACCTGCCCTTACCCAGCAAACCAACAGCCTTCACAGCCGAGTTAGGAACTGGCTGCAGCCGCCAAGCTGTGATCCAAGTCCCTAATTCAGGGAGTTCCCAGGAGGATTCTTTGCTGAGATAAGACTCTCACGAGTACAGACTGTTAAAAAACAACCTAGGCAACAAACCCAAGACAGCATCTTCCCCATCTAGCCACCCGAGGCTGTTCTGTGGTGGTTGGTCAGTGATTTTGACACAGCTCACAGAGGGACACGTATTGTGTTGTTTATCAAGCAGGCTCTGAAGGGTGAACATCTGCTGGCTGGACTTGCTGCTCACGCCGATTCTCAGCCTTGTTTTCAGGGAGAGCTGAATGTGTGAAATCTGTTTCCAAGTACTGAGTGCTCTGTTTGTGCCCTGAGATACATTAACAGTTCTGATGAATGAGAGCTCCAGCAGTCCTGCACTGCGAGGAGGAGCACAGGTGATGAGTTACAGCAGAACTGAGTGTGGAGGGATGAGCATGATTAGTGCATTAGTGAGATCGATATTTTCCTCAATGAAGAAGCTGCACTTTCCTCTGCCTTCACAAAAACACTTGGCCAATCTCACTGCAAGGAAACAAAAGTGTTCTGCACCTCACGCTGCTCAGCAGCCAGGGAGAGGTTTGTGTTTCAAAGTGCCACTCTCCAGGGAGAAATGCAGCTGGTGGATCCTTCCCTTTTCCCACTCATTGGATCAGTTTACAGGCATTTTGGGAAGCTGAAGCTGTGCTGCTTTCAGTTGCTTGTTCAGTAGCTGCATCAGACAGGGCTGGCAGCTGACAGCAGGTAATGCTGGGGGATGTGACACAATGAGAGTGAATTTTGAATGTGGGTCCCAAGAGTGGCTCCAGCCTCAGGCAGCTCTGCTACTGCTCCAGGAGTCCCTGCAGCCTGGTTTCCATTGGATTGTCTCCTGCAAGGGGTTGTCATCTCACAGAAGAGATGATCCTATTTGTGCCATGACAGGCCAGGCCTGAGCTCTGAAACTCCCTCAGCAGGTTGGCTCCACTTCACCCATTTCCAGGGTCAGGGAAGCAATTCTCATGTACCCAAGTGTGTATTCCAATTTCATAGCATTTCATAGCTCTTAAAGGGCCGTTTATTAGGAGCAGTGATTCACTTCAGCATAGAAAGGCTCTCATCCCAAGCATTTTCTAATTCCAAATTTGACTTGAAGTATCTGAAAAGAGTTAATATTCCTCACCAGTGTGAATCCTTATTTCAGAACACGATTTCCTCTTTGGGAGTTGAAGGTGTCACACACATGGTGGCAAAGACACCTCACCCAGCCCACCTCTTCCACCAGGTATGACCCCAACAGCCCACAAATCACCAGAGGGATCACTGCTTTGATTATGAAAAGGCAACTACAGGACCCAGGCAAACCTGCACAACTACCAGAGTCACCTCCACAGCTGCCAAACACTCATGAAGGTCAACAAAGCCCCTCAAGAACCTTTGGGCAAGAGTTTGTCATTGTTTACAAGTGCCATGTTCTGCAGGAGCAGCTCTGGGCAGAGGAACACAACATCCACAAGTGCCAGGCAGCCTCCAAAATGCTGACAAGGCACTGCAAGAGTGTCCCCCAGCAGAAGTCAGCAGCACACAAAACTAAATCAGATTTTCTTTAGCAACAGACACACTCCAAAGGCATCTGACAGCAGCTTTTTAGTCTGTAAGAAGAGAAAGAGATGAACCAGAGAGCAGGGACGGGAGTTTGTTCAGCCCTACAGCACTGAGTCCAGTCTAACTTTGGCTTTACTCTTTGAACAAATCTCTCCTTGACAGGGGGTTAAATCTGAGTCAACAGGTCATGAAAATGATCACCACTAACTTGGGATGTGAGGGAGAAGCCTGGTATTCAGGATCACAAGACGCGAGGTCACTGGCAAGCAGAAGACTTCAGTTATATTTTATCTATGTGAGCCTCTGAAAATATTTCAGTCTTCCTCATCTTCTGGCAAAAATAACTTTTCTGTTACCTTGTCAAATATTTTAGTTTCTTTCCATGATTACAAATGTTAAGACTAAATGAGCTGTATCAGGTGAAAGATTAGAAATGGTAATAAAAATAACCTGAACAAGACCTGAATTCATTACTTCTGAAATAGTTGCCTAAGGAATGTACAACTAGTCTTTGAAGTTTCTAATTCACATGACAAGAAGTTGAAAGCTATCAGTTTGGTTACTTCAGGACTTATTTTTCTTGTTACTAAAACAAAAAACGCCCACCAGAATAGGAGATGAACATAAGGTCCTCAGGTTGAAACCAGCCCTGCATCTGCTCCAATGTTCCCCAGCTCAGAAAAAACACATTAAGCAAATTCAATTTGATGAGTGTTTTGGTTCTTCAATGAATACGGGAACATTTGTATCCTCCACTCCTATATTATGCTATAAATTGTTCCCTAAGTAGGTCACCAAAACGATTTCTGAATGTTTCAAGACAAATCCTTTCTAGGTGAACTCACAAAACAAACCCAGAGCCTTGGCTGTCCGGGCAGTGACAGATCTCCATCAAACCCACTGCTGTCAAAAAAGAAAGGGGAGTGCTCTTTTTAACTTGGCATCTGCTATCGTGATTCAACTCTTTGCAGAGAAATATACTATTACTCCATATGGCAGCTTCCCCAATTGTAAAAGGGCAGCCAACTTCTATGGCAATGAGAGCTTTAGCAAATTAGCAACTGAGTCTGGCACTAATGAATGCTCCACTGCCTCAATAGAAGGTGGCTGGAGGTTTCCTCACATGTTTTCTCTTTGCTTTGTTCTAGCAGAAGATGCTACAAGAAACAAACTGTGTTCCCATTTCTTCAGAGATTTAATAACCCAAATACTTCACTTCCTTCCTGATCAAAGGAAGCAGCAACTTGAGACTGCCTTGTTGAGAGAGTCCCTGGTGCTAGGGAGGCTGATGGGGACTGTCACCTGCTAGAGACTTCCAAATTTCCTTGGGAGCAGAGGCAGATTTTACCACAGCTGACCCAAATGCAGTGATGGGAGCTCATCCTCACGAGCTGGATGCAGAGGGAATCCAGCTTTTCCCGAGGCTGGAAGGGCCCTCTGTGGAAGACACGACATGTAATTCATTCACTGTCTGCGCGCTCCCCCATCGCACGACTGCGCTCGGTGTAGGACTGCTCGTTTGAGTGCCAGAGAAGCTATTTCAAGCTGTTTGCCCAAAGACTCATCAATAAGTCATAAAGCCCCAGAATGGAAGTCAAAAGAAGGGAAAAAACAGTTGCTCAGGCAGAATAAATAGTAACTTCCATTGCATTCTCTTAATCTAAAAAGAGAATGAGCTGCTTCAAAATATTCCCCTCTGGGCTTGCTACGCTACAGGAACCCAACCCAGTTCCATCTCCTGGAGACTTGAGGTGAGTGAGATGTGCTACAGAGTGCCAAGCTAACTGCATCTTTGGGACAGTGGGAAAATCATCCTGGAGGACCCAGTACCCAGAGCAGAGGCAGGAGTTGCTGAGCACTGCTCCACAGAGTGGCTGCACATGGCAGTGGTGGGGAAGAGCCTCCTTGCAGGCAGAGCTGTCTGCCTGATGACTTCCAGCCCACTGCCCCTGAGGCACGCCAGGATTGATGGAGACAGTCTGGTCCAAAGCAGAGGGGAACATCTCCCTGGATGTGTCCTGCCTTTATCAGATTGACAGCCCAATCTGATAAAGAGGCTCCTCTAGGGAATGCTGTCCCTGCCGTGCACCAATACCCTCATTAATGAAACATTAGCTGCTTACGTCATTTCTCCTCTGCCTTTCCTGGAACACATCATTTGCCTTGGATTAAGCTATCTGGGGCAGGGATGTGCCAATGCCTTTGTAAAGCACTCTGGAACTTAAGAGCACTAGAGAAATATTAATCACTCAGCAGTTGCCACGTTTCCTGCAATTCCTTTAATTGTCTCAATTCTCACTGACAGCTCTCGCTGCCTGCTCCACCACAGGCACTTTCTTTGCTCAGACCAGCTCCAGTTCTTAAGTCCAACTAAACCTCAAGCCCAGTTTACAGAACAGTGTTACTGGTACAAGGATCTTAATCTACACAGATGCAAGTGGCTGGCTTGAGGTGTTTGAAAAGTCACAAAAATCCAAGAAGTCTCCATCTCAGTCCTTCTGGGAGAGACTAGAAAAAGGAAGAGGACTAAGTTTTGGCCAGACCCGTTGCCCAAATCCAGGAGGTCTGCCTGGTTACACGTGGTATTTTGTGACTAGAGCCTTACCACATTGTGTTGGGCCAAACAAACTGGGCTGAGCACCTGTTCATCTACCCCCTGCCCAGAATGAGGAAACCCTTACCTGGAGGTTGTTCAGAGGCTCCATTTTCATGACTGGTCCCAGAGTGTTGAGGGGCAGGGAGACATCAATACTTTGGTTTGGCATCAGAGGCGTGTGAATGGCCAGTGGAGTGCTTGGGATGACCCCAAAGCTGGGCAAGAGAAAAACAGAGGTGATGAGAGCAGCACTGCATTGCCCAACTTTATTCCCCTTTTGCCAAGCACAACTGGCTCATCTTCCCATTACTCCTGAGCTGCTGTTACTCCAGGGAGGGAACACAGCTCAAAGGACCAGACACTCAAAGTAGGACAAGGCATGGGAAACTCATTCAGGTTGGTCTTGCTGAGAAGGGAAGCAGCACCTGGGAACTCTCCCATTACCTGCAGGGCACTGGTCTGTGTGCTGGGCACCAGCCTGCCCAGTAAGGGTCAGCACCTGGACTCAGTCAGGCCTCTTGGCTCTCTCTTACAGAGCACTGCAGGTGGAGTGCATCCCACACTGCATGGCTGCTGTGTCACTGGGAGCTGTGGAAGGAACTGGAACCAACACAGATGAAATCAATTGCCGAGGAGGAACATGTGGTTTGTAACAGCACTGCAGAACAAATGAGCCAAAGCAGCCAGTCCCAAATGACAGCACCTGACTCAGCCATGTGGTTGGAGGCTCCTTCACTGGGGGTGTATCCCACCAAAGTGATGCTTACTTGACCATTCAGTCCAAGAGACATTTAATTCCACCTCTACTTAGTGGGGAGAAGAGGGAAAGCAGCTCACATCTAATTAGTAGCACTCCTGCACTATGTACCTGCTGCTTTCCAAAAGCAGATGGAAGTGCAGATGTTTTGGTGTCCTCTCATAAATGCCTTTCTTTCCAGCAGAACTCACATGAGCTCAGAGGTCACAGAGCATTTACAGGATGTAGAGGTGTGTATATTTATTTTATTCACTAAAAACCTGATACTGTCTCTGCACAGAGTTAGCCACATTTATGGGGTTTACCACCCCTTCAAAAACCAGTAAATGCCCTATTCTTGGTTCTCTTTAGTTTTCAGCCCTAGGGAGCTGAAAGAATATTCTCAGCAAGGGCTTAGCCACATGATTTGCCTTCTTCAGCCATTTCACCTTGGAGGACACAAACTCTCGTGTTTTCCCTAAGACTCAGAGGGAAATCAAAGTTGCAGTTTGTTACTAAGGGGCTGTGATATTACAGAACACTAGAGCTTTAGCTGTCTTTTTTTATTTAATGCTTTATCCCAAGACTGCAGTGAATGTGATTAGTGGTAGCAGGAGAAAGGGGGAAAAGCAATAGAAACTTCCCAATCACAAACCTTAATATTTAAACCTAAAGAACCAGCCCTCTGCAGCTCTTTGCAATGCACCAGCCACAGTGGAAAGCAATGACAGAAGAACAGCATTTGTAAAAGAGTAAACAGTAGTAGATGGATCTTGTGCTGCAAGAGGAAAAACTGCTGGTTTACTGTACAGTATTTAAACTTCTTACATCCTTAAAGTCACGTAGGTGTGGCTACAACATAGCTTGATGTATGGGGGGAAAATCACAAACAAAATGCCTTTTTTTTCTAGACCAATTTGCATGAAACATTTGCATGTAGCAGCTTAGCAAAACTCTTCAGAAAATATAGCAGTCCAGGGAGAACATTTACTTAGACTTACTTAGCATAATGTCTTTTCTAAGTAAATCTTATTCGTCCCAAGAAATCCTAAATTTGCAAGGCTAACAGTGATACAGAAGAGATGGTTTCAGTGGATTTTTAGTAGAGAGAACCCTTTTCCAGTGAAGTGATATTAAGAAAGAGGGAGGACATTTCAGTCACAACATGCTCTTTACAGTCTTGATAAGGACTAGCCTGGCCCTTGCTCGAGATAACATAAAGTCACAGGATAAGCTCTTACTGGAAAGGGTGTTTGTGGGAAGACTTTGTGGCTGTGTTGCCATGTCATGTCCTTTGGCTCAGATAGGATTCTGAGAACAATCTGTATGCTCTAAACATTCAAGTGGCTGCTCCTTCTGACAAAATTGTTCTGCTGCCAATTATGGGGAAAACATGTGCCACAGGCTCTTAACTTGCAACTTCTTCACTGACAAACAGCTTTATTAACGAGTCCTGCACTTCCAGACAGGCTGAGGGGCAGCACAGCAATTAAGTCAGGAGGCAGAGGCATTATGGGTTGATACTTGTGCAGCTCAGATCTTGCCTGTTTATGCTCTTGCTTTCCTCAGGGCACTCCCTGGCTATAAAACCACTAACCTGCCTAACAGCTCATGAGGCTGCTTTAAAACCCTGCAGAGATTAAAAGGGGCAGATGCCTTTTCAGAGCTGGGAGAAGGATGGGAGCGTCTGCTGCCTGTTCCCCTTCAGATTTATCAGTCTGTATTTTCAGCCCTTTCACACAACTGTGGTGTGATGGAGAGTTCAGGCTGTATCATCCAAGCTATTTCCCTCCCTAGATCCAGCAGTGTAGATGCAACCTCCTCCCATAGGATCATGCAATCTTTTGAACTCAGTGTACTGATTTTGATTTCTTACCTGTTCTTATTGAATTGAATGGCAAAATCAGTCATGTGCTGCAAAGCCTTGTTGGTGAAGTTCATCTCCATGTAGATGTGCCCCTGCCTGTGGCTGAATGTGCCCGAGATCTCCAATCCTTTAGCCTTCACTGCAGGCAACCAAACCTTGAACACAAGAGATGTCATTCAGCATGGCCTGAAGATGACAAACAAGTAATTTTCCAAAAAACCAGAAGACCTGAGTTCAGAAATCCAGCTACATCGGCACATTAAGCCCACAAAGGCTAAAGAAACACTACAGGGAGGATGGGACACGAGGTGGTCAAAGGATTGAGCTCACCAGTGAGGAATAAGCTTGCTGCTCCTAATCCGTATTTGTTCACAGCACTCACGTAGGAAATCCAATAGACTACAGCATTAATGTGCACAAGAACTTGTGTCCACCACAGTAATGTGAGACTTACCAGGTCTGCTGATGGACAGGCTTCTCCAAGGGCTCGTGGGGCTATTAGAGGCAGGATAATAGTGAAGTTTGAACCAAATAAAATCACTATTAGCTCTTCGGGTTCTGGATTCACAAACCACCTTTGTGGGAAAAACCCAGACCCAAATTTGAGTGGTGCAAAATTAGCTCAGAATTACTGTGTTCTTTTGCACTTGGTCTCATATATGGTGCAATAATTGCAAGGACCAAAAGCTTTGAGTATGCTCTGCACGCTCCATTTCATATTCCTCGATTTCATAGGATGACTTAAGTTTATCCATCCATGGACTATTTAATAAGAGTGCTAATTCTTGTTTATTCCCTCTCAGGCAGGAAAGGCTAACCCAGAGCTCCCTGTGGTTGCTCCACAGCCTGTTTCCAGAACCACATTCTGCATCTCCCGACCCCTCCTGACTAAGACAATGCTTCTGCCATCTCTGTCACTAACAGAGCCTTTATCTGCATTACACTGTGGCATGTTCATCCCAATCACATGATTTTATCCTCAGTGTCACGTTGGATTCCTCCAAATAAACAAATCTGCTATGAAAGTTGTTGCACATTGTATCCTGCCCTCAGTTTCCTGAGGAAACTTGCTAAGCAGCAGGTCTGCAGGAAAGCTGCTCTGACAAAATGGAAGGTCTCGGATCTTTCATAAGCCCTTCTTTAGAGTAATATTGTTACAGGCAAAATGAGGGAACTGCTAAAATACCAGAAGTCTGTAAACTAATAACTAACATGATCTGCAGCACATTGTTACTCTACCTGGGAAAAATCCAGGGGACTGAGTTGAACTCAGGGGACTGAGTTGAACTAAGGTGCCCTGATAGCAGCAGAGACTCACAATAAAGGGGACAAGTGAGCAATCTCAGACTTCTGGTAGCCCAGGGTAAGGCAGTGTAAGAGGGAGGATTGTTTTTCCTTACGTACAGACTTTGGAGCCACATATCCTCCAGGAGCCATGCCTATACCAGAGGAGAGCTCGAAGAGGTCGTTGAGTCCACTGCTGACCACTGCAGGGGTGGGTGAAGGGGCAAAGGTGGCTGGCACAGAGGAGGGGATGTAGGTCTGCCCCACCTGGAGGAGTCAGAAAGAACAGGAGCTGATTAACATCACACTTGAACGCTACTTATTAAATAAAGCATGAACTCGGGCAATATCCTAAATATTTTAAAGCCATTTGCAGCTTCCCCACCGATTTATCAATAGTGCTAAATTATGCATTTGAATTCCAAAGCTCTTGGCAACTAATCCTTACACTCAGCTGTCACCTCAACCACACTTTCACATCATTTTTTATAGCTCCAGTTAACTATTCCCACTGGAGAGGAATCTTTCTTCTCCATCTCTCCTTCTCATAAGACAATATGCTTTGTGGATCTACCCTACATAAACCCAGGGAAAAGAAAAAAAAAAATGCTTCAAATCTTCCCCCAACTATGTCAGCCTTCAGGAATCTGCAAAATTTTGCATATCCAGAGATAGCAAGGGAGTCATGACTGTATTGTGCACTCCCACCCAAAGCCAGAGCTCTGCATTCTCAGCACTGTGGTCCAAAAGGTTCATTACATGAAGCAGAACTGGCTCTCTCTCTCTGCCAGAGGACAACCTTCCTGCAAGAAGGGCAATTCTTTCCTCTCAGGACTTAAATGAGGGCACCAAATGTGAAACATTACCCTCCACGTGCCCAGCTCCAGATGGGACAGTCACACTCAAGTTTGACTCCCAAGTTCTCTTCCAAGCAGGAAGAATTATGTGCTTGAGAATAGGATTCTCCAGTCAGCAGCCCAGAAACAGGCAGAATTACTAAGGCAGAACTACTTGGGGGATCTTTATTGGCCCAGGAGGGCAGAGCCCTGGCTTTGTAGGTATGATCACTACAGGGAAGTATCTCCCATGCCCTGGTGTGGATGGACTGCCTGGGGGCTACAGGTGCACTGGACCACCAGCTCTCTGGTGCCCTTGTGCTGAAGCCAGAAAGGAATGCCAGATTCACAAGGAAGGAAGGAAAGACAATGACTGCAGCCATAACAAGGGTCTCTGAAAAGCCCTCCCTCCAGAACTGAGCGTGCTTTCCTCACTGAATTACTGGGTACACAGTCCTGGGAAGAAGGAGTGGAGCTTTCAAGGGGACACTGCTTTTGGCTGTGAGTTGGAAGCACATTCCCTCCTGCCCACTGCATCTCCAAGCCATCTTGCATTCAGTTCTCATGCTTTCCTGGAAAGAGTTGGTATGTGCTTGAAGCCAAGGGTGCTTTGGAAGCAGGTTGAAACTCTCCCATGTCCTGGGAAGCACTGTAGGCACCAGGACACTCACAAAGCACTGGCACAGAGGAGGTGGCTGGTGGGAGCACTGACCACACATAGTAGGAGAACTCAGAGCACCCGATCCTGATGTCCAGGCCAAAATCCTATGTGGAGTTTGTGGGGAGAAAAGCACTGAGTCGAGGCAAGCCTGTGGTGACAGTGGGTTAGGGTGACAACAGACCAGGCTTTGTGAGTAGAGATGAGCATCCTTGGCCTTTCAGCTGCCAAAGCAGTTGCACAAGGATGAAGCACTGCTACTGTTAACGCTGGTGCTTCAACTAAAAGCTCTGAGAAAGAAGAGCTAAGCAGACAGAGTGAACAGCTCCGGCCCTGGCTGCTCTTTGGAAAGCCCAGGTGACAGCTGGACTCAAAGCAATATAGGTGAGGCCCTGTGTGTTTCAGATTTCAGTCGCATTTGCCCATTTTCAAACATCTTCAGGGATTTAAAGCATCTTCCAGCGCGTAACATTTAAAAACCCTGAGCTTTGAGCAGCTTTTTTTAAATTGGAGAAAAAAATGGAATGGCACTTACTGCCGGGCTTCCTCCAATGCCCCCGCCAAGGTCACTGCCAAGCTGAAAGAGAGAAGGAGAGAGAGGAGAGAAAGACAGAGATCATTTAAGCCAAGTGTCAGATGGCCGGAGCGGAGCCCAGTCGCCCGCGCTGCTCCGAGCACGGACAGAGGGAAATGCAGTGCTGGGAAAGCACAGGGAGCAGAGGGGCTTTCTGCTGTGGTGTGAGCAGAGCTGCTTGGAGAACCACCCCAACACACTTGCTGCGGACAGGAGCATTTTGCAGGTTAATAAGAAGACAAATCCACCCGTTCTTGTGCCCGCTCTCTGCACCAGAACCTCAGTGCTATTCCTTCACCTTTCATGCCTCAGTGCCTTCCCTTCAGCCCACCTCGCTGGCTGCCAGCAGCTCCACAAAACCCAGTGGGGTAACTGTGGAATGGCATAAAAATAAAACTGACAGGAAGCTGACTTCCTGAAAGCTTTAGTTTTCTAGGGAACAGCTCCGAACGACGGGCAAACACAAAGCATCTTGGCTGCGTTCCTCCGACATGCGGCTCTTTTCAATAGCAGGGAAGAAGGAGAAGGGGATATGTGCTGGCTGTTGCAACAGCTCAGGGAGCTGGGCTTTGTCTTCCTTTTGAAGCTGCTCCCCTCCCACAGACAGGGAAAAAAACAGCTTCATGATCTAATGGGCACTCCCAACAGTAAAGAGACCTCACGGTGCCCCAGGTTATTTCAATAACAACTTCTGCCAAGCTACACAGCTACAGTCTGAAGCGACTGAAACAGCGACTGTGTACACCTGCAGAACCCTCCATAAACACTATACCCTGTCTGAGGGCCCTCTGCCAAACCCTCCTGCAGCCCACCTAGAAGCTTCTCCTAACACAAACTCCCTTTACAAAGCATCCAGACCACTTTCTTGGTGACAAAGCTCATTTTTCAGACATCCACATCATCCTACACACTCGAGAGATTTTAGTGATCAGGACAGGCTCCAAAGCTGGCTACAAGCTCTGTTTGTGAGTACAACATCACTCCTGTGAATATTTAAAAAGCACTCAACAGATGACTGATAGCCAGGAGGAAACAACCACAGATCTGCAGTGGTTATTCACTGCAGAGACATCTCCAGGCTTATCTGTGTCCCAGGCTTTTCTTCTGAAGACCATGGTAATTTTTTGCCTAGTACAGGGGATTTTTTGGGTCACATTCAGACAAGGAACATGACCTGACAATAAGCACAGAGGATGATGCAAGTGCAGGGGTGAGGTAGGAGCCAGTCCCATTAGGAAAACTGGACTGTCAGACCAGATCATCACAGCTCACCTTGTAGATGGTTTTGCTCTTCCATTTGGTTAGGGTTTGGGGAGTCAGTTTGCTTTTAAAAAACCCATGTGACAAACTGGGTCAACAAAGGCTTTTAGATATGTTGTTCAAATAAACGCTGATGTGTCAGAATATTGAATAAATGCACCATACAGCAAAAGCAGAAAGTGTCAGGAGTGCCTATGCTTAGAGCCAAAAAGGCTCCAACCTTTTCCCTCTGCACAAAAAACTTGGAAATTAACTCTGCTCTGATCCCCACCAGCCTGTTCCCCGGGAGATCTTACAGTAAATGTATTTTATGCTGGTCAAGAGATACCATAAAGCTTCACACCTCTCTCTATCAGAGCACAGAGAAAAGGATAAATTGCCCTGAGAACAGCAGCAAAGTTGTAAGACAGTGACTTACCAGATGATAACCAGCCTCCATAAAACCTGTAAAATTTGACAAATCCCTGTGCTACCCTGGATCCCTCTTCTATCTGACATCTCTCCCTCCCCAGTCCCCACTGGAGCCACCTGATACAACATCAGCCACCATAAGTAGGTGTTAGAGAAGTACAAATCACACACAATTTGCTTTTTGTTAAGAAGCCTTAAGAGCTACTTTTCCTGTGTGGGACTCAGTTTATCCCTACTTGAGGTCATAGCATAAGTTAATAGGAGACTCCTCATCTTTTGCAGCAACCACCTCTTCTTACAGCATCCCAGGCTCTTGCTGTCCAGTTTTCCTCAGCTTACTTAAGATAATAGATAAAAGTGAGTGATTTCAAAGTCAAAAGAAGGATCAGTCAGAGACAGAGACCAAAGGAAGCCAGCCAGAGGATGTAAATCCAATTAATATTGAGCTTATAAAATAAGGCTTATTACACTGTCAAGTCTCCCCCACTGAAACAGTCTGGCAGAGCTGAATTTTGTTCCATCAACTGCTAAGCCAAGCCATGATTTAGATGAATATATCAGATCATTTACATCTTGTTACTGGCTCACTGAGGAGTAATAAATGCAACTATTACACCTCATCCCTATTCATAGTCTTGCATGCAGATCAACTTCATGCTTTATTAGTGACAGGCAGTGAAGTCTTGGGGAAAAGAAAGAATCCAGTTCATTTCCAGATATTATTGTATGCACGGAGGACTTCTGGTACTGTTGTCTGAAGCAGGAGAAAGACTGGTTTATCAAGCAGCAAGCATTTTACAAAGGGTATTATGGAAATGACTGAATAATTCTGCATAATCAAGCCAGATGTTAACTATCCTACCATTTCCTATTACACTCATCACAAGAAGCTGCAGGGTAGGAACCCAACCTCGAAGCAGCTTGTACACTGGTATCTGCATGCACTCACTGTGAGGGAGAGAGGGAATGACATATTGGGGTTCCTCAAGCTATCCATAAGTCTTCCATTTTCCCTAAATGTCAAGCCTTGGGGGGAAAAGTAGGATTGCTTGAGTCAAGACTCCAGCTCTCACACCCTACAAGAGGTAGGAAAAAACCCACCTCAGTGGCTCAGAGAATTTGCCACGAGCCCCTTTATGTTTCCAGAGTGTACCTGACATCTCTGCTTTGTGGGAGAAAAGGTCTCTTCCCAACCCCAGGAAGCTCTGAGCTCCTGAAGCCCCTTTTTCCTGCAAAGCCTGTGCCTCTCCTGGCTCCTGTGCTCGGGCCCCAGCACTGCAGATGTGCCAGGGAACTGCAGAGTGAGCATCAAGGAGCTGCCAGCTCCTCCAGGTCCCTGCAGGCAGAGCTGGCTCTACCTAATAGCGAAAAGAGAAGTGACAGCACATCTACTGCAACACAAGTTAATAAAGAACTAATCAGTTCCACATCAGAGCTGGGGTGCACTGCCTGTTGCAGCAGCACAGAGTCCCTTTCTCCGTTTTTCTTGCCTCTCACCCTCCCATGGCACCAATTCTTTCCCCATTCAGGAACTACAGGACTGATTTACTCCATCCTCCTGTGAGATGCCCAAGACTTAACTTTATTCTAAACTCAGAATGATGGAAGAGACAGTAACAGCGACGTGTGTGAGTAAGAGGGAAGGAGGAAGACAGAGGGAACAGGAACCAATTACCCACGGAGTGTCCTCTCCCATCTGGAGTGACAGGCAGAGTGCAGAAGGAAAGAAGCAGATATTAGTCAGGCATGAAGTGCTGCTGAAGCAATTCCCCAGGGCTGGCAGCTCTAGTTAACCATTTCTATTCATCTCATGGGGGGACAGACACTGTCAGAAGGACAACCTGGACCTGCCTTACAGGAGATCAGGCAACAGCCCCGCGGAGGAGAGGACCATGTGAATACAGCTGTCAGGCCCACTCGGGCTGAAATGCTCACCAGTGGACAAGGGCTGGCGTTTGACGGTCACAGGGAACTTGCAGCACTGCAAAGCCCTGATCCTGAGCCCAAAGCTGGCAGGCTTGCCTCTTGCTGAAGAGCGCAAAGTCTCTGTGCAGGATGAAGAGCTGCCAGCTCCAGCAGACGAGCAGGGGATGAACAGGGACTCTTGGCCCCCAAAAGCATTAAGTTCTTCAAAGAGGCATTCTCTTCATTCCCTGCAAACCCATCCTGCCACAACACCAGCCAAACCCACATGGGTTTAAAGAAGAGGCTGGGCTCAAGCCTGTACCAATAAAACCAGTACTAGCACCTCTTCCCAAAGCGCATCAGCACCTTTACTTGGTACGAGTTGGCTTGGACAGCGCTGCAGCTGCTCTGCAGTGAGAGAGCCCTTGCCCTGCAATTCCAGCTCTGGGGAAGCAGTTATGCTGACTTATGAAGTGCAGCAGTGCTGGAGTTACTGCATTAGGAGGGTTTATTTGCATCTTAACAGCAGCTTGTAATGAAGTGACTCTGCTGAAGTGTTCATGTGATCCGGAGGGGTTACAATCACTTCTGCAAAATGACGTGAGGCTTTTGGAGCACCAAAAAATAACAGGGAGGGTGGAGACAGGGACAGAAGCTGCAACAACCACTGCCCAGCAAGCACTTTGCCTGGTGTCCACAGCATAGCCAGGGCTTTCAGGGCAGCTGTGCACTTGATGAACCATAGTGCATGGGTTAACAGGGGACAATTGCCGCCTCCTCTCTCCCTCATACCCCAAACCAAGAGTCAAGCACCACAGCTCAAGGAGCTGGCTGAGAGCCTGCACTCAGTAACACAGCAGCAAGGAGCACAAGGCATTTCCTTCCCAGGAACCAGGAGCTGGGGCTCACTGAGATGCCACTGATCCGGGCTAATCCTATTAGAGACACCCGAGCTGCAGGACAGACCAGGCTGCATCTCCTGATGGGCTGCAGGGATCTCACTGCAGATGCCACTGTGGCTGGCACAGAGGCTTTTTCAGTGCCTCTTTGCTGCCTGTTTCATGGGTCTGTTTCCACACCACCAAGCCAGGCTTGCAGGGCAAGCTCTCCCAAGCAGGGACAGCTGTGTCAAAGGTGCTGGAGGACAGCTGGTGCTGCCAATACCACAGTCACTGGTTTCACTGCAGTAACTCCTAATACTTTACCTGACTAAATGATTTCCATTAGCAAACAATACTGAGTACTAACCATTTTCAGTTTCCAAAGTCCAAAACAGCAGCTTGCAAGGCTCTAGCAGCCCTATGACTACTACAACAACAGCCTTAAATCAGACATGAATGAGTGACCCACTAAGAGAGCTCCTTTTTCATATCAGCCCTGCTCCAGCAATGCACATGTGTCCTTTGTCAGAAATCTTAACAGATGCCCTTTGAACCTCATCAAACCAGAACAGCCCAGATGAAAGGAGTCACTCAGCTCCTTATCAGAGGCTGGAGGAGCACTCTGGGAAAGCATCACATCCACTGCTTAAATGGATGCTGGGGCTGACCTAGCACTGACACTCTCACACTGCAGTTCCAGGAAAAGGTAAATGAAGCAACTTTCCTAAGATTATACACAGCAAGTCACTTGCAGAGCCAGGAGAGGGATTTGGCACCCAGGACAGACTGGTTTTTGGGCTTCCACAACTACATGAGGCTTCCTACTCTGAGTATATGAAACACCAGCAGAAGGGTTTTTTAATAACACATTGGTAAATCCCTAAACAACCCCAACAAGCCAGGATGTTGTCCCCTGAGGCCAGACTTTGAACTCTCCACTTGAAAGCACTCAGGGAGGGAGGAAGGACACCTCCCTGCTCGGCAGTCTTTTGGATGAGGCAGGGGTTTCCTCCCAGGCTGCCAAGCCTACAGATACCTGGAGCTTAGGACATCCTGGGGAAGACTGTGAGCTGGTGCACCCTCCATCCCACTGCAGAGCCAAGCACAGTGGTGGGACACTGCCCTGAACTGTAGGGAAGGGAACCTTGGGGTCAGAACCCCCCTATATCCAGCCTGATTACACAGAGGGGCACAGCTCCACCTGGAACATCCCAAACCAGCCCAAGTATTACAGAAAACTGCAGATATTCAGTGTTTATCAAACAGCTTTTCAATTAAGGACATAAATCTATCTGACCAGCTGCCAGTCCTGAATCAATAATATCCTTGTAGATGAGTGGCTCAAGCAATAAAAAAACCCCTATACATAACAGGCTATCCAAGCCTGTCCATTCCCACAGATTTACTGCTCTGCCCCTGGGTCTCAAGCCATCCTCCCTGGCTCCCAGCCACGGTGCCCTGCTCCCATTAAATGCACTGGGCTCACAGGGAGCTGCAGGATGTGCTGGGCAGGGCAGGGATCTCATGCTCAGTGGATTTGCAGAGCAAACGAACACACAAAAAGGTTTAAAGGCAAAATGACCCCGGCTCATGTCAGCACGGAGAGACACCCTGCAAAGCACCACATCAGCAGCAAACAGGAGCTGGGAGGGGGGCTGTAACCTGCATAAAGTTCAGCCACTTCAGAGCTGGCTTGGAGGGGATAAAGCAGGAAACTGCACAGCTCTGCATCCAGCAAGGTGCTGTCCCAGGAGGTTTGTTTCTCCCACGTTAGTGGCTGGTATGACTACTTTACACTGCTGAGCTGGAGATCTTAGTTTTGAAAAGGGGGCTTAGTCACCATTTTATGGAAAAGAAAATTGAGCAGAAGCATCTAGATCTGCCCACAATGGCAAACAGGGGCACAACCCAGACTGGCTTTGTTCATTAGAAAACAGCTCTCTGTAAGTCCTACAGCAAGTCTGCTCTGGTTATAAGCAAACCAGATCATATTTTTGTACCAACAGCCCTTTTTCTCCATTTTTCTTTTAATTGTTAACACATGCTCAGCATCTGTGCACACATCTTACATTTAATACCAATTATAGAGCTCAGTATGAAGATAAAATAACATTTACTCAATAAATAAATTAACCTCTCAAGCAGCTGGAGTCTCACTGGTCATGGGGATAAATATCCAGCAACGCTGAGGAAAATTCAAATGAACAATATTAATTTGGTGTTTATCCAGTTTTACACCACACAGTCTCTATTTAAATGCCTGGAAGCAAAACAAAACCCTCCAGTTTAAGAAATGGAAATGCAGAATGACATTTGCCATGGAAGTTAAAGCTGGTGTTGGTCTTTCTGGGTTAGTCCTTTCATTGCAAGAGCATCCCCCTGAAGTCAGACATCCTCTCCAAAGAAAAGGGGGTAGAAGAGGGGATGGTACTGCACAAATGTGGCTTAATATTAGCCTAAGATTCCAGTGCCAGCTCTCTTGGTGAGCCATGCAGCCCAGAGACACTGCCCAGCAATGTGGCTAATGGCAGGTTAGGGTTAACCCAGCTCGATGCTTGTTAAACACATGCCCACAACAATAAACAAAGATACAGATCACACTAATTAGGATTATTATCATAGACTCATTTCGGTTGGAAAAGCCTTCCACCAAGGAGATGCCATCACTGCCAAGGCCACCACTGACCCTTGTCCCCATGTCCTTTTCCACTGGGCACCTTTCCAGCCACGCTGCCCCACACCTGGAGTGTTCCATGGGGCTGTTGTGACCCAAGTGCAGGACCTGGCACTTGGCCTTGTTGAACCTCACACCAGCAGCCTCAGCCTATAGATCCAGCCTGTCCAGACCCCTCTGCAGAGCCTTCCCATCCCAAGGCAGGCCAACACTCCTGCCCAACTTGGTGTCATTTCCGCACTAGGGAAGGAAAAGCCAGAGCTTGGATGCGTTTGATGCAACAGCACTTCAACACAAAGCACCCAGCATCACAAACCCCTCCATCATTCAGACACACTTTTTAGTGCTCAGCCCAGCAGTAACTCAGCTGAGCCAGTGCTGGCCTGTGCAGCCCGAGGCACAGCTACTCCCTCTCCAGACATGATCATTTTGTCAGATCACACTCCACAGCCCCACGGATTTACTTAAGGCTTGGGAAAAACGTTAAGTAAAAGCCTAGTACCATATCAACTAACAGCTCTACTGTCAAAGCAGGTCACTAAATTAAGCCCATTAATGCCAACTGTGAGACTTCTTCCAAAACCAAGTTTTAATTCTACTATTTAATTTGTCTGACACTAATGAGAAAGAAAGGGTTACTATAAGAGGCCTGGGAAGCAGCACAGAGGAATTTAAGTGCTAACCATTCTCTGCCACCACAGACAGCACCATCTTCTGCAATGCCTCAACACAATCACCAGTCCCTGGTTCTTAGTGGCATGTCTTGCAATGCAGGGAAAGGCTGCACAGGTCTCTGGGCTTTCCCAGCAACTCCAGTTTGACCATTTCCCTAATCTCCACTGAGATACTCCCCAGTTTAACAGCAGCCTTCTCACAAACCAAACCAGTCACTGGTCAGCACAGAGGCTGAAGCACATCTGACCTCTGGGCATGCCAGTGCCATTAAGGGTTAGATTGTTTCCAGTTCATTAGCTCACAAAGAGCTGAAAAACATTTAATGACTGCTTTGCTGAGATTATGGCAGCTTAAAAAATATATATGTTTGACAAATGAGGATTGGTTGCATTGGGGTTCATCCAGCTGCCTCCTACCTCTGTTACTCAGAGCTTGACTCAGAACTGAAACCACCTAAACCAAGCAAAGATAACCCAACCCAGCTCACTACAAGCCAAACCTCAAACAAGACAAATCCACTGCAGGTCTGAAAAACACCCAACTGTGTTCACTGGGGCACTCTTACTCAGGTCACACAGTGCAAATATACCCTGCAGGGAAGTCACCAGGGAGCTGGGGACCTGTGTGCTGTGCTCCCCTCCACAGAACAGCTCCCAGGCTGATTATCATTCACCACCTCAATACCTGGCATAATACCACAGCACTGACCTCTCCCCCTGCTTCTGTCTCCTAGCCAAGTGATTTTCTCATTGCAGTTCATGCCCAGCTCACTCCCCAGAGCAGAAGCAAGGTGTGATTGCTCCCACTGGAGCCTGACCCTGTTAGTACCAGAGCAGGTACCTTGTGAGCAGCTGTGGCATGGGGAGGACTACACAGAGTGCTTCCCCCTTGACCCCAAGTGCAATTAAAATGTGACCCATATTAAACCACGACATGCTCTGGAGAATATACAAATGAGATGACACAGGGTTACAGCCTGAGAGCTTTGCACTGAAATTCAGAAGGGCTGGGAACTGGGTGGAGTAAATGCCTTCTTGAAAGGGAGCCTGAATCAAATAAAAAGCAGTGAAACACTTTACATCCTTAAAAAAACACTTTCTGGTTTTCTTTTACAGACAGAAAAAGCACAGAACAAATATTTCCACTGACTGTGGGGATTCTACAGCATTCAGCAACATCCACTTTGTAGCAGGAAAAACCTGCTGGAAGTTGGGACAATAGCACTGGTTAAATCCTTTTGGAGTTTCAGTACCCAGCACTGGGAGCTCAATGAGAGCCAACCATTAAAAGCACAAATAATCAAGGCTTTGCAGAGATAAGCACAGCTCCAATTATTTCACACCAGCTAATGAAGACGCTGCTTACCAAGCTGTCCAGCCCTCCTCCCAGGAGGTCCACAGCACCCATCTGCATGGAGGACACTTGGGGAACATTCACAGGGGGTCCCAGGTCCAGGTTGAGAAGGTCACCCAGGAGGTCTCCCTGGGATGGAATGACCTGTGGCTGCTCCAGGTTCGTGGTGGCTGTTGTGCCCACGGGGCTGTCACCTGCGTCGGTGCTACAGGGGGTGGAACAAGAAGCACAGGAGAGAAACATTAAACAGCATTAATCACCTCTGGCCTCCAGCTTCAGATGACCAGCATGGCAAGCACAGCAAGACAAGCAGAAGCCAGGCTACAGCTTATCCCAGCCCACTGATATACCTGACAATGTGTTATGACATGTGGTTTTTCACCACATGCTTTGAGCACGGTCTTCAGTCCAGCAAAGGGAATGTGCCCACCTTAAGGATCACAGACCCATCCAAACCAATGAGCCATGGTACTACACGGACTGCAGCACTGAAAATAAGTATTTCCCAGCTCAGAATAAACCTACAGAGATGATTTTCAGCCCACTGGGCCTAAGAATCACATGCAAACCTGGGGAAAAAGAAATAATTCAAGTTTTCTCAGAGACCTAACACTGATAAAACGCTTGAGCCCTCACTCTCACCAGTGCAAACTCCACCCCTCTCCACAGATCTCAATTAACCACCTTCTACTGACCAGCAACAAGCTCCACAACTCTTCCCTAATTAAAAACCTCCATCTAAAATAGATTTCTCCCTTGTATCAATAATTTCCTTTTCTCTGAGTTAGCAGGAGTGCTAATTACTAGTCCAGAAACACTCATTACACAGCTTGCAAAATCTCTCATCACATGCAGTCTGGCTACCTTTTACATTCACTTGCCACTGAATTTTATAACAAGAAGAGGGGTGGGGAAAAAAGTAACTGGCTGTAGCTCCTGGAGATGTCACTACAATGCATTTATTCTTTGACTCCAGAGATGTTCATTTTAGATAATTAAAATCCATTTTGCATCCTGTTGCCAGCAGTAACTGATAGAATGATTTCTAGCTCATGCTCTTGCAGCTGCAGCCAACAGGTAACTGCACACAAATGCTGGGGGAATTAGTGTCCTGACACGGTGTTTAACACCGGGGCTCTTCTGTAAGGATTGCAGCGCCTGATTTGGAGGAGCCAGAAATCCCTTATCCTTTTTCAGCTACTGACAGGGAAAGATTGAGCCACAGAGTATAAGCTGCTCCCAACTTCGGTGCCAAGAGGAAAAGATGGAGCATAAGGACTGCAGAATGAATTAGTTACCAGGCAGCAGCAGAAAGCATCGAAAGCTTCTTTGCATTAAAAGCTTTAGAAGCCCAATAACACTAATAAAGCTGTCCTTTCTGCTTCTGCCTTCAGCAGGGAGACTGCTGAGTGTGCTCAACTGCTCACTAAAACACCTCTGAAGAGCAAGTGGTTACTGTGATCCACTCCCACCCCCGCTCTGAGGAGGGGAGGAACAGCAGCTCCAAGCAGAGGCACATTACAAGCCACTTGGTTCGTTCCCAGCCTATAATCCCTCTAACACTACACCTCTTCAACACTTACTCATCCTTCTCCTGATGGAGACAGAGAAATCCCTCAAGGTCTTGTGTAACTGCTGTTGCCCCAAAACCCAATGAGAAATTAAGAAAGGACAAAGCTAAGTCAGTTTGCATTAAAAAACCAAAAGCGCATTTGGGAAGAACGGGTCTCTTTGAAGAGATTTGTATAAAAAACCCTTGAATTTCCTATGAGAGAAAAAAATTAATAAAGAATATATGGGTTATAAAGTCTTGGGCAGTGGGTAACAGCTGGGTTTGCCAATGTAAATTGGAGATTTGGCACCATGAGTTCAGCCTCTAGCTGCTCCCAGATTTTGGGTTTTGCAAGGGATGCACAGAGAGAACCAAAACCAAAAACTTCCTGCAGCCACCTGTGAAACAGGGGGATAGATACTCCTGTCCAAGTCTAACCAGAGTCCTTCCAGGAGCCTTGCAAACATCTTCCCAAATTTCCCAGCTGAATTATGGCTGAGCAGGGGTGGTGGGAGCCACCACATGAGGAAACACTGCAAGCAATCAGATTTCTCCCCCACCTTCAGGATACATCTGCAACTCTGACACTTGGGCTCATTGAAGAGGCAGGAACATTTCACCATCTGTGAGCTGTTCAATGGGTCTTCCCATCAGCTGAGAGATGAAAGAAACCTGTCCTTGCTTTGAATGAAAATTAAATGAATCAAAAAGCAATGTAGTGAATTCTGCCAGCCATAACTAACTACTCCAAGGTTTATACCCAGGGAAGAACCACTCACCTAGTTACCTCTGCCCATCCACTCAGGGCAATGTTGTCTTGACCCTCAAGTCACATTCACTGTGGACATGTCCACACTTCCAAGCTTTCACCTCTGTCTCACAGTGCAATCTGAAGGAAAACCTCAGTCTCTAACACCAGCCACCAGAATGGTCATTACTGGAGTGCAGGAGTTAAGAAGATAACTCCAAACAATTTGATGATTGATCTTTCTCTGGGCACCCTTAACCTGCCTTACACTGATGCAGACAACCCCAATAATGGGGCCCCTTTATGACCTGAGCTCCCATCAGAGAAGCCCAGTGTGCCATTAAATTAACTCCACTCATTTTTTTTAATTTACCAAATGGGCTCGAGCACTGCATCAGTATGATCAGTATGAGCACCCTTCAGACCTTCCCCCAGCTTGGCACTGATGATTGAGGCCTGGAGGGTTTATATTGGAACAGTGGTTCTGCTATCATCAGAAAAGATTTAAGGTCAGCAGACTGAGCATGAGCTACAGGAGTCAAACACATACAGAGTATATGCAAGAAGTGAGTGAAAAACTACTTCAAAAAGCTGGATTCCTTGAGTTAAACCCTCTAAAAGGCTATTCTCTGTAGTGACCTGAAAAAACAGTGTACAGGGAGGCTGGTAACACCACAAACTAAAGCTACCTCAGCTCATTTTGAGACAAATTTTTGCCTAGGAGAGGCAGGAAAGTGGCCACTGATTTTCTTGTCCAACTGTAGATTTGTGCTTAATGATTCTGGGTCAGTGCAGCCAGACTTGATTTCACAGGCTGGGAGAAAACAACTCGGCTTCCCAAAGCCAGTCACCACAGAAATAGCTTTAGTTGCTAAGAATAGCAGAGAAGTGGTGTCAGAAAATAGAAAAGAAGCAGCATCGCACACTGATTTATCAGTGCAACAGCAAAAAATAGCACTCCAAATGTCACTTTGGGAATATTACTAAGAGGTAAGCCTGGATACTCTGCCTCCTGCTGCAAAGCACACTCAGTTGTGTAATTAATACCATCAGTGCAAATAGCACTGCTCACCTGAATGAGGGACCATGGGAACAGGCTCAGTAGCAACCTCTCTGCAGCCTGGGACTACTGCACTGCCTGCTCCTGCAGATCCAACAGATTCCAGGACTGTGATCACAGGGAAGCATTAAAGCTCCAGGCAATATGCCCAAAGCATTTCCCTGCTCCTCTCAAGGGTTAGACACATATCAGTCTACCCATCTTCTTTTAATCTCGAACAGTTTTCAGTGATGGAGCTTTGATGGCTTTTGCACTCCCTTTGCTTTTGACGCACCAAGCGAGACAGCGAGTTTTACCAATCCTTCTCCATTTCATATTCCAGCAGTGAAGGGTCCCTGCAGTTGCCTGTTCCAGGAAACTGATATTGTATTCCAGGAGACAGGCTCATAAAGCTGCGCTGTTGCTGAAGCAAAAGCTCTTACAAAGTCATCTTCTGAAAGACACCTGTTCTTACTCTAGTCCTCCTCTCCCTGAAATAAGCCCTTGCACCAAAGGTGATTTCACCCTTACCCAAAGCTTCTCCTTTTTAACTCAAACTCTCATGTCAAGAGCCCTTATAACCAATGTCTTCTCAAAAAACATCACAGCTTCTACTCACATAAGAACTTTGGTACTTCCTGAGTCTTCTAACCCAGAAACTGGGAAACTACATACCCAGGATTACCTTCGACCACAAAACGGCCCCTTGAATGCCCTGCAAGCCCTTAAACTTTTCAATAAAAATCCCACTGGAGTGTTCTAAAAGATCTTGTCACCTTTTGGACTGTTTGCCAGAAAGAAACAACCACCCCTGCCCATTAAACCCCCGGGCTGCCTCAGCTTACCTTCCATGGTGAATTGGCAAGTGCTTGCGGTGGATCCCGTGGCTGCCCTCCACAAAAGCATTGGGTGGTTTGTGGTACACAGAAGCCAGAGACCCAATGTGGCAGATCAGCTCATCGAGCAGGGTGGGCTCAATCAGGTCAGTCTCCTCAGAAATCAGTGGCTTTTCTGAGAGAACCACTTCCTTGGCAGTCACTGGATCCGTGGAAAGAAGGCGCCAGTAGATGTAGCCACGATCCCGCAGGTCCGGGTTGTCAGAATCCTGGGACAAAGCAAGACATCACTCACAGGTCTGTGAATGTCTGCACTCACTTTATTTTTCCAGCAGTGAAACCCCAACCATCCTGCAGCGACAGTCATTAGTTTCAAAACGATGTTGCAAACTGCTTGTTGTGATGAACATCCTAAAATTAAAACTGAGAACCAGTATTAATGCCTGGCTTCCTGCTCAGCTGGTCAGGGAGCAAAAAGGCCAGGATTTACATCCCACAATTGCCTCAAACCACAGAGCTATCAACTGCTTCCCAAACTCTTCTGCCACTTGATGTAACAATAAGTATTAGGAGAACTCCAAGGGAGTGGAGACAGGAGAAGAGAATGTGAGTGAAAAATCACTCTATCACATACTAAGAGTAGAGACACAATACTGTATAATGATCCAGGATTTCTAGAAATATATGACTTACCCAAGGGCACTGCTGGACAAAAAGATGCTGCAGAGCTACATCTTAATAAGCCATATTCTTTATACCAAAAGAGATCTTATTTATCCTGCCTTTTAGTTATCTAATGAAGTATGGAAAGATGCTAATGATACACACTTAGGATACTTCATCAGTTCTCCAGCTGTCAATAATATCCTTGTTTTACTGCAGATACTTTTGCCTCTGCATGAAGTGCTAATTATTTCTCTCCTCTTTGAGCAGCTCTGCCCAGAGCAGCAGAGAGTGGGGATGGTTTGCAGCTAATGTTCTAGGGAGAGGGAAGTGCTGTGGTTTTATGTTGCAGTGCAACATGTTTGAACTGCTCATGGAAACAAGACCTAGGATCTTTATTCCCCATGTCAGCAGAGTAACAGGATAAATGTTTCTCAGAGTTTTTTCCCTGTATTCCAGCAATATATCATACACCTCATCAGCCTTCCTCTTGCTATTTCTTTTCCTCTTCTGTGATCTCATTCATGTTGCTGCTGACCTGTTAGAACCTGCCTCTCTGCTGTCTGTCTTCACATCCTCAGGCACACAGTAAAACCTTGGTGTGGAATGAGACTGAGCTAGGCTCATTTTGGTTTTAAGGACCCAGACAAACCTACCTGTTGTCTCAGACATTGTCTGCAGTGCTGGTTTTGTTTGAGGGTGGAGTCCTGGGCTCTTTGCACTCTTAAAAATCCCTACAATCCTTAACAATCCCTACAAGACTCTCCACATCCTGCCTGCAGCAGCAGCTCAAGATCAGGAGGGTTTCTGCAAGGCAGACACGAAAAACCACATGTTCCCATCTACTTGCAGGCACACACAGATTCAAGACTGACTGTTTCTTCCCACAGCCAAATAAACAAGACTCGAAAATTTAGTAAACCTACCGAAACAACAGGCTCAGATCTTCCCTTTCCCAACTTCTCTCCCAATTCTCTGCTCTCCATGGTCTGCATACCAATGAACCCTGGCTAGCTCAGCTCCACACCCATGCCAGACCCACAACAGCAGTGGGGATGTAGAGGTCTCTTATGGGACTTGGATCCCTGCTGTACACCTGTGTCCCTTCCATCCCCAGCTGCTTCACTGCTATTTTTGCCAGTGCTGGCTGGATTAAGCTGGCTCCTGCTACAATCACACCTGCAGTTTGCTGTGCAGACATACCCTGAGACACTCAAAGTGCCACAATACCTAAGCTGGGGAAAGAAACACACGTGTAATTACTCTCCCACTCAAGTGAAAATCAGCACCTCCACCTAGAAATCAGACCTTGAAGCATAGGGCTTTTTAGTGTTCCACAGCCAGTTATCCTACATTGACTTATTATTCATACAAAATACAAGAAGCCAGACTGAATCAACATTTGTGACAAACAGAGAAGAAACAGACGCCTATTATATTCCTAGGGTGCCATTAAGTGTTTGGTGACTCAGCACAGTGGGTTTTAACACTTAGTACCTTTCTTCTGTTGGCTCAGGCAAATGATACAGCAAGCCCTTGGCCCACTCCTCTCCAAAGAGCAGCTGAGATCCTGCCTAAAAGCAGGTCTTGAAGCAAGAAAAGCAGGCCATGGAATTTCTTGCTGCTGAGCAATGCAGCACCTAAAGGGATGACTAAAAGTTTTAAGTACTAAGAAGTTCACAGCCATGATTTCTTGCAGCAAAGAGGATCAAGAAGGCCAGCTGATGAGTGACTCCAGGTTCTCTGCTCAGAATCTCAGCCCATTCAGCTGGGAGACTATTTTTATCGCTTGACACAGCAGGTCTGGAGAGGAGCTGCTTTTTTTGGGCTGTTTACCCCAGTCATTAAAGCCAGGGAGTCTAGGAAGATTGGCTGAGGTCTCACCCACCCCTGTCACCAGGATATCTCCACTTCTGTCCTGCCAGCTCCATCCCAGCCTCGCCTGCAGTGATCTGAGCTCACAGCACCTCATGCATAATGAATCCATGATCTTAACCCACTGCTACGGCCTCCAGCAAAGCTGCCACATCGGTTGACAGCTTCCAAGTACAAAGGAAAAACCCCAAACTCCAGTTCTTTCTGTTTCATAGCACTGCCTAAACTTTGCTGTTCACAGAACAGAGTCACTGCCAGGCTCTTTGCCTCTGTTACAGCTCCAGATGTTTTAACTGCGAGTCACCTTCAAGCAGAAAGCATTCTGGTTCCTTGGTAACTCCACCCTCTCTCTAACTTTCTGTTTAGTGTGAGAATGGGGAAGGAATTTGGATGAAGCAAGAGGCAGGAAGGAAAGAGCAGATTCCAGATGGCAACAGGCACAGAGCAGCTCTTAAATGGAGTCTCTTTGGGAGAACCCCATCTACTGCAGAGCTGACTGGCCTGGCAGATGGGAGACACCACCTGGCAGGCCAGCACAGTGTCTGGAGGGCCCTGGATCACTGGATCTCTTGGCTTACCTGGGTGGCCAGACTGAGGACCTGCTGAACCAGCTCCTGTGTCTCAGAAGGCTTTTTTAAGAACAGCTTCACTATAGCAGTCAGTAAGGTGAGCTGCACCTGAGAGAAAGGGACACAGGGATTAGAAAATGAATCCATGCTTTAGCAACATCTCACAGGTCTCAACGACCTTACTGATATAAAGCATAACACTTGAGTTTCATAACAGCATTACACTATTCTTTGCCAGTGAAACCCAGCACAGGGAGACTCTTGTCTGTTCCAAAACACTTTCACAGAGAAGTCCCTGAGCACCACATTGAGGTTTATGTTGTGCTATGATGCATCTCATCACTATTCCTCTGTATGTTCTGGTCCCTTGTAGGGCTATTCCTCCGAGAAATATGAAACATCTAGAAACCCCTCCAGTTCTCTCCTGTCCTTCCAAGAAGAGAAGTTTTGGAGACAGGGACAACAGAGCAAATCTACAGACTCCCAGAGGGTTTTTTTGGCCAAGTATTGAAGCTTCCATTGACTAATATTTACTGTCCATCCCATTAACACACTGCATGAACCATTGCAGATAAGATGCACAATGCAATATTACCTGAGTACTTTCATCATGGAAGCCCTCCAGAAAACTCTCCAACAGCTCATCTGCATTGTCAATTCTTTCTGCATATTCACCCACTATCCAGATCATGGCAGCTCTGGCATCTGGTTCATCCAGGGAATCCAGGTTCTCACACAGAGTGGCAATGATGCTTTCATACCTGATTTGTCAGAGTACAGGTGGATTACCGGGGTGAACTGAACTTGTCTTACCCCATTTCTGCCCACATCATTCTGCAGGGAATCCTGCACAAAATACCTTGCATTTCTATGCAGCATTTTCCCTTAACTACAGAAGATGTTTCCCAGCTTTTTCTTTTTCCATGCTGAGCACTAAGATCTCCCAGGGTCTTCGCAGTTTAGTTAAGCAGCAAGACCACCCAGACATGGAATTCAAGAGAAAGCTGCCTCCCTTTGTTTGCTAATGGGAACATTGGATCCAACAGTTCAAACCATGAGTCTGCATCAGATCCTGCAGCCTTGCTGGAGTCTTCAGACTGGTAACTCTAAACTGGATATTACACTTCCCCAAAGGCTTTACTGTAAAACAGACAATACCCCGCACTAATTTAGCTTCCCCTATTCCCAAGCGTGGGTTTCCCCGTCACAAGCAGACAATCTGTCTTGTAAGTGACAGCAGAAATTGCCAGAGAGGCCTGCACACAGCCCATATTACTTTTTAGGTGATCATCAAGTCTCTCTTTAAAAATATTGCTGCTGTTCTGTAGCAGAGGAAACAAAACCTGACTGCAGAAACAGCATAAAAGCAGCTGAGTTCTGCCCAAGCCAGAGAGAACACCCGATGGGGAAAGGCAGCAGTTTTGCTCAGCACAGCCTGACTGGGGTCTCAGACCATGAGAGCCATGAACTTTCATGCCCTTGTATGTAAGACTTCTAGAGGAGATGAGCAAAACCGGAAAAGCCTGACCCCATAAACTTACCCAAATTTTCCTCCTGGCATTCTCTGCAAGAGCTTTACTGGCTTTTGAGTAAGGTTTCTACTCAGCATCAATATGGAGCAGTGGGGAAGGAAAAGCTTTCAATTCCAACTAACAATGAGTCAGGCTGATACCTCTCCTAGAGAGAACGTGTGAATCCTACCAAACCAGGAGAGGAACCAGAACAGAGTGTGCTTCCAGAACCCCTTTCAGTGCTTGCACGTACTTGTTGGGGTACTTGCGGAAGATGTCTCTGATGACAACGATGGCCTCCTGCACCACGTAGTTGACCTTGGTCTGGATGAGGTCCAGCAGTGTGCTCACACAGCGCTCTGCAGATTGCTGGAGAGAGCAGGAAAGCACAGTTAAAAAAGCTGAAAAAACATTCCTGAGCCCGCAGCACAGCCTGAGGAACAAGGCATGTGTATGGGAAAGGCAAAGAGCAGGAAAACAAGAGGACAGTAGTTAACAACTGTATCCAGAAAAAAAATACAGGTTGATAAATACTTGTGTATTACTGTGGAGATACCAGCTGACCCCAGCTCATGCAAAAATTAAGTCTGAAACAGCCATGCCAGTAGACAGCTGGGTCACCACACAGGAGACCTCCAGAACAGCACCTACATTGCCCTTTTTATCACCCTCTTTCTGGCAAGTAGCTAAACAGGGTACCAAATGAGATCTCTTGGACTTCCCAGGCTGGGTAATCAGAGCTGGAAGAGTTTTGACAGGAAAGCTATAGGGCAGGAGAAAACCATGCTGGCAATCACACTGCAGGGACAGCAGCAAAAAGGAGCTCACAGCATCAAGAGGTTCAGTTTTTTGGGGGTGAGGTCACATCAACATGTGAAGATACAGCTATAAAAAGAAATCCTGCTGTTGCTAATGCAGCTTTCACGTTAATTAGTTCAAAAATCACAGGCACTGCAAGATAACAAGGACTGGACACTGTCATGCTCCAGAAACCAGAAATGGAGTTAGAGGCAAATAATACAGGGAGGTCTATTCCCAAACAGCACAGTGAGGCAAGTCATCACAGGAGCAACCAACTTCAGCACCAGAGAGCCTCCAATACGGACAGTGATTTGGCTATTAGCAGAGCACATGTGAAGCCTCATTACACAGCTGGTGATTAATGTGAGAAGCAGCCTGCTCCCAACACTGCCGAGGCAGAACGTTCATAAAGCATTCGGGACTGAGACAAACACCACAAGGCACAAACAATAGCAACGTAGGTGGATTTTTCAATTTCAGTAAGTTAACAGTCCCTTTGACTTACAGAGCACTTGAAGGCTAGGCAGGAGGAGGAGGAATGAAATGGTATTTCAGTCACAGGAATCAGTTTTTTGAGAATGGATAGAAATCTCAAGGACAAAGCTTAAGCCTTGTAGAGCTTAATTTCGATCCCTGTATGGACCATTCACTTGAGGATCCTTGTGGGTCCCTTCCAACTCAGAATATCCTGTGATTCTGATTCTGTGACTAAAAGCTCTGCCCTCCTGACTCTAGCTGGGGTATCTTACACACAACCATGCTGGCCTGGGGATCAGCCAAGGGAGGAGACACCCTAAACCAGCATCCATTCATCTTTGCAAACTGGCAGTAAGTCATAAGACTATCCCCTGAAATTCACTCCAAACAGAAAATATACCAAATGCAATTGCTGTCAGAGTAAAGAGAAGCATCACATAAAACTGTGTGATTGGTATAATAATTTTTTATGATACCTCTCCCTCCTTTGCACAGCTTGATGGGTACTATGGCACTGTGGAGGCAGTGAAATGGCAACCTGGCAGTGTCCTGCTCTGACCTCTTCTGCTCCAGAAGAGATTTGAGGTCTGTGACCTGGAAGACTCTTCTGCTTCGTGGAGATGGACCACAGACCTGGCTCCACACAGTTGGGCTTTGATTGCAGTGGGAGCCCTGCTCAAAGTCCTTGCAAAGTCGATGCTTCAGAGCTTGCAATTTCATCTCTTCATCTCAATACCTTTCCCCAGATGTTTTAGCAAGTGGCCTTAAGGGGGGAAATCTCTCCTAAGCCAACTCCACCCTACAGAACCTGCAGCACCAGTCAGTGCAGTCCTGTCAGAGCTACAACGAGCAAAGCTTCAAGAGCTGCAGAATTCAAGGAAAAGCAAATTAAGGTTTGTTTTTTTCTTTAGACATTACGAAGCATGATTTTTCCAGGAAGAGCACAACATCCACTTTGAAGTATACAGCAATGATTTTTAGCCCAAGAGTCCCTTGGAAAGTGAGCAGTCATGTGGGCACATGCCCAGAAGAGCAGTCCCTCTAACAGAATAGATCTCAGCTCTCCCCATCCCTTGTAAACACGTTGCTTTTTGAAGGTGGACACCCCTGGGGACTGCAGTGCTCTGCAAACTGATGAAAGAATGCCCCAACTAGAACAGCTTTCAAGCTCTAGTGAGGAAGGACAACACACCAAAGTCAGAATTGTTTTGTTTTTCTGCAGAAACCAAATGAAAGCCCACAAGATTACAGAAGTAGCACATCACACATCACATTCAGCCATGAGCCTCAGTGATTTCTAAGAACCAGGCTGCTGTCAGAGTCTACTGAAAACAAGACAAATCTCCCTGTAATATGGCTCCTTCTGCTTCTCCTTTGCTCCAGAGGAATCCCTATTCTTACTGCATCCACTTCATTTCCTTTTCCCACGGGAGTGGGGCTTGTTTTCCTTACAGTCTAACCATGGCATGATGACTTCATCTAGTGCTGTGAAAGGAGCAAACGATGCACAAGTGATACAAGTGCAGCTACACCACACAGCCTGCTGTAGACACATCCTCTGAGCCCAGCTACCTCGGAGCCCAGCTATTGATAGCCCAGCCCTATCCAAGCAAAATGATGATGTGCTGACACCTCCCAAACCAAAATGATTACTCAAGCCTGGGCAAAATCCATCAGTCTTGCTACTCAACATGGGTATTGGTTCCACATCCAAAATGAGCACAGGCAACACCACATTTGCTCTGTGGTGCACCTTAGAGCAAACAAAATAATTTACTGCCTTCCTCTCCTAGGAGAGACAATTAGACAAAAGGTAGGATCCTTGAAGGCAGAGCTGAAGTGCTCTGTGAATGCTCATTTATCAACAGCTCTCACCAGCTGTGTCCTGTGCCAGAAAGAAGATTTCTAAGCCTTGGGTACCTGGACACTGATGGCTGATAATGCTCTTCTATTAGTCATAACTCACAGAGTAAACAGCCTCCAGTAAACACAGATGCATTGGGGACAAGGATTAACCTAGAGATGAGGACACTGTAACGAGTTCTATATTTGCCCTCTTTAAATCCGGCTCTTGTCAGAGCAGGAAACAGACCTCATCTCCAGGAGCAGCATCTTCACAGAGCAGTGCCAAAACCCAAGGTTAACACTACTTATGGAGAGACACAATTCCAGTTAGACAGTCACTGTGAATTTGCTGGACATTATTATTAGTCCTTGGCACATTGAATATGACTGTTGTGGTATCAGGGATGGGAAAAGGGCAAAAACTTATAGAAACACCTTGATCCTGCAGAAAGACATCAGACCCCCATGTGAAACTAGGACAGACACAAGGCCAAATCCTAGTGAGAAAGTCCCTGCTGAGAACTAAAGCAAACTCCAACCCCCCAGCACAGCACTGCTACAAAAGGGGCTGTCACCAGCTTCTTTTAACTTCTCCACAGCCCTTTTCCATGCTCAGGGGGATTTTCTATTGTCACTGCTGTGGCTCCATCCAAACAACCTCCTGCCTGGATGCAACATGGAAGGAGCACTTTGGTATTTTGAACTGCAGACATGAAATAGAAGCAGCAGTCACCTGCTCTATGGGGCTTCAAAGAAAGCCCATGGCAGGGATAAGCCTTTAAGAGATGAAGGAAGGAAGAAAAGGCTGCACAGACAGTTGATTCTCTCAAGGGGACAGAAGTTGGTGTCCTCTGTACACAGAGTTACAGTAGTTTAGCTGAAACAAAAGAAATTTGTGCACTGACACCACACTAAGCGAGGCATGATTAGGTTATTATTTAAATCTGCTGTCAGGCAAAGCTCATGGGAACACACTTTAGCAAAAGCTAAATGAGCTCAGCTGAAATTAGACCACTTATGTGACATTGTGCACTCAGTCATCAGTTTACTGAAAAGTACTAACACCACAGCATAAGTCTTCCCTCTCTTCACAGGATTTCTGAGCTCCTGTCAGGCATTTCAGATTCACAGGGAAACAAACAGAGAGAGCACTAAAAAAAAGTAATATTTTATTATGAGCATTTTGGTGGATGTTCCACTGGCAGAGGACATTTCAGACTTGTTTTGGATAACTGCAGAGGTTCCTGGGAACTTATCTGCATAAGCAAAGAGGCCAAAGAGAGCACGTTCCAAATGAAGCCACAAGTTATATGGAGCTAAGTAAGCAAATAGAGTCACTGTATGTTTGAATAAATTGCACCTAAGTGCTCCAAATCTCTGTAATTCTACGCCTGTGTGTTCTGTTCAGCCGAAATGGAGGGGAGGGATGACACAAAATGTTTCAGAACACTGAGCTTCTCTGCACAATCTTTTCTCCTTCCGCCTCCAAAAGATCAGTCCACAGCTATTAAAGGAGGTCCTCATGGCTAAGTGGTCACTGTTCCACTGAAGCCAGTGCAGTAAAATATTCCATCAAGGATGAATTATCTGCCTTGCTGTGCCTGCAAGCTGAGACCTGCGAGGAGCACCCCACCCTCCTGTGATGCACTCACAGCTCACCAGCCCCCTTGCTCAGCTGCTGCTCTGCCCATATCCCTGATGCATCCAGGCCACTTGATGGCCAACAGAGAAGCAAAGGAACTTTGTGTAACGAGGTGGCAAAGCCCATCCCTGTTTCTGAAGACAGGAAAGCTCAGGGTTCAGATACTTGCCTCAACCTTGATGGCACAGCGCCCGATGGCTCGCACGGCCTTGCGCACGAAGTCAACGTCCACCTCGGTGGCGTATTCCTTGAGCTCTGCCAGCACCTGCAGGGACACAACACCAGGTGAGCCCCCTCAGGTCACTCAGAGAACCTCCCACTCTCACAGGTGATGCTACTTGAACACCAGGACACGAGCAGCACGTTCTTCCCCAGCTACCACAGACAGGGTTCGGATCACACTTGGTTTAGGCTGGACAAAGCCATCACGTGGCTCCGTGGTGGTTGTCTTCAAATTCCCCTGAACAAAAACTGGGGAGAAAACTGCCCTGCTAAACTTAAATGTTGCTATTCCTTCCTACACTGAAAACACGTTCACTGTACGCAAAGCTCTTGGCAACAACCATTTCTGAACTTTCCTTTTCTGTGCTGAGATGAACCTTTGGATCGCTACCGAATCCAAACGGAAGATGCAGAGGAGATCTGAGGACACCCTGGAAGATCTATGCAGAGATTAATAACAGTGCAAAGATACTTCCCCTCCTAAAAATAAGATTTATTATTTTGTCTCAGCGTTTAAGCTAATGGAAACTGAAGAAGGGCTTAAACCAGGCCCTGCTGGGAACCTACAGACCTTTAACTAAAAAAACTACTTTATCTTAAAGAAATCACTTAGCTTAGAAAAAATGATTTTAATAAAAGACCATATGCAATTTATATTCCCTCAAAAGCTCAATTTATTTCAGTTTCTCATGCCAAACATGACATCAGGGATTTAATCGTGATGTCACAAATAGATGGTGAGGGAGAGGTGAACAGCACAAAGCCAGACAGTTCTTTGAGAAATCTCTCATCGAGGCAAATTGCTCAGAACAATGACAAGATGAAGAGGCCGTGAAGGGCCAGACTGCAGACAAATAAATCTGCAAGGAGGAGACGGGACATCTGTGTTTTGAAGTTTTATTATTTCCTTGGATGATCTATGTTGCACAGCACTTGGAGCACCCTGGTTTAGCAGCTGATGCTTTCCAAACACTGTCCTGCTGCCCTGGCCCAGAACAGGCACAGGGAGGGAGGGTGTGGGGAGAACTGCTCTCCTCAGGTCCCATGCCAGGACATATTCCTGATGTAGCTGTGTTGTTTTATGAATGCCATTTCAGAACCAGGAAGAGGTTCATTCATTAGTCTGCAGATCCCAGACTCTGCCCTCCAGACACCACTGCCTTTCACTCAAACAGCCCATTATCAGAACATTATGCATTAAAATTGGGATGGAGCCTACCAAGAGTAAAGAGAAAATTCTGAATGTATTCTCAAGGAGACTGACTTTTGAAATGTTTTCTGTGTCCTCAGCACAAAAGGGGCACGCATTACCTTGCTCTGTTCCAAAAACCATCAGGAGAGAGCTGAAGAGAGCTGCTTAAAAATGTCATATTAAATGAAAGTGCTCTCTGACAATTAGGAGAGGACAGTAACAGCAGTAACCAGAGGCATTAATCATTCTGCATTAGTGTTAGGCCTTGTGGCCAGGGATGCACTCGAGAACAACTTGGATTCAAACCACATCAAATACAAGAAGAATCTACACTGTAAAGCTGCCTCAATTTGGTTTAGCTTTGTGCCATTTCCACTCTGGAAGCAAGTTAAGCAAAAGAAATGTATTTTTTTTAGCCCGTGCAAGCATTTAACAATTTTACTAACTTGAAATTCACACCTCAATAATGTTTGGCCTTTCTGAATGCCTCTGTTACAGGCACACCCCTCTCACTTGAAACAAGCCTCTCATTCCAACCTCAGCACCAGCAGTGACTCATTTGACAGGAACCATCAGCTCTCCTCCTGGAGTTGTAATCTGTGAAACAAGACCTACCTAACGGTCACGATGCAAGACATATCATGCCATTAACATTTAAATTATGGAGGAAACTCCAACACCTCCCATTAAAGAGCTGCAAAGAGCATTGTACCAGGGACAGTGATGCCTAAAAACCAAGATAAGTTGCTGTACAGTAGTAGTTGCTGTATACATCCTCAGGCATAGAGCAGGAGAGGGTTTTCCCCTCCCAGAAGACATGGAAGCCCCCCAGCTGACCTGGGCAATGTTTGCTTGAGAAGCCAGGCGGATCATGATGTCCAGTTTCTCCAGTTTGACGTAGATGGGGTCGTTGTACTTCACAAAGAACACCTTGATTTCCTGCTTCAGGATTTCAGGCCTGGAGGGAACATAACACTGTGTCACTCAAGACTGGTCAACAACCCAAACGGGCTCTTTTGTAACCAAATGCACCTTTTCTTTAGAAATCTACCCAAATTTTCACTGAGAAACAGAATGGTGTCATTTTGCCCAAGCTGCCCAGAAAGGTTATGGACTCCCCATCCCTGAAGGTGTTCTAGACCAGGCTGGACAAGGCTCTGAGTAACATGGTCTAGTGGAAAGTGTCCATGTCCACAGGGAAGTTAAAACCTGTAGGGGAGTTTGGAACTAGATGATTTTTAAGGTCTCTTCCAATCCAAACCCTTCTATGATTTTTGTGTCCAGGACATCCAAACAATCAACGATTTGGAGAAAGAAGGCAGGATAAAAAGACTGTTTAGATACAAAAAGCAGAATTCAAGTATTTCTATGGCTACATCTCTACTTCCCCCACTTGAAATGCTGAGCCACCAGGCAGGTAGTGGACAACTGTTTTCAGTGAAAACAATAATGTCCTTACCTCAATGCAAAACTTAAAATTCACCTACAAATTAAGTTCTACTTTCACTTGCAGGATGCCAGTACACAGTAACTCTGCCTTGAATACAATCACCAAGTGCTATCCAACCTATCCCACCTTTCCAGCAAGGAACAGCAGCATTGAAAGATACACATGAGAATAAACTGGTGAAAAAACCCAACCCACTGAACCCTGGGGTGTCACCAGCGTGGTGGTTCTGTGAACAGAAGAGGCACAGTGAGTTCCTGCAGGTCACTCTGAACTGCACAGTTACACCCTTGTTCCTATTTGCCACCTGATTTATAGAGGGCAGTTCTGAGTGCTCATAAAAAGGCAGTGAAGAGAGGCAGGTAAAGAAATGCTGTATGAAACTGGTATCACAAGCATGCTATAAAGAAAATTAATTCAGGCTGCCAGAGTCATGAGACTGTTTAATCTGTCTCTCAAGGGATCTGAGCCTGGATTAAAAGAAACTCTGTGCATGTGGAAATATCTGAAGGTCTGAGATAACCAGATGCCCTTCGACAACACAGGAATAACAGCCCTGAGCCTTTACCTTTTCTGCACAATCAAGTTGATGTTCCTCAGGGCAACATACTGAACTTCAGGCTCTCCAGACAGCAGGGTCACCAGTGGAGGGGCAAGTTTCTTCAGGAGCATGTTGTAATAGTCAGAGTCCTTGGGAAGGAGTTCCAGGAACTTCATCAATACCTTCACCGCTGACAGCACCACGGCCGAGTTGGCGTGAGACAGCCGGGGGGTCACACGCTCACAGATACTGGAGACAGAGCAGGAGGAGAAGGTTCAAATTTACTTCAGCATATCACATATTTCAGAGCTCAATCTAGGAGATTGCACATGGCTCAAGACACCTTCTCACACACTGCTTTGGTTTGGTTTTGTTCGAGGAGAACAGGCAAAGTCCTGCTTTCCCGAATACAGCAGGAGGGAAACAAGAAGTTCTCTCACAGCTTCAAGTTTCTCTCCTGCCACAGTCAGCTCTCAGGAAATATTCCAGCTCCCAGCATTACAGTCCCAGCATATACTCAGTTATTAGTGCTTCCTGCCTTTGCCTGGTGATATTCTCTATTTCTGTGATCTCGTCTGTCACTTACAAACATAACTATAACAAAACAGCTATTGGAAAAACACTTTAGCCTCCATATAATAATTCAGAGGTGATACATGCTTCTAGCTTGCCTGGAGGGGTTGGCTGCCATTTCAACCATTTCTACCTACAAAAAAAAGATTTCTGACTCTCTGAAGACACAGGGAAAGAAGGACCTAAACACTTTCTAAGTCTCAGCTTCACCACTTGCCATAATGGATCCTGTAATCAACAGCACCCTAAACAATCCATCCCAAGCAGAAAGGAAGTTTGGGTTCATATGGTCTTTCTTGCAGCATCTGTCAAGTTTCTTCCCACTCCCTCCTGCATATTGCTAACCCAGAACAATCTTATTCCCCATCTGTGCCTCCTGAAGCTTCTTTCCCTGAAAGATTTGCTTTCAGCCATGCTGGAAGGGAAGCTCAGTGAAGAGCAGAGGAGCCCAAGTCAGAGCTGGGGCAGCCTCCAGCTGCCTCTGCCCAAGGTCACCTGCATGTCAAAGCTGCTTCCCCTCTCTGTGCCTCAGTTTCTCCATGCACAGGGTGCTGACACCAGCCTCGCTGGAAAGAACATTATATAAAACCCAGTGCTGTCACTCTCTTGTCTGAAATGAGGCAAACTTGGAGAGAAATTCCACAGAGAGCAGTAAAAGTAGCTCCTGCCCATGCAGTTTGGTACACCACTCTTCAGAGGAAACACAGGTGAGGAACTGGGACATGTTCACAGTTGTTCAGACTAGTGGTGCCTCTCTGACAGGGCTGGGATAATACCAGCCTCACACCCTAGAGATCTCTGCAGGCTTCTAGCACTCATTAGGAGCTGTTTCTGGCACAGAAACAGAACACAAGGGGGAAGGAGGTGGGGGGGGAAAAAAAGGCAAAAAAATCAGCAAGGCTCTTGGCAGGTTTTTTAGAAATAGTGGATTACTTATTGTACCTCAAAAAAAAAGCAGTCAGGGAAGAAACTCATCAAATTCGAAATGGCCAGTCCAGGATTTTGCATGTGGGCTTGGGACCCTTCCTCACCCTGCACCCCCTGCCCCATCATCCACATGAAATACCTCCTCTGACAATCCCCCTGTTTCAAGGCAGTTTCCTTATTCTCTTAGGAACAAAATCTGACTTTTTGTGATTCTGGAGACAGATGAGGAGGTGGCTTGAACTGCATGAATTAACACTCCACTACCTAAAACCTGAAGTCCTTGTATTTAGGTTTAGGTAAAGGTAAAAGCACAAGGGTGAATTTGGAGGGATAAGAAAAACAATTTCTTACCTTTATTTTCACTTTTCTCATATCACAGCCTAGTTTTCAGATGGAAAAAAGTATTCCAGTCTCAGACCTGTGTTACTTTAGAAACCTGCAAACCTATAAAGGCTTTTTGCCTCTCAGAGTAGCAAAACCAGGTATGAAAATTCTGCTTTAAACCAGAAAATCCTCCAAACAGTGCTTCCACTGTTACAGGTTTGGTCTTGGGCTGATCCCTTCTTAGTAGTGGCAGTTCCCACAAGAATCAGCCTTTTAAATAGAAAAAATTTTAAAAACTCTAAGGATAAACAGAGAAGGTGATTCTGCTGAGGGAAGGGGCAGGTTCCCAGCAGCAGCCCAAACTACCAAAAGTAGCCTCCCTTTTAAACTTCTTCTATCAAGTCTTTTTTGTGCTGCTACAGACCTCAGAATCCCTGTTATTTCAGTGCTGTAACACGTCCCACAAGTGCCCTGCTCCTGAGTAACCATCCTACCTCTGAGCTTCCCGGTCATCCTTGGGGTTGTAGTTGGACAGACAGTCCAGGATGAAGATCTGCCCCCACTCAGTGCACTCATTTAAAGCTGTCAGCAGCTTGTTGATGTTCTGAGGGTTCAAATCCAGCAGGTTGCTGTTGGGATGAGACTCACTGATCTCCGACAGGGCGGCCACAGCGTTTGCCACCACCTGGGAGAAGAGACAAGATGAGTTCCTTGTTAGCAGGGGCTGGGCAGGGATTGATGTGGGTTACACCTGGGAACCAAACACGGAGATCTAGCAGCTGATAGCAGGAGTGTTATGAGCTGCTCAGCAGCAGCCACCACACCAGTTAGCCCAGCCTTCCAGGACCCAGTACAACCTCACAACCAACCTGGAGAGCCCAAAGCTTGACTGGGAGGAGCAGGGACCTGGGACATCACAAGAGACTTTGCTCTGCAATCCACAGGGAACAAGAACATCTTGCCTTGCCTGCAGGCTCCAGATCTGCACCCTGGCTTGCCTCAAGCAGGCATCATCTCCCCTCCAGTTCCAGGAGATGCTCAACTGATCTAGCCAAGGTCTCAAACCCTCCCATTGCCCTACTTATGCCTGCCTCTTGCCTAATTTCCCCTTGGCAGCCACATGGCACGTGGCTTAAGGATATCCAGAAAGGAGCTGTCAGGTGCCTGGCAGCCTCCAGCCCTGTAGCAGCACTGTCAGGTCACCCAGTTTGAAAGCAAACACACAATTTCCCTAAAACAGACGATCCCTGTGAAATTTTAAATAACGTATTTCAATTCCAAACAGTCTCCACAGCATCCATTTGCTTTACAGAGTCACGTTAAGGCAAGCACTCAAATTCAACAGTTATTCTAACAGACTCCATGGAAAGAGTTCTAAAATAGAACAGTTGCAGAATTTAGAGACAAAAATATAAAAGTTGCAGATGAGACTAAAATCTTATTTGTTTAACTAACTAGAAAAGAGCTTTAAGCTGAGTTTGACACACAAAACTGAAACAGCCTATGAAAAGGCATTTTCAGGACAGTTTACAATGTACATCATGTCCAGCCCAACTCACAATAAATACCTGCTCAAATGAAGATTTATAGCATTATTTTCAATGGGATTAAGGCAAAGAAACATCTTATCTAAAATCATCTGACTGTTTGGATGACTAAAGATGCTTTTGATGCAGTACAATGAAAACAAGAACAGCGTGACCAGAAATTTCTCTGCCTTGTTCCCATCACTGCCTGTCATTAAACCAATATATTCCAAAGTCCTTGCACAAGCACAGTAATGTTGATTGCTTTGCATTTCACACCTAGAGGTCAGAGATAGGATTTTGATCCAAGATTTTATGAATTTCATTAGTTGAATGAGGCTTCTGTCACCAAAATCATTAGCAATCAGAACTGCTGTCTTCTGGTACTGTTTTAATGAGTAATTTATTAAGATATGCTGCTTATTCTTCTCATTATTTAATTTGCCTAATTCCTGAATGGTTAATGTGACACAGCATAAAAATGAAGTAAAAGCCTGTATTAATTTCATTGCACTTTGGAAGTTCACAAGACAAATCATAAAAGCAACTGAGAAGTTCATAATCCTTATGAAAAAGTACTTATAAACTGAAACTACTATGGAAAATAATTCTGAAGTAATAAAAAAAATGTTCAGAGCCAAAGTGTTGCAGAAACAGACCTGTCAGTCATACTAAGGAACAGGGCTGAGCTCTGGCAAAGGCACTCACACTGCCAGGCACTACCTTTGTTACAGTAATTGATAAATTAGTAATTAATACAGAATCATAGGACTGTTAATGTTGGAGAAGACCTCCAAGATCATTGAGTTCAACCATTAACCCAGCACTGCCAAGTCCACCGCTAAACCATGTTCCCAAGTGCTACATCCAGCTGTTTTTGAACACTTCCAGGATATCCTAAACCCTGGGGTGAGCTCAAGTCAAAGCAGCTGGGCTTATGTTTCCTTCCTGCAGAGTCCATGCAGGCTATCCCTGCATTTTCCAAGGGCAAAGGATGCACAGAAATGCTGTTCCCATGGGCCTGGGGCACAGCAGCTCCAACCTGGAGACCCGACTCTGAAGGAGGTCTTGCTGTTAGAATCTTACTGGGCTTTTTTAAGGAATTAACATGTCAGCATAAATGCAAGTGTCCAAATCAAAGCTGAGGATGAGGCCCTACATGACAATCCACACAGATTTCCATTAAAAGCATCCATGAGAAAGAGTGTCAGATGGCAAGGTGCACTTAGGAGCATGGGGGGTGGTCTCCCTTGGTGTTGTAAATAAAAAAGAAGACTGGAAGGGGCTGTGAAACATCTGGTGGCAACTCAGTTCTGCCAGAGGAACAGGGATCTGCAATCCACAGTCCACAGGCAAAGCTGGTCCTCACCTCCTACCTCAGCAAGACAGTGTTGCTGTCAACTCAGTGACAAGAAGCTAAATGAAGCAAAAAAAGGATCAGGGAAGGGTTGGGGAGTATCTTCAAACTCTAAGCAACATCTATTTTTAAAAAAAAGAACAATTTGCACCAAACATTGATATGTTGTGGCATGCCAACAAAAATAATTAGCATCTTCAAGGCTTTTCACACAGCCACAGCACAGCTGAAATGAAAACAGATTTCAGGAGCCAGTCCAACACAAACACTGGTTCCAGTACACGCGCTCACCTCTTCCTTGGCACTGCCACGGGCTTCGTTGGGAGACAGGAACACAGAGCAACACAAGCTGGCACTGCATGGTTCCAATCCAGCACTGAACTGCTGCTCTCCCAACAGCTCAGGTCAACAAAGACTGAAGGGTTGCCCTCTCACAGTTATCACTCTGGTTCTTGAAGGACTTTTTTCCATACCTTTCACACCAATTCCAGTATTACATCACCTGGTGATCTAGCAAGTATTTTGGCAGTCATGGAAGTGCCACTAGAAATATTTAGGAAGATGTTTTGGCCACAGCTGAATCTTAAACCTGCAACTCAGCTGATACTTCTTCCCTAAAACAGCAACACAAGATTGTGAAGTCCAACTGCACCGAACAGCAAGAACAAGGTACAAAGTGGTAACAAGTTGGTTATTTCCCCTCAAAAAAACATCAGCAGTGATGGACTTGCTGGGGGACATATAAAAGCAAAAAGCTTTATAAGTGATATAGGACAAAGTCCTCCATGGAACTAGACAAGTTTCACAGGCTGACAAAAAAAAAACCTAATTTTTTTTGAAAACTAAGTATTCTCTGCTTTCCAAAGCAGGCACCAAGTTTATTTTGATGAGAAACTAACTAGGACTTGTGCAATTTACTCCATAGGTTAGAAGAAGGAAACTAAAAGGACAGGAAACTAACATTTATTACAGTCTTTAGTCCTCAAAAATAATGAAAACAAAAGTGGTCAGCCCAGTAGCCACAGATATGTGAGGCCAAACAACTAATGAACAGGAAAAGCTTAAAGCTCTCAGTTAACTCCACAGCCAAATGCCTCACCTGACTTGCAATTAAGGTTACCACCTTTAAGCTAAGAGCTACCAACCAGTGAGGATCCACCTGAAAAATCACCTAAAAAATAAAAATGCAAGGCAGATTGAAGAATTAATTATAATTATTAATAATAACAGGTCCCTGGCTTGCTGATGTAAATCAGCTCACCCTGGCTACATTTGCCTTTATTCAAATGCAGCCACAGCAACATCCCCTTGGAGCCCAGATGAGCCGAATGACAATAAACCTGCTCTTGGCTGGAATTTCCCAATAAATAGAGACTCTTGGAGAAGCCTCATGGGGGTGAGCATAACTAAATCTCACAGGCTCTTATTTTTCTTTAAAAAAAACCCAACTAACAACCCAAACCCCAACCATGCACTTAGAACTACATTACAGCTTTAACAAGAACCCAACATTTTTAAATCCACCTACGGACAAACTCCCTCTGCAGCCAGAGAGACCAGATCCGACCTCAAGGAAAGCTGCAGAGGTAGGAACACTGACTCGCCAGTTATTCCTTCTGGCAGCTCAAACCTTTAGCTCAGAGCAAATGGTATAAAATACATTAACAAGGAGGAAAGGGGGTGGGTGAAAACCTGAGTGTCTGCCTGTCAACCCACACGGAAAAGCTTCGCAAGGGGTGGGGGGACAGAGGGAAGCTCGGCACATCCACAACGCCAACCAGTGGGAGCAATCAGATTATTTTCCTAGCATCCCAGGCTAATTGGAAATTAAACCAAGTGTGTAATGGAGTTAATGAAATACAACGTTCTGCTGCTTAAAACAGGAACTTCTGGCTCACCACGCCATTAAAATGAGGAGAAAAATGAAGAAGAGGAGGAAAAATGAAGGGGGTCTGAAAAGATGCTGAGGAAAGGCAGCATTCCCCACACAGCTGGAGGCTCCCACCCTCCAAGGAATCAGGCACCACCCGAGGTTTTTGGGAATGGAGAGGTGCTGACATTTCAAAGAGCACTCTGAGCTTGCATGGTACATCCGTGCCATTAAGCACAGACTCCCTAATGGCATATTTAGAGTGGGTATTTCACAGGGCCACTCATTTTCATGGCCACAGAGCATGCTGTATGCCCAAAAGCTTCCTCATGAGTACTAACACAGACAAGCTCTTTCCAGATTATATGACTCCTCCTTCTGTTCATATTATATTTTTTATCTATAAGACTCCTTTACTTTGCTTCCCTAGAAATGGCCCATGAACAAATAAAATTGCTTTTTAGAAGTAATTCTACAATTAAATTTCCAGAAGAAATTTTTCCCTGTGAGGGTGGGCAGGCCCTGGCACAGGTTGGGCAGAGAAGCTGTGGCTGCCCCATCCCTGGGAGTGTCCAAGGCCAGGTTGGATGGGGCTTGGAGGACCCTGGGCCAGTGGAAGGTGTCCCTGCCCATGGCAGGGGGTGGCACTGGATGGACTTTGAGGTCCTTTCCAACCCAAACCATTCTGGGATTCCACGACTCCATAAAATGGCTCAGTCAGGCAAGTCAGGGAGACTATATGAACCTCTCACACTGTTAATGCACGTAATATGTATAGAAATAAATTAAAACTCTGGGAGACTAACACATCCCCAGTTCCTCATCTCATCCCAAAACCTGCCTGGGTGGGGAAGACCTCCTGGCTTGCTTTTGGCGAGTGGGAAGAATTTTTAGGGAGGTGGCAATGAAAGGGAAGTGTTATCCTTCCCACAGCGTGCTTGCCCTGACTGGTTTTTGCTCTTCCCTGCAGAAAAATGGCACTTTGTGGCAGACTAGAACACCCCTCCTGCTCTCACATCCTTGCAAAGCCAGGATGTGTTAGCTGTAAGACAGGAAAACATGCTTCCCCCAGCTGCTGGAACTCTTGTGGTAGGTGGGCAAGGAGCTGTTCAGGGATGGCTCCATCACAAAGGGTTTCTTCTTGGCTCAGCTGAGCCCCCAGTGCATGAAACTGAACTCTACAGGGAGACACAGAGGGTCTGCATCTCCCTGCTCCTCTTCCAGGAAGCACCACAGTGCAATCCCAGCCTGGAGCAGGCACCTGTCACACGTCAGGAAGGTTTCTTTTGCTTTTTTGTGTCTAAGAGCCTTTGCAATTTTACTTGCTGAGGTTCTCACTGGCACCATCCAGTGGCAAACAACCCAAGCTGCTATGGAAAAGAAAAGCACCAGTTAACTATCAACAAAACCCTTACAGAGCCCTGAAAAGGGGGGTGCAGAGTTACAAAACACCACAACCACAGCGTTTTCTGACAAATGGTGCTTGTCAATGGCTAGAAGTGTCTGTTCCGATTGAAAATGTAACATGTAGGCACATGTCAACAAAATTCCCAGCACCCTGATTGACGTTAGAGATCCTGGAGTGATCTATTTGGCAAGACAAATGCTTTGGAAATGAGGCACATACTGGTGGCTGTAATTGGAAAGAGACAGATCCCTGATGGATGAATTTGTCAATTAAGCTTTATAAATGAGGGGTCTGGGAAGACAGACTCTCTGGAGCCATGGAAATTCATGCATTATCATATAAACTCGTTGCATCTCTGACAGAGTGCTACTATTGAAAAGGCAGGGAAAAGCACGGCTTTGATGAAAGGTGTTCAAGACCTGCATCCCTCATCCACAAGCTTTCTAAAAACAAAGACTCAAGTCCCACATACAGGCTTGAAATTCCCTCAGACCTGTTCAGGATGACAACCTGGAGAAAAAAACCAGCTACTTGGCAAGTCAGCTTCCAGCCTTCCTCTGGAGAAGCTGTTGCAAGAGCTCATTCCGAAGCCAAAACTGGGTTTCAGCAGCAGAGCAAGCAGGGTCTGAGTGGGTAACCAGAAGCTGTGCCACCAGTTACAGACACCAGCTCTCCCTTCTCCCCCAGTTCAAGTTTCTGCACCCCCTGGCAGTCTCCCACATTGCCTCTCTCATGCACTCACCACCCACATTAATGTAGCCACTGCTTATACAGGCTCCTCCAGAACCTCTCCGTTTCCTTCCCAGTTTGCTGCTGGCTGGCTGCTTACTTGGCAAAAAGTGTTGCTCTCCCTCCTGGGCAGCCTCATGTAAACAGCAGAAACATCCATTACAGAGCTCCAAAGTGTTGCCACCACTTTTCGACAGCCCCAAGGAATGGGTTCATTCACTGCAACATATCCATCAATGGGTAAAAGAAATTCCGCCTACAAACACCATCAAGTGTCTCCCAGAAGGAAATATTAACTCCACTTGCAGTACAAACAGATTAAAAACCCAAACCACACACAGGAGCAATACAGACATGGTTGGGGGACTTCAAGATCCAGCCTGCATCTGCAACACCCACGTTGAAAAGAAGGGGGACATTTGTCATCCCGAGGGACAGAGTGGGTATCCTGGAGCAGACCCAGGCTGATGACAGAGCCCACAACTCACAGCAACATTCAAATTGATGGGAATTTTCAAATCCTTGCAACCTTCATGAGCAGGAATCATGAACTCACCCAGCAGTGGTGGTTCACTCCTCATACTCCTAAAACAACAGGGAGAACACGTGGCTGTGAGGATGCCCATGAGGAACAAGCACTCTCCTGTGCCCATGGAAAAGGTGGTGTTCCACTCCCTGCTGTATGAGAGAATTCCCACATCCCTGACTGCCTCCCACAAAGCCCTTTTGGGACTCAGAGGATCACCACTTTCCCAGCTTTATTACATGGAGTGGGATTAAAATTCCTGCAGAGTACTCAGTGGAGGACAGGCCCAGGAGACAAAAGCTGCTTCTGTTTCTAAACTGGCTTATTGGTCAGGACATCATCTCAAAGACATAGTGCTTGCCAGCTAGGAGGGAAAAGAACAAAAGGAAGACCTTCTTCCTCCACAGGGTCATCCAGGAAGCCCACACACACACACCGAATTTCTGGCTGGCAGAGAAGGAACCCTCATCACTTGCAGGCACAGCAGGAGAGACAAGACAGCACTGTGATTTTTATCAACAGGTTTTTCGTCTCATCTGTGAGCTGTGGAAACTCAATACAGCTAGAGGGAATTCAGATTAGATCAAGGTGGAACCTCACCACCTCTAATTGTCAGATCTCAACAGATTCCCTTCTTCCTGTGGTTAATGCTAAAGGCAAAAAACACTCCAGGTACAACAGAGTTTAATTATCTCCACCCACTTGGTGCATTTCCTTATGGGATCTCAGATTAGTCCATGCTGATTCACAACAGTGTTTCTCCCAATAAACTCATGGGTAGATGGTGTAAAACCTGACATATTATTGGGCAGCCCAGAAGTGCTGCATTTGTACAGCCCATGAAAACACAGGAGCAGGACAGCCACACCTGAGGAAGCTCTGACCCAGCACATCAGAGGGACAAAGCAGAACATGAGAAAAAGAAATGCTACAGGAAGGAATTAAAAACTGAACAGCACCTACAAAACAACAGGGAGAAGGTGACATCAACCTAACATAAGCTACGTGGATAACAGATAGACTGACAAGAAAACTATTCCATGGGTTAAAAGTTACCTTAGAAGGTCAAGGATTGAAAATATTTGGACAGAAAGGTTGTTCTTTGCAAATATTAGAAGACCAGTAAGGTTTAAGATGGATTTGTTCTTAGGTTTTTCTGCTAATATTTACATTCTTGAAGAAAACCAAGTGCAGGGATAAAAGCCAGGAGGGAACTAGTTACAAAATTAGGTGCCCAAGGATATTCAGCCTTGGTTCTGCTTTAAGCTGCTGCCACCTCGTGGTCTGCTCTCCCTCACCTGGGCTCAGCACTTCCAGCCATGAGCAGTCACTGGGTCTGGTTCAAAAACATCAGAACAAGACAGCATCAAGAAAAAGGGAAAAAAAAAGGGTTTTCCAAGACTTCAGAGAGCCTCTGCTCATCAGCAGGTGTGTTACAAACCCACCTCTCATCCATCTGTTATCTACTGCTGCTGCTGGGTGGGAATGGTGTTCTGCACCGATCTGGAATGCACAAAACCCCTGGGATCTCATTTTGGAACTGCGTTTTTGTGGGAACACGTGGGTTATGGAAGCCACTTCAGTGGCTTCTGAGTTCACTATACCCAAGTAACAAGCAAGAAAGGCCCTGAGAAAGGGCCCAAAAGTAGCCAGGCCTCAGAACTGAATTCCTCCAGACCTGCTTTTGCTGAGATTCAGGCAAGGAAATGCACAGCTAAAAAGAAGGGTTCGCCTTAAGACAGGTTCCCTCTAGGAAAGGATCCTCTTTGGCAGGATCCCAGGTGACAAAGGGCAGCCACAAGCACTTTAGACCCATCTGTAAAATGAGATTAAAGACTTTTTCCACCATCAAACTTCTGCAGTGCAACTGAACTGTGCCCCTGTAGGGGTTATTGGCCCAATGCCTGCACAAGGCAAGACATCCCCAATAACTCTGCTGACATGTAATAAGTCACCAGCCCTTCTGGTACCTTGCCATATGTACCAATAGAGATGCAATTAGAGGTTTGGATTAATTCAGCCAGGAGAAACTGCAAAGCTACCAGAGAGATTTTTCAGAAACAGCCAGTGAACTACCAGACTGAGGTGTCAGTCCTTTAATCTCAGCTACAGCCACCTCAGCTGGAAGGGTGCAACACTGCAGCTGTTCAGAAGGTCACTGAATGTGAACTAAGGCCATGTCCTGACAATAAAAAGCCCAGAAAAAGGGGGCAAACGCCTTGCCTGTGCACCTGCAGCACCTCAGTGCCCTGAACACCCCCAGCCTCTCTTACCTCCTTAACATAAAATCATGCCACTAGCCCAAAAACATGGAAAAAAAACCCAAAACAACAAAATGTTTCTGACAAGGTCATCTCCCAACTTAGTCAGACATCCTTACAATGAAGGTGATCTGAGCCAACAGAAATGTGCACCCTGATCTCTGCATAATTATAAGGCAATTAGCAAGCCACAGATGGAGATGTTACTTTACCAAGCACCCAGCTAGAATGCTCAGTGCTTGCTCATGTCCTAGAGGCAACCAATTACAAAACCATAATAAAACCCTTCTTGAAGACTATTTTTCAACTGCAGCCTTTTTTAGCTCCTGCTCAGAATCCTCATTTCTCAGAAGAGAGAACAAGTGTGGATTTCCCATTTAAAAAATTCTGCTTCATTAAGTGTCTAATGTTGCCCATTTCCACAAGCCATCAAAAGAGGAGAAACATTTATAATATAAATATGAATGAGCTCAGATAACAGGTTCCAATGATTGAGATGCACCATTTACAGAGGAATAGGCCATAAGGATTGATCCATCTGTACCATTTTTCCAGCAATCTTTCTTTTAATAGCCAATACTGATGCACACATTTTACTTAAAAAGAGCTTCCAGGCAGGGCTGCATTCCATCTGATCAAGGAAAAATACCTTAATAAGCATCCACTTGCACACAAATATAATTTACCTGGCAAACACAATTCCTGGTCATCTGGAACCCCACTGGAGTTTCACAAGGAGAAAGCAGCAATGAGAAGGATGGTTTGACTAGAAAGATGAACCTTAATTAGGGGTGGATAGTACCTGTACTTTTGAGAGAATCACTGAGCCACAAAGGCATGAATTTCAAAAGGAACCAAAGGAATAAACTTAACTAGAGGGAATGTCTTTTTCTACTAAAATTGTAAGCAGATTAAATATTGTATTAAATCAGCAGCTACAACACACTCAAACCTTTGATAAAATCTCTCCCCATGCACCCTTAAAAAGCAAAAATATAATGCTCCATCTACAGTGGGACCTGGGAAATCATGACACAGAACACCAGCTACACGATCCTCTCAAGGCCACACACCACAGGCCTCTCCATCACTGTCACTCCTCCAAATTGCATTCTCCTGCTGTGAATCCTCAGTTTTGGGAAGAGCAGGTGAGTACAACATGGGGCAGGCACTGTGATCCTTCACAGCTCCAGTAGCTGTAGAGCTGCAATCAACTGCAGCAAAGGTTCTGCTGCCCCAGCCCACCCTCATTACCACCAAGGAGCTCATTAGTTGCACTGATGTTTTATTAGGACTCCCTGTGCTACTTCTGGAGGTTTATTTAGCAAATGGAGCATACCCTGCCCTTTGGTATTTTCCCTCTTCTCTCCATTAATTTCAGTCAGTATTGAGTTAATGCACTTTTTAAATACATATTTGGTGCTCTCCTATCAGCCTATGGTTCATTTACCAAACCAGTGAGCTCCATTGAGATCAACAAGCAGAAAGGGCAAAAAAAGCCTTATTAATTTCTCCTGAAGTACCACATATTTGAACATATTGAAGAGCCTGAGCTCTTCAACTCACATCCATGTGGCTGTAATCAGAAGAAAAACTAGAGCTGGAACCAAGGCTAGGAGAAGAGAAGGTTCTATCCCTGTCCACAGCACATTCCATTGCTACCTGGTGAGTGCCAGGGCCAGCGTTTAAGTGGAACTAAAGCAACCCCAGGAAGTTCTTGAAGAGGCTGCAGGGCACACCCTCCACACAGAATTAAACAGCAGGTGTTTCTCTACATGCATCAAAGTTGCCTCCACAGAGAGAGAATCTTCAAGGAGTCATCAATATTCACACAGAAACCTGGCATAAGAAAAAAATCAGGGAGGCAGATAAAAAGAACAGCTTGTAAAAGAGCTGGGTATCAGGGGCAATAGGTGTCTGTATCTCCTGACAGACATCTCTGCTCAGACTGGTTGCCCGTGAAAGTCAGACACCTTTAGTTTTACTGTCTCTAGGAAGTCTCACAAGAAGCAATCAGCAGCCTTCACTCTCTTGCTAAAGGGGATGGCACCTTACCACCTGCACTTGATTTATCTAACCTGCCCGAAGACAGCTACGGCAGCAATTTGCTTTGTATGGTTTGATTCATGCACCATGGAAAGAGCTGTTAGGTGTGCCCTAACAATGTGCAATTATGTCTTTAAGTAGGGTCAAATCAGTTCTGTGCTCTAAAAGAGCTAAAAAAGTAGAGGTCACATCCTTAAACTCAGAGTTAAACTGAGCTGCAGGTTTTTAATTCCCTGCCAGGAGTTAGGATGATATACATGGATGTGCTCACTGGATTCCAGTAGATACCAGGAAACAGTATTGAATGAAAGGATTACGCAGTGAGACACTTCAATCCATTGGCCACCACCTTTTAGTTACAAAATAATAGCAGAACATGCCTGGCTTGGAAATGGACCCTTCATCAACCATGATTAAATGCTGATTTAGTAGGTAATTTACTCCTTTGAAATTCTTGGTCATGATCCCCACCTCTGCTCTGACGACTCATTTAACTTTATTAAAAACATTAGCATTGATTTTCTCCACTCATTACATGCCAGTGGATTTATCTGCATTAGTGAATTAATTCATCCAACCTCTTACTCCAAGAGGAGCCAAAGCCTGCAGGGAAACAGTAACTACAAGCTGTCACTGAGGGAGCACCATCAAATATTTCTTGCTCTTATGACTCACCTGACCAGGAAGTTACACTTTTGCTGCAGCACTCAAGACAACCAAAACAGCCAAAAGCCCAAACATTTTAACAACAGGAGGTGTTTTCTGAGGCAACAACTGTTCCCTAACCAGCACATCCCTCACAGTGCAGCAGCTGCAATTAAAGACCCTTCACATTCCTGATTATCTGCCCATCACCAATGGAGCGGCGCGCTGCAAACGCGTTACCATGGGATTGGAGTCTGCAATCAGGTCCCGCAGAGAATCCAGGAATCCTTGGTCCTCCACCATCTGGGCATTGATGTCGTGCAGCTTTGCCACACAGACAGCTGCAGTCTTCCTGACATAGGGGTCTTCATCCTTCAGACACTTGCGCAGGGGCTCGCACAGGTACTCTGTGATTTTATCCACCCTGATGCAGCCCATCGTGCGGACGGCCAGGGCACGGATCAGAGGGTTTGGGTCCTCGCAGTCCTGCAAGGGGACAGAATACCCAGTAAACAAACCTTGTACCACCACCCACTGGTGCCTTCCCTGCAGCCAGAGTCAGGCTGTTCTTACTCAAAAAGCATTCTCTCTGCTTACACGCCAAAAGCCAGGCAATTGTTTCAGATCAGGGCTAAAAGGTGGCACTCGCTGGTTCACAGAAATGTTTTTACACTATCTCAAGATGTTTTCAGGCTGCACTAGCTTGTAAAATTCTGATCTTGGTGCCCCTTTGTTCTCCCAGGCAAAGCTTCTTTCAACATGATCCAGCAGCTACAGTTAAGCTACAGAGGCAGCTCTCACCACCCAAAATGACAGGCAACCCTCAGAAAAAAAATAATATCCTGATTTCCAGCCTTACTGGCTTGAAGAAGCAAGAGATATAATGGGAAAAGTCAAAAATTAAATACAATGCAACAGCCATCAAGGCCTATGCATCCCTTAAAGTTGTAACACATGAAGCACTAAAGAAAGGCTGGTCTAGAGGTGCCTTTCTGACGAGGAAAAAGCAAAATCAGACAGGAACACAGCACTTCATACTTCAAGACTACATTATTTTCCATACATCCAATCCATCTACATCTCTGAGCTCCTCCAAAGTCAGCCTACAACAGGATGGCTGCAGAATGACCTACAAAAGCATAAGGTTCATTTACCTTTCAGTGTTTAAATCTCCTACATCTGATAAAACACTTTTAAAGCATTACAAGAGAAGTGATACCTCTTCCCAGTGCATTCCACACCTTGAACTGTGAACTGCATGTGAAGTGCTGAGTGAGTGCACACCAGTGTCAACACTTGCTCTTTACCAACACTTGTCCCTCAACTTGCCAAAAGGGACACCAGATATTTCCTTGCAGGGAAAAGCAGGAAGATGGAAAATATCATTTTGTTTGTTGGCCCATTCCAAGAGAATTACACTTGAAATACAGACACCAATACTCTGTCCAGAGAAGAAGACAGGGACACCCTTCCCTGGCCAGAACTGACCTGCTCTCAGCTTGCTCTCACCAGTTTCTGCCTCAAGAACCACAACACAAAATTGAAATTCAACCCCATTCCTCAGTATCTCAGATTTTATTAGACTCTACAAGGAGTTTCAAACAACTTCTAAGCACTGGGTTTTATCTTGACTAATGTGAAATAACATTTCCTAGATAAGCAGAGGCAACTTGACAACAGAATTAAAGGCAACACAGCAATGAGGCTGTTATTTTTTCAGTGAACTGTCTTTCAGTTTCACCACAGATAAAGCTTTTCCACACAGAGCACAGCTGGAACATTCACACAGGAAGAAGATATCCACATATCAGAGATACTACAACGGCTGGGAGATGAAACTCTAGATAAAATCTGTTAGCCAACACCAGAAGTTGGTAAAACAATAAAAGCAGCTTTCCCTGGAGCAGGCTCTCTCATAACCACTTACAGAGGTGCTTAAGTCATCTCTGCAATAACAGCAAAAAGTGAGAGAAAAGACCCAGAGACTGAGTCCAAAAGCAGCTCCCAAAGGGTAATGGACAAAGGAGACATGTGACAGCCACTGTGCTGGACCATCTCCTGATGAGCCCTGGGAGCAGGTTACCTTCACAAAGCTGTTGACAGCCATGATGGCCATGTCTGGCTGACTTTTGGCATAATTCATCAGGTACAGGTAGACCAGCTTCTTCAGCTCCAGGTTGTCAGTCTGCATGCAGTTCACAACATCAGGGAAGAGTGAGCTGGATAGACAACACAAGAATACACAAGAGTAAGCTGGACAGAATAACAGAATTTCTAGAAAAGACCTTTATGATCATGTAACTGTTAACCCAGCACTGCCAAGCCCACCACTAAACCATGTCCCCAAGTGCCAAATCTACGTGATTTTTAAATCTCTTCCAGTGATGGTGACTCTACCACTGCCCCAGGAAGTCTATTAAAATCCAATATAAACCTTCCTGGCATAACTTGAGGCTTTTTCCTCTTGTCCTATCACTTTTACCTGGGAGAAGAGCCCAATCCCCATCTTGCCACAACCTCCTTTCAGGAAGTTGTAGAGAGTGAGAAGGTCCCCCCTGAGCCTCCTTTTCTCCAGGCTGAGCCCCCTCAGCTCCCTCAGCTGCTCCTCATCAGACTTTTGCTCCACACCCTTCTCTTGATAAGCTCCAGCCCCTCAATGTCTTTCTTGACATGAGGGGCCCAAAACTGGACACAAGATTTGAGGTGTCTCACCAGTGCCCAGCACAGGGAATGATCAAGAAAAAAAAGCAAGATTAAATGGTAGGGAAAGGGGATAGCAACAATATCAAGGAAGCCAGAAAAGCTGGAGTTCCACTTTAAGCACTCTGTTGTCTACCAAAAGGTCACCTTCCTTTCCAAAACAGTTTGCAATGGCTTTTATAATAATCATTTAATCTCTTCTAGGGCTTTAACACAGGTCAGTTCTGGAAGAGGTGAAAACTAAATGTGTTCTAAATGGGGAGTTTACCATACAAGAAAATTCTACCATGCTAGCCCTGGAAATGAACCCACAAGAGAAAAATTGTTGCTTAAAAATGTTTTGGTCATACAGGACACTTCCAAAGAAGCTGCCAAATTTCAGACTAGTAAATTCTAGAGCGATTAGGAGCTTAAGCACTGACAAGCTGGGTTTCACTCAAATGTCAAGCAGCACTCTGCAAACACCACTGCAGAAGAACACAGGACGTTACACAAGGATCTCTGCAGCTCCCAGGTATGATGTAGGGATCTAAAGGTGAGGGGTAAATGCTGCTGGCAGAAAAAGATGAGTTGTTTTCCCTTCCAGTTTATATGTTACTTCATTGTGTGATGAAGTCACCATGCTAAATTTGCAACCCTACACTGATTTCCGTGGCAACAGACCACACTGCCATGAATCCAGGACTACTGTGACTGTCTGGTAGGAACAGGAGAAGCTGGAGGAAGAAAGCATTCTCTCAAGCAGGTTTTTCTGGTTGTCTCAAAGACAGAAGAATGTATTGGGGACAGTGCTGCAGAAGGTAAATACTGGTGCCCTTGGAGACACAGATTTAATTTCAAAATCACTCATTTTAAAACGTAGCTCAAATTTATGCTATGGCAAGCAAGGCTAAGAAAACACTTGGAATTACCTTTGTTACACTGAAACCCAGGACAGCAAACTGGGAGGAAATGTTTAAAGTGGCATATAAAATGGTCAGATTCTGGATGAGTTTTAAATAAAAAGGGCTGTTGGCACTGGGCTAAACCCACACTCAAAACAGTTGTTTCTTTTGCTCTCAGAAACAGGAAGGAGCTTGAGAAACCTCTGACTTGGGTACAGCACAGGCAAGGACACCTCCAGCCTCACCAAGAAGCCAAACTCAGAGCTGTTCCATGGAGGGGCATGTCACTACCCCTGGCTGAGTCCCAGGACAACCAGAGCTGCCACAGGTACAAGCTGCTTTTACCTGACATCCTTCCCCACAGTCATGGCTGCAATAACCTTCTTTACAGCTTCTTTCCTCTTCTCTTTCTTTTCATTATTGAGTTCAGCCTTCAGTTCAAAAATCTCTCCTGGCAGAAGACAAAACAGATTGAGCCTTTGGGAAGTAGAAAAGGGTCTCACTACAGAGATAGTTCAAGAGTGTATTTTTTTACTTTCCCTGCCTGTTGTTCCCACAAAACTGGTACAGCAGCACGTGGAGCTGTCAGACCTTATGGAGAACACGGTTCAGTGAGAAGCAAAGCTGCAACACTCCAGGGAATGACATGGGCTACACCTTGCTGAGGAAAAGGCTGTTAACAAGAACCTGCATGTTGCAGCTCTCCCACTTCCAGAACACCAAATCACATCCCTGTAGCATCTGTTTCTCAGAGACAACGATTATATAACCAGGATGAAAAGATACTTGGAGATGCCAGATTCGTGCCTGCAAGGAAAAAAACTAAGCTAGGAATTTTGCCCAGGCTTTTTAACTTTTGCTCATCATCCCCTGCTTCCTGGGAAAACTGGAGCAGAGCCCAAATGCTGTGGCTGAAACAGGAAAGCATCTATTTAGTCCAGTGGAATAAATTCCTTTCAAGCTGGAAAGACAGAGCTACTCCTAACAAAAGCTGCATGAAACACAGCTTGTCTGGATTCCAAGGCTGCCAAAGCAGCCTTTTCTACAACATTAATTCTTCTAGATATCACTGTGTGGAAGGTCAGTTCAGGCTGGGTCACCAAATTGGCAAAGCAAGTTTATAAAACAAAGCAACATGTGCAAAAGACTGTTTATCAGGTCTGTTCCAGACAGAGCAAGTGGTATGAAAAGGATAATGCTCCCTGCTGATAGACAGCCTTCTGCAGGAAGGACAGCCAGCAGTATTCCCAGGGGAAGCCACAGGCTGAGGACACACCACAAATATTAAAATATTTCTGAAAAAATCCATTCTAGCCCCAACTTTCAATTCCTACACACCAGTGCCCCTTTTTCAGAGCAGCAGCAGTAATTACTGACACAAAGGCACTACCAGGCACTTCAGAAAGGAAGAGCAGTTGCTGTTCTGCAGGATGCAGTGCAGAGACCAGTCGTCATCCCTCCTGCCTGAGGGAGGGACACTGGTATTACTCACCCCAAGCTCATGCCCTGGAGCAGAGCTGAGCCAGCAGCACAGCTCACCAGAGCCCAGACTGTGCAGGCTGACTTCCTGCAGCCACCTCAGAAAGACCTGCCTTTAGGACTGAACTTACAGACAGTTGCTCCTTAGAAAGATTTCAACTGCATTAGCTTCATTTGTGAGCTCATGCTGAAGCTTAATGAAACATAAACAGATCAACAGTGTAGTTTTTTCCCTGGCAAGCATTCCTCAGAAACACTCAGACGTTTTGAAAAGCAGAGGTTAATGCAAACCATTCTCCATATCTACTGGAGAAGGATGAACAACAATATGAGGCTTAAATAGCACTCAGCAAGAGGGTTTTGTTTACAAACAGGTTAGAAAATAAACTGTCTGGGACAGTCTCAGCAGAACAAGCCCAGCTATGAAACAGCTGGATGAGTAAAATGTCCTCAAAGATCCTTCCCAGGCCACCCATTTTTAAGGGCAGCAGTTTGTCCTGAGGTGAGGTGACCACCACACACATGCAGTAAAGTCACAGGAAAGTCTAACAGAGCACTGCAGCTTTGCAGGGAATTGCAATAGGAAAACCATTGCCTTGACTTGATGTAGAGTCCCCTATACCCAATATTAAATGCCTCTCAATCAATCTGATCCTGTGATGCCCAACAGAATAACCATCCTCAGTCTGAAACTTGTTAGCCCATAACTAAAACTTCATCTCTGACCAGATCTGCACTTCAAACCCCAATATTTTGCTCTCTGATCCTTGAAAAAGCAGCAATTTGGGTCATTTTGTGCATCATAAAACCGTGTAATACACCAGTTTTGTCTTTTGTCACCATGTGACCTACTTTGGAAGTTTCTCCCTGGATGATTAAGAAGAGAAACAGGGACAGAGCTACCAGAAAAGCACAAGTTCTCCTGCATGCAGTTAAAAAAGCTGTGTCAAAATAACCACCCACCACCTCCAATCCACTGCACCAGCTCCACACCAACCTTTTTTATTGGTCGTGAAGTATTTGGAGTCCGTCATGGTTCCAGTTCCTTAAGACACCTGAGAAGAAGAAGAAGAAGAATAAAAAAGGAACAAGTCAGCTCCCAGTGCTGTTTGATGGCAACACCCAGTTTGTGAGGCAGGAACTCGGAGGAAGGACGGTTGGTGAGGGGGTAACGTAAAGGAAGAAGCAAAAGCTTTACATCCACAGGCACAAGTTTCCCAATCTTCATCCTGCACCTGCTGCTGCTATTGCTTGGCAAAGCCAGGGATTTAAAGGGCTCAGATGAACAATGCTGGTGAAAACACAACAGCCCGAGGCTGGGAAAGCTTTTCAAATTCCCAGTCTCTGAAGGGAAAAGGCGCTTTTTAACTCCTTGTAATCAGCAGATCCTGGGATGTTCTGCAGCTCTGTCTTTCCCGGGTACACCATTTCATTTTCCCAGAAAAAGCACATTTAAGATCTCGCCTGGCAGTGAGAAGTCCATGTTTCAGACAAAGGAAACTGTCATCTCCCCCTAACGATATTTCCCTGTGCTGCATCTTGATGGAAGGCACAATTAACCCCACTTGTAACACCCACCCCCAGGCCTTTCATTTCTTTCCCTTCTTTTGTTCCCAGAAGACGCAAAGCAGTTGGGGTTGGTTGTTTTGGTTTTTTTCTTTTAAGAACACCCATTACTTTTCAGTTCTCTCAAGCTTGAAATGGAAATCTTTCCCTGCCAAGATCCAACATCCCACCTCTGAGACACACACAACCTCATTATTTCAGTGCTGCACTGCTGTTTTTGTGGACAGGACTGAACAATGCTGTGGGGCCAGCAAAGTGCTCAGCAGAGCCACAAGAACGGTCACACCACTTCTCTTGCTCCACAGAACTCAATTATTAATGTCTCAGAACACAGGGGTTGTCCTGACATATGTGGATATCCATCATTTCATTCTGACAATTGCCAGCTCTGTGACAAACATGACTCAAAGAATTTACAAGCACTGGCTGAAAAGCCAGCGGAGGAGCAGGCAGTTTTATTGCTCTTGATGAAACAGTCTGTATCAGTGCTAGGAACTATGACCCTAAAACCATACCACAAAAGGCTTTTTCCATGCCTTACCTCCTTTTTCTATTTTTACCCCCAATTCCCCTTTTTTTACACATCCTTCCACGACCTTAAATGCTGCCAGCAAAGCACTAAGTCATCTGTTCCCTAAATGCTGCCTGTCTTGCCTCTAAACCCTGCAGGTCTTGCTGGCTCAGCAACAAAAGGACCAGCACAGCTTTGAACTCCAAGACACTGCCCAGCAGTGCAACCAGCTGGCTGTTCCTTAACACTTTCCTTCCTCATCCCTGAGCCAACCCAAAGCCCATTTCCTTTTCCCCCCATCCACCTGGCTCAGTTTAGCAGCTCAGCAGGTGAATTCCCAGCAATGCCCCAGCTCCCACCTCCTCCTCCATGCCCCACATGGCATTGCTGGGATCATCTTGTCCAACTGCCAAACAACTGGATGAGGAACAACCTGTTGCTTTTCCCAGTTCCCTGGAGCTCCTGCTTGCCCTGTGGTTACTGCCACATCCCAATTAGGCACAATCACTGGGTTTGGTTTGATTTCTCTCCCTTTCTTCTCCAGGCTGGAGAGCAAACTGTGCCTGGAGACAGCTTGGGAAGCACGTTCTTCCTGCAGAGGAGGCTTGCCCTCCTTCCAAAACAGAGGCTGGGTTGGGAAAGCCACATGAGCCACAACACTGCAATTTTTCCAGCAAAAAATATTACAGCCCCCTGAAAGCAGAGACTGCTGTGGGGCTTGTTTTGTAATTCAAACCAGTCTGTGTTCAGCTGCAATGTTGTTGTGGCACAGTCCCTCGGATTTGAGCCCAGCTTAAAAGATGACTTAAGTGTTTTCCTCTCTGAGTGTATCTGGCACAGTGCCACAGAAAAGGCATTGAACGTGGCTTCGATGTTCTTTGTTTCCATTTTATATGGATTTGTCTGCCAGGGTCATATCTCCCAGCTGAGCTACTCTTAATACAGCTTTAACAGGGGCCAGAACAGCAGATTAGAGAGAAAAACCGATGAGAAAAAAAACCCCAAAGCACCATAAACATCCTCCCAGTTGCATAAAGCCACACACACAGAGGGAGGAACCTTGCTAACTTTGAGAGATGATCATTAAATCCCTAAAGCAGGACATTTTGCTAGTTTTCTCCCTTCAGATCACATACTTGGGAACACAAAGAATCCTAGAAACACTCAGACAGGGCCAAGCAGAGCCCATGCCTTTACAACCTGCTTTGATACATATAAATGAGAGCTGACTTAGGTCAAAAACCAAACCACCCTACTGCAAGTGCAGCACAGGATACAGCTCTTTTTCTCCTGAGCACACACATTTCTGCTTCATGTATGTCACAGGCTTGCTTTGCACATTGTTCACAGCCAGCCTGCCAGCAGCACAGAGTATTATCTCATCACTAACAACCTCAGCATGCTTTGCAGCAAAGGAAACCAAAACAGCCCTGATATTTCAAGCCCTGCTGTTTGTATAACCTCCAGAAAATGCCAGCTTCTTGTACACAAATCTAAACCGGAGGGGCCCAAGATAAATTATGACAACATCATGAACAGCCTTGTATTTTTGGAAGAACATCTGCATCAGATTGCTCCTTCCTTCCTATTCTTTGTGTCCAGCACTTGCTAAGGTGCAAACAGGTAAGAGGTGTTCAAAGCTGACAGCACAAGACTCCTGATCCAACCCCAGCAAACAAGAGATGAAATAGAAGAATCGCTCCAGAAAGCTCCAGCAATGCTTAATGCTATTCATTGACATTTAAATGTAGACTGAACCAAAAACATGATTAAGTGAAAGGACTAAGGAACCATCATAACCACTCAGACAAACCTCCTCAGCCCAAAGCCACACAGAGAAGTGGATCCTGTGTCTGAGCAAAACCTGCTTTACCCCACACATGGCTCCAGCAACAGCCTGATCCCGTCCCCACACTGATTCCACACAGGTGCCACCAGGGAGGAGGCAGGTTTAAGCCCTTAGGAGAGATCCAAGCTCCCTGGCACTGAAACAATCCATTATTGCACCCCCAAATCTCTAAAGTGATCCCTGCTTTAGCCCCAGTGTGAGGTGGTGCCACCCGTTTCTCCTCAAAAGCTTCTCAAAGAGCCACGTGATGGCCCAAGCGTGGCCCAGAGCCAGTGGAGCACCAGCAAAATAAACAGAACAATGGAACATGGATGGCAGAGGGACAGCAGTGCTGAGGCTTCAGAAACCTGCAGCCCTGACAGCTTGTGCTGGGGTAGATAATTTATTTCTGCCTTCCCTTTGGTGCCTCCTTCTCCATTTTCAAATGTCCTGTGCCTCTTGTCACCTCCCAACTCCTCGGAACCCTCATCCCAGCTTTGCTGCCACCCCCACAGCTCCAGCAGGACTCAGCATCCACCCATCCTCCTCCCTGGCACCCCAGTGCCCCCCACAGACCCCTGTCCACCTGCCCCTTCCTCTCAGCAGCATTCCATGGATCAACCCACCATCCCACAGTTGCAGGAGCATTCCTCACCACGCCCAGCCCCAGCCCAGTCCCTCCCAGCATCCCAGCCCTGTCCCACCAGTGTTCCAGGTGCTTGCTCTGCTCATTCCCACTGCATTTCCCTTCCCCAGTCCCACCAAACCCCATCTCAGTCCAGGCCCAGCACCTTCCCTCCCACCACACCCCAGACCTGTGCCTCCTCCCAGTACCTCTGCACCCCCCTGCCCAGTCCTCCCAGTGACCCCCCCTCCTCTTCCAGTACATCCACAGTGCCCCTCCCAGGTCCTCACCAGCAACCCTCCACAGCCTGTTCCAGCCTCCCCTCCCAATACCCCACCAGTGCCCCCCACCTCCTCCCAGTATCACCTGCCAGCGTCCCCCCCAGTGCCCTTCCCCACCTGTCCCAGTTCCCCCTCCCAGCACCCCACCAGTACCCTTTATCTCGTCCCAGTAGCCCCTCCCAAGACTCCACCAGTGCCCCTCCCCACCCTATCCCTGTCCACCCTCCCAGTACCCCACCAGTGCCTCACCAGCGCCCTTCACTTCCTCCCAGTGCCCCTCCCCTGTGGCAGTCCCCCCTCCCAATACCAGGCCCTCACCTCTCCCAGTATCCCCTCCCAGTATCCCCTCCCAGCGCCCCCGCTGCCCCTCCCAGTGCCCCTCCCAGCCCTATCCCAGTATCCTATCCCAGTATCCCCTCCCAGTATCCCCTCAGCCCGCTCCAGCGCCCCTCCCCATCCTATCCCAGTACCGCCCTCACTCCCCCCTCCCAGTACCCCACCAGTATCCCTCACCTGCTCCCAGTACCCCCTCCCAATGCTCCTCCAGCGCCCCTCCCCGCCCTATCCCAGTGCCCCCGTCCCAGTGCCGCTCACCCCTCCCAGTATGCGTCCCCAGTTCCCCCAGTCCGAGCTCCCCTCACGGACCGGACTCACCGCAGCGGGGGCGGCGGCGGAACCGGAAGCGGCGGGGCCGGGCGGACTCGCGAGCAGCGAGATCAAACCCTCCCCCGCCCAGAGCGGCCACGCCCCGCCACCATAGAGTCGGCGGGGCGCGGGCAGAGCTTAGGCCGGGCCGCGCTTCCGGGGTGGGCAGAGCGGTGCCCCTGGCGGCGGGGCGGGAGCGCCCCCTGGCGGCGGGGCGGGGCGGCGCGGCCATGGCGGAGGTGGGCGCTCACCTCACGGCCGCCCCGGCCGCGGCCGACACACCGTCCGTGTTCGAGGCCGTGGCCCAGGACAGCCTGATGGCCGCGGTGAAACCCGCTCTGCAGCACCTGGTCAAGGTGAGGGGAGGCGAGGGGAAGGGAGGGGAGCGGGGCCGGGGTGTAACTCCGGCCGCACTCACAGAGTGTGGGACTGCTGTGACCGTGCCGAACGGGAGGCGGCATTTAGAGCTGTGGTGGTCTGTAATTTAGCGCGTTGCTCCACTTTTCCTTCCCCGAGAGGGTGGGCAGGCCCTGGCACAGGGTGCCCAGAGGAGCTGTGGCTGCCCCATCCCTGGAAGTGTCCAAGGCCAGGTTGGACGGGGCTTGGACCAACCTGGGCCAGTGGAAGGTGTCCCTGCCCGTGGTAGGGGTGGCACTGGATGGACTTTGAGGTCCTTTCCAACCCAAACCATTCTGGGATTCCACGACTCCATAAAATGGCTCAGTCAGGCAAGTCAGGGAGACTATATGAACCTCTCACACTGTTAATGCACGTAATATGTATAGAAATAAATTAAAACTCTGGGAGACTAACACATCCCCAGTTCCTCATCTCATCCCAAAACCTGCCTGGGTGGGGAAGACCTCCTGGCTTGCTTTTGGCGAGTGGGAAGAATTTTTAGGGAGGTGGCAATGAAAGGGAAGGTGTCTCTGCCCATGGCTTTAACTGGATGGGCTTTAACGCCCCTTCCCACCCAAACTATGCTGAGATCCCTTCTGGTTTATGTCCCTTTCGCAATAGGTGCTTGCCGAGTCCAACCCCGCCCGGTTCAGCTCCCTCTGGCGCTGGTTTGATGAGATCTACGTCCTTCTGGATTTGCTGCTCCAGCAGCACTACCTGGCCAGGTGCAGCGCGTCCTTCTCGGAGAACTTCTACAGCCTGAAGAGGATCCCCATGGGAGAGAGCACACGGCAGCCCCTGGCCACGGCTGGCCTGCCAAAGAGGCAGCACTGGAAGTCTCTGCTCCTGCTGGTTCTTGTTCCTTACCTGAAAGGAAAGCTGGAGAAACTGGTGTCCAGCCTGAGGGAAGAGGACGAGTACTCCATCCACCCTCCATCATCATCCTGGAAGCGCTTCTACAGAGCCTTTCTAGCTGCCTACCCCTTTGTAAACATGACCTGGGAGGGCTGGTTTCTTATCCAGCAGCTGTGCTACATCCTTGGGAAAGCTCAGCATCATTCCCCCTTGCTGAGGCTGGCTGGGGTCCGCCTGGTCAGGCTGACTGCAGAGGATATCCATGCCCTGGAGACAAAGTTGGCTGGAGCCACCTCAGGTCAGACACACAGGTATGTCAGAACCTGCTGCCCTCCAGGGGGTTCCATGGGTGTGTTAATTGAGAGGTGATGCTGCAAGGTAAAAGTGCCTCATTCTCCAAAAATGATTTGAGATGAAGAATGGCTCCAAAAGGCTGCATTGTTAGTGAAAATAAGGAAACAAGAAGCAGGGATTAGCTTGACATTTTGTGGTAATGAAATTGCAGTGTTTGGGGGCCTTTTTGGGCACACCAGCCTGGCGCCTGTTCAGTCTTCACCTGCACTTTTCCAACCAGGGAAGTGGATTGCAGGAATGTTGCTTAACTCTTTGATTTTCCTGAGCAGCAGCTAGTCGTGACCACACTTAATACCCTGTAAAATGATCATCCACAAGTGAAACACTCTGTGGTCCAGATCCCCTTAATCCAAACTCTCCTAATTTAGACTTCTGAGCAGAAGAGGATTTGGATCTTTCTTAAAATACAAAGAATCTGAGAGAAGCATCCTAACAGATGCCTCACTGCAAACATGGGACACATTGACCAGCTTCCTCAGCGTTAAGGAGCTGTAGGAAGCAGTGACTCCCCAAGTACTTCTTTCCATGGTTTCTAGATGGGTAAATGTGCAGTAGTAACCATCTCTCCATGGTTTCCTCTCTTCTACAGCTTCACTTCACGAGTGCAGTTGGCAGCAAGGAAAGCTCTGGGCGGCATCGCCTTCTCCCTCTCCACCGGGCTGTCCGTCAGCGTGTTCTTCCTCCAGTTCCTGGAATGGTGGTACTCCTCGGAAAACCAGGAGACCATCAAGTCTCTGACAGCTCTCCCAACTCCCCCACCCCCTGTGCACCTGGACCACGAGCCCAGCTCAGCTCTCCTCCCCAAACTGAAGACCATGTGCCCTCTGTGCCGCAGGATCCGCGTGAACGCCACGGCCCTGTCCACATCCGGCTTCGTGTTCTGCTACCGCTGCATTTACAGCCACGTGAAGGCTCACCAGCGCTGCCCTGTCACAGGTTATGCCACAGAGCTGCAGCACCTGGTCAAACTGTACTCCCCTGAGAGCTGAAAGGCTGCTGGGAGCCTCCACTGCCCCTTCTTACATCCCAGGGAAGAATTCCGACCGCTGCAGCTCCTCAGTGAGCTCTGCAGCTCCTTTGAATTTGGTGGTACATCAGCGTTGCTGCCTCTGTGCATTCTGGCAAGGCTCTCCCCTTTGCTGATATGCTGTTCCAACATCCTGTGGCAGTTCCAGAGGCATCAGACAGCCCCAGTCTGTCAGCCAGCACAGAAATGCTTTCAAAGACCAACTGAAAGGGAAGGAACATTCATTTGGATAAGAAGAATGCAGATGTGAGGATCAAAAGACCAGCACTGGTAAAAGTCCTGCTCGAGGGCATAAACCAGCAAATTAAAGAGGTAGGGAAATTCTCCAGGAGAGTTACTCTTCCCTTAGCAGCTTCCCAGGTCAAGCCCTGGCCCTGGTGCTTGTCAAAGAGGTGGAGACAGGCTTAAACCTCTGCTCTGGTCATGCTGCCCTTCAGCCTCCTGCATTTGCAGGCTTTTTACCACTAAATGGAGAACATCACACCCCTAATTGCCATCAACGATTCTACATGAAGACTTTTAACTTGTTAAAGGAACAAGAGGTCATGTGTACAAACAAGTATACAAGAGAAATTTTCTGCACAAGGGAGGAAAATGACAAACCAGATTAAAACAGAAATTGCCAAATGATGAGAGTCGTTTTTTGTTAAATAAGTCTTTGCATTCATTATTATCTGCTTTTATAAAGTGAAATTCTTTCTCGATTGAGAACCTAACTTGTTTTCTGGTTATTGGAAAAACAGAGTTTACTCCACTGGGGGCCTTGTTTACATAAGAGAGACCAGACTGAAGCTGCTTTCATCTTTTCATGGGATGATAATGGATGTAAAAATAGCATTTTGTAGGCTGAGACTTGTTAATCTTTAAGTATAGCATTGCAATTATTGCAGTCCCAGCCACGTAGCACATTCATATCAATACAAAACATCCCTTCACTGAACACAGGAGGAAAAAAACCTGTGTGGCGTGGCTGGTTCCTGCTTGACACCTGATTTTTCAGGATGGAAGGTTTTTCTTCCTGACTCTAGGGAGCAGCAGTGCTCCAGACATCAGTGACAATTCTTACAGAATACAAGAGCAAAGTTTGCTGCACAAAGTACAGGTTCTTTCCAGATTAAGAGATATCTTCAAACATTTAAACCACTGAACCAGGCATCTCATTTTCCCCCTCCTTTAGCTCTGCTTCAGAAGATAAAAATCTCCAATATCCTCCCTCACCTGTAAGCAAGATAGCAAAGTTATTGAATAATGTGGGAAAATACAGTGATTTCCATCCTCCCAAAGATGCTCTGGAAAACACCTACTGTAACAAATGAGATTTGTCCCTGACAGTTGTCTTATCTCTGTGCAACTTCCAGACCCTTCTACCTGTGGAATAACAATAAAAAGTGTCTCATTTCTCCCTTCTCCAGTAGTTACAGGATCCATGAAGACACCTCTCTTCCTTTAATGAAGCAGTAGGAGCACACAGATCTTACTGGAAGAGAAATCACTTTTCACAGAACTGGCTTTGGGTCAAATATGAATGTCCTGTTGACTCCAGTGCAGCTGCTGATTTAAATAAGGGCTGAAGCATTTGACTGATGATTCAGTTTCACAAGAGGTTTATTTTCCTTTTACCCTTCCTGTAGTTTCCAAATTATCCATCTGCTGCTCAGGGAGAGGCTGGGCAGACCTGGGACAGAAGACTGACCAGTGCTGCCTCAGCTGCCAGCACTGCAGAGCTCTTGGGCAGGTTCTGCACCATCCTGCCTCTAATCCAGAAGGATTCACTAAAGGCTGAACAGCACAACAGGGTTGCCTGATCCCACGCTGCTCCAGGGCCTCTACACCTCCTTCTCCCAGGATTAATCTCTTCTTCTCCCAAGAATGCCCACCTGCCAGGCCTGGCTGCCTTCCTGCCCCTGCCAAACAACACAGCAGCTCCAAGACCTCCACAGAACCACCCACAGCTAAGCCTCACAGTTCTGAGCAGCTGTAATCGCTCAACATTAAACTGCTCTTTAAATTCATTTTTACTCCTGAGTAGTGGGTGTTGAGCCCACAATGCTGACAGGCTCAGCAGTCACCTGGTGGATTTTATGTGTTCCTGTAGGTGGCTTCAGAATGCCAACTTGGATTTGACTTCTTTGAAACTTGTCTTTAGTAGCCAAATACATATTTATTCAGGTTTAATGTTCTAAAACAAAACTAGAAAACCAATCAGAGTTACAGAAAAATTCCCATTTACCTGCTCTTTAACTGTAATAGGGTTCTTAAAGCCATGAAGGACTAAAGATAGACAGGAGAGTTTTTTTCAGGTAACACCAACTTTATTAAACCAGCCTTTGAACTCACACACTAATTTGTGATTTCTATACCGTGAGGTATCATACATACCCTCAGGATGCTTTGTTGTTGCTTAATACAATTACATCAACATTAAAGCAGCACTGGAGTTGCCCAGTACCTCACTACCAAAACCTGACTTTGCAAGTCTGTTAAAAAATAATTAGTGAACTTAAGGCACATTCACGGCTCATCTAAACAGCCTCAAAAAGTTGTGTATTAGCAAATGAGCTGCTTTTCCTATTTCCTTAACAGAAACCAAGTGGCTTCTCCTGTTAAGGGAAAACCACCATAACATACTCCCAGGTATATTCCCCATAGATGCTTCCTTCTCCACAGGAAGAGAGAAATGAATGTAAAGATGTCATCAGGACCTAGAAAAGACCAAAAAAACTGGATTAGAAAACAGCTCTCTTTTCCTCTCCTTGCTTAATTAGCCCAGCCTTTCCCCCAGCCTCAAAGGGACTCTTCATGGAAAGCATTCCAAAAATACTCCTGGCTCCATGCTGGCAAATGCTAGATGAGAATACAGCTGAACCAGCTGCTAATGAGCATCTACAGGGCAGGCAGCTCAGAGTCCACCTTACGGAGTCTGCACTGCACTTACAGAGAAGCACAGGGAGTTTCCTGAGCCATGTCATACATAGGAGACAAAACAAGAAACCCCCCTCCCTCCCTGCAAGCTCAGTCCTAAACCCAGCACTGCAGCAGGATGCTTGTTTGGGTTTGTGTATTTGCCCTACTCATTTTTCAAAATCAAGGTTTTATTTTACCGCCATTAAAAGAAATAGCTAAAAATTCTTAGTAATTTTTTCCAGTATTTTTTGGGGGGGCGCACCAAAAAGATCCAAGAAGCAGCAAAGCCGTTTCCTCCAGCCGAGCTTAGCCTAAAGAAGCTCAGAGAGAAGATTAAGTGATCATGCCCTGGTCAGAGCAGAGACTCGGAGTCCCGGCAATACCAGTTCAGACTATACTTCGCTCATCATTGCTTTGGGCAAATCCATTTCCATTCAGCAAGGAGCCCGCTCCCAAGTCGGGCTTTCCCAAGGTAGAGGGTTTTCTCTCCCTCGGAGGATGAGCACGTGTGGCAGGAGCACAGGGAGGGAGGCGACATCTCTGCCGGAGCCCAGCTGGGGAGCACAGCTCACGAGTGGGCACTGCCAGCCCGGGAGAGCCAGCACCGGGCAAAGCGATGAAGGGCACAAACAACAGTGCCATACCTCTCAAAGCCGCCGCAGTCGGTGTCGCTCCAAGGGCCCCCAGGCCTGTGTTGATCCCACCTTTCCCTCATGCCAGCCCTTTGCACTCTCAAACTCCTTCCCTGTCTTCCCCCCAGGCCGCTGCAGCTCCTCAGTCCCCCGTGCCCCTGCAGCCCTTCATTCCCTGAATCCCTTCATCCCTTGCAGCCCTTCATTCCCTGTATCCCTTCATTCCCCATACCACTTCATTCCCCTGCATCCCTTAATTCCCTGTATCCCTTCATTCCCTGCAGCCCTTCATTCCCTGTACCACTTCATTCCCTGTATCCCTTCATCCCCTGCAGCCCTTCATCCCCTGTATCCCTTCACTCCCTGCAGTTCCTCATTCCCTGTATCCCTTCACTCCCTGTATCCCTTCACTCCCTGCATCCCTTCACTCCCTGCATCCCTTCATTCCCTGCAGTTCCTCATTTCCTTAATCCCTTCATTCCCTACAGCTCCTCAGTCCCCCGAGCCCCCACACGCCCTCCCTCCCCCCCACTCATCCCCGACTCCGCGGAGTTCAACCCGCCAGCCGCTTCCGCGTGGCCTCCGCCTCGCTGCGCCGGTTTCCCCCGCACCCCAAGCCCTCAGCTGCCCTGCCCCGTGTCCCATTACCCCGTTATCCCGGTATCCCGCTGTCCCAGTGCTCCCCATGTCCCCTCACGCCGCTCTCCGCTCCCACAAGGCCCGGCCGCGCCGGGGCGGAGCCGCCCCTTTGCCCCGCCCCCCTGTGTCCAACAGCCAATGGCAGTGCGCGTCTCTGCGGGGGGGCGGGCAGGAACCAATAGGAGGGCGCGTTACAGGAGGTGTGGGCGGTGTCAGCGTTTCCCGCCCAGCGGCGCCCTGAGGGGTCTGAGGGAGCGGCGGGCTCGGTCGGGGTAAGGTGTCTGTTATGTCCGTGTTTTAACTAAAAATTGCCGATAAATGGCTTTTACACAGGCAATTCCCTCCCTCAGTTTCGGCAACAGTCAGTATGGATCAGTAGAGTCCAGTTGCTTCAAAGAGACGGTTTAGTGGGAGAAGGAAAACTGCCCTTCAATACCAATGGTGCTTTTTGTCTTGGTGTCGGAGGTGTTGGTTACGTAAACCAACATATCTTAGCTCTGTACAGAGCTGATATAAAGTACTTTGGAAAGGCAGATTCAAAGTCCCTAAAACTGGGTGCCCAAAAATTGCAGGTTTGTTTAAAAGCAAACCATACTTTCCACCACAGAATGTGATGCCCTTGGTTTGGAAGAAGTCATTATAAACTGAATGTCATTATAAACTGAATGCCATTATAAACTGAGTGTGGTTACAATAAGGAGGATATTGTACACAGCTGGAATGACCCTCCAAATAAATTTGCCTTTGGGTCATCAAACCTATTAGCTTTACAAAAATTTAAGCTTTTCTAAATTCAGGAAGCTAGGGGCATTTTCTATGTATTTTTTTTTTCCTTAATCAACACAACAAGGAAAGACTGTCTCCATGGTTCCTTTTATAACCTCTAAACCTCAATATTTCATCGTGTTATGCTTATTGTGGGCATCACTGATATTTAGTATTATCAGAAATAATCTACTAGGCTTGAATTCACATTTAAATCATTGCTGAGTAAGATTATATTTACTATAAGCTTAGGGGCTTCCCCCCAGAACTAAAGCCAGGGTCTGTGTTTTTCTGTGGTCCACAGAATGCATTAAGAATCTGTGCTTGAATGAAAATATTTACATAAAGAAGTTTACTGTGATGACCAACTGGTGTGTTTGTTTCTTATCCCTCTTTTTCTGTATATGAGAGCAGCCCTGGGTAGTTTGCAAGGGGTGAAAATTCAGCCTGTGCTACCCATTCATTACTCCAGTTATCCAGTTGCCTCAGATTCTCCTTTTGCTTGATAAAAGCAGGACAGGAATTCCACATGGAACAAAGGAGTGAATTTATTAAGAGTTCATCAACCATCCTCACACTTTGGCACACAAATTACCATAAATAAACAAAAAAAAAAAGCACACAGCTAAAATCCAAGCTATTTTCAGACTACAGAATGGAAGGCCCTTAACCCTCTCTGTTCCACCATTGCTGGGAATTCCAGAAGTACCAGGAGCTGGAGGTGGACTCAGATTTCAGCTCACTAGAGTTTCCTTCCTGGAACATTTCCAGCACAACTGACTCTTTTACAGCTGGGCCTTGAAGCTTTCATCATTATCAGCTGAATGGGGGCAGAGAAAGGATTTACACCTTTACAATCTGGGAATTACTCAGATGAACAACTTCCAAATTTCCCAGGCAAATGCCCTCCTTTTCCTCATACAGCTTCTGATCCTCCAAAGCTGTCCTCAAACTATTCCATGCCTTGACAATGGCACTAGGTTCTCCTCAAGGCTCTCACTTCACCGTATTTCTCCATAGCATTTTCCCCCATTTTCAGCCTTTTTTGGTGCTTTTCATCTCCTCATGCCTGAGAGAAAGGCTTGATCAGCTCATAATCCATGCACTTTGTGAGGCAGTCACGTGCTACATTAATGATGTGCTGCTTCTTGGGGTGATCCTCTTGCTTCCCAACATATGTCAGGATCTCCAGGAGCTCTGACTCCACCAGCTTCTTTGCCAGCTCTTTGTCAGCACTGATTAAGTTGAAGGCAATGACCAGCCCTCGGTGCTGGACCTCCATGTTGTCATGCAAGCAGAGCCTCTGCAGGATTTCAAGCCACTGAGTGGTCTTTGAGGGAGAGAGAGATCATTAGTATTGACCTGAAGAATATCTCAACCAAAAAAATGTGAGTTTGGCAAGGCATTGCTCAGCAGAAGGAAGAGCAATACTCCTGTCAGTTATGGTTGTTTCATTCTTTAACTAAGGAAACCTGACTCCAAACATTTGAACCCAATTTTTGTTACACTAAATGCAGAACCTTTAATGGCACTGGCACCACGTGAAACATGTTTCATGTTTAGGCTGCTGCATAATCTCTGTGCAAAGAATCTGACCAGAATGTTGGCACAGCTGAGATGGCCAAAAGCAGATCACACACTCCCCCACCCTGATCTTCCCGAGCCTCTCTTTTGGCTTGATTAATCATTTTTATCCTAAGAAGCTCCAGTGTCTGACACCATCAGGTGTGCAACACAACAGGGTTCAGAGTTCCCAACCACAGCTCTTCAGAGACACTCAGCCATGCAGGGTCTGGGTTCTCAGGGCCTACATGGAAGGGAGATGCTTTGGGATCTGTAAAACTCGGGCCTACATGGAAGGGAGATGCTTTGGGATCTGTAAAACTCAGTAGGTTACTTATGAAGCTCTTCTCATTTCTGAGTGAAACAAGGTTTGGATTTCAGGTTATTTACCAAAATGGACAAGGAGCATGCACACCCAGGTCTCAATTTCACCAAGTTCCTCTCTATCAAACTAGTAAATGGAATCTTTCTGTTCAGAAGCATTTTCACATCTGACCCAGGCCCTTCCCAGGACACATCCACACCACCAGTAATCAGAATTATGGTCCTACCACTTGAGTCATCTTGGAGCAGAGTTTCTTTTGTGCTGCCGTAAGCATGGCCAGGGCTCCTGCCGCTGCAACCTGGACTTTCTCATCATCCTCCCCACACAGTAACACCACCAACTTCAGCCGGTCGTTCCCATCAGCCACAAACCTCTCTTGAACCTAAAAAAATCCCCCAGGGCACCCAGAGATAACACATTTAGGAATGGCTCGTCACAGGGGCTGGTGCACATAGCCAGGTTTGAGAGGCCCAGGGAGTTACCTCCTTGCTGACCACCAGGTTGCACATGCACTCTGTGGCTGCCTGTCGAAGCTGGTCATGATTCTCAAACATATAGTTTTCAATATCTGGCAGGGCTTTCTCCTTGACTATCTTCTGCCTGTGTTGAGGAGCAGTCAAATAAAATACATTAGGGGTCAAGCAATAACCAACTTATCAAATATTAACTGCAGGGAAGGCCTTGAAACAAATCAGTATCCACAGCACAGGAGCTCATGATGTGGTTCATTCCCTGTCTAATGCAGATTAGGTTCATGTCTTTCCTGTTTCTAGAGGAAAATGTGCCACTCTCCTTATCCTATTTTATTAATCTTTTAGCTCTGAGACCTTTGTAGCTCTGCCAAAGGTAGCTCAAACTGACCAGTCTTCATAATCCAACAAGAAAAGTTCACTCCTGGAGAATTAAGAAAGCTAAAAATCAGTTAAACTCACCTGAGTTTGTCACTTCTTCCTGAAAAGTTAGTGAGACCTAACAGAGCCTCGTAGTTCTGGAGCCCATCTCTCTCTGTGTTCAGCAGGCTGACAAGGGGCCTCACCACCTCATAAACCTAAGAAGAGAAGGCATGTTACTGCTTTTCCAGCTCTCAGATTTTTATTTGCTAAAGGAATTATTAACACTTCTGGTTCTATTATTATTACTTTTGAAGCTTACCCTCTCTCCTGGGAATGCAATGTCTGGATTGGAGATAGCAGCAATTTTTGCCAGAGCATGAGAAGCCTTTATCTTGCCAACTTCTGTGCCTTCCACAGCCAGAGGTATCAGAGCCTGGTGACACACAGGAAAGAATTCAGTACTCTGAGAAGGTATAAAAGATTGCCTTAATATACTAAAATAGGTTAAAAATATCCTAAATATGTATCTATTGAAGAAATGGGTCTGTACAGCAGCTCATGGTGACGTCTTGATTTTGTTCTCAAACAGGCACCCCACCAGAGCCTGTAGCTCACACACAGTTGTTCCAAGAGCATCACTTCTTTGAAGCCTTGCAGAGATGGGACTGGAGTGACAGTGTGGCCCCAGGGGCTCCCAGGGCAGCTTTTCTGTCACCATCTCTCATGGTGACACCTCACAGGCTCCCAGCAGACATTAACTGCACATTAAAGCAATCACCTTTCCACCTCCTTGAGCCACAATGGTCCCACGGTCCTTGGGGTCTTCACACAAGGCAAGAAACACCCTGTAGAAGCACAGCAACACTCAGTGAAACAGCCACGTGGCAGAGCAACAGCCAGTGCCCCTCGTGGCAGGGGGATGAGATTTTGCAGGAGTGCCACAGCCACCAGGTAAATGCCAGGTATTTAACCCAGTGCACATGGCACTCTAAGAGGAAGCAACAAGTGGCACAGTAAGAAGTTTCCAGGCCTGCAAGATGAACTCTGTGCCAGTCAAAACCAGTACAGAGGACTAAAAAGTCAAAATGCATCCTAGCAAAGGCAGTGCTGTAAACCAGCTTCAAGGTCAGAACGTAGATTTTACAACTTTGCTTAACAAAAATGTTGCTTTCAATCTTTTCTCTCTTTCATCCCATCCCCACAGGCAGAATGCTCCACCCCACCTGGCAATGAGCTCCTTGCTCTGGTCTGTCAGGATGGCACTGTCTGCCTTCACCATGCAGGCCAGGGCAGAGACAACCCCAGCCTTCAGCAGCCGCTTCACCCTCTTCACCACAAAATCCTTCTTGTCCTGAGTGGGAACATTGCAAGAGGATTAGCCCTTAGCAGCTGCTGTGCTGTTCTGTAACTACAGTTGGAGAGCAAAGCAGTTTCAGCCTCAGAGATAGGAGACCTGAAGTCTGTGGCAATGGATACACCAAAGAAAGTTTTCAGGTCTGAGCAGCTCCTCTCAGCTCCCCAGCTGTACACAACCCACCTTTGGATGCTCCTCAGGCACGTGCTGCTTGGAGAATTTTGCCAGCTGCACCAGCTCTGGGACCAGTTCCTTGGTGTCATAGCTGTTGGTACAGTTCACCAGTGCAGAAGCCACAGAGTACAAGATGGTCTTGTCACTTGTCTGCATAGAAAAATGAAAGCTTGTGTGAGAGTGAGGAGGACACAGAATGGAAAGGGGTCCCTTTGGACTGTCATCATGGTGGTTTGCAGTAGCTGAAGTGTTCTTAGCCTTATAGCCCATGGCAAGAAAACCAAAAGCTTGTATGGTCTTACAAGCTGTTTCACATCATCAGGTGCTGTCAGCATCTTGGTGCTTTGGTTTTCATGCAGTTGCTGACAGTAAAGGTAGGAGCAACCTTCCTCAGCCTCTGGAGAAGAGCAGGATGGTGACAGCCTGGAGGTATCTGCAAGGCACAGGGGAAACTGAAGCTATGCTAAACTATGGGGGAGGGATTGGGGGTCACAGCCCCTCCTGACTGGGGAGACAGTGTAGGGCTGGAGAGCTGGGAGAACTTGATGCTACCAGAGGGATGAGGGAACGAGGAAAGGAGACAGACCTTGGCTAAATCAAACATAGCTTTCAGGGCTGGCTCATCTTCAACAAAGTCATCTTTGACATCTGCGTCGAGGGTGAGATACGACATCCCTTCCACAGCCCATTTCCTGGTGCGGGCATCAATGGCGGTGTTGCACAGCCACCTGGAAAAGAGACAAACATCCACATTCCTGTCTCAGGAGCCAGTCCTGATCCAGGCCCAAACATGTCTTCAGGTTCAGCTGCAGCTCCTAAGACTGGGGATGCTTCCCCTTGAGGCAAGACCTTCCTCCCATGGCCCAGCTTGAGGGATGTAAATGCTGCAGGGAAAAGCAGACCAGGAGAGCTACCTGGTGCTGCTTTGCCTTCACCATCCCACAAAACAGGATGTCCTGCCATCCAGTGCCTGCAGGAATGACCACCCATTCAGTCACTTCCTCACTTCATCCTACCTCCTTGATTAGTCCACCTGGTAAATCCACCTTCAGAAGGGACTTGTGCAAATGCAAGGTAGGACTTGATTAGGCTGTACCACTCTGGCAAAGAGTGGAGGGAGACACCATGCCTAGTGTCTCCTGTGGGCAGTGAGCAAGGGAGAAGGCTCATCTGGATGTTGAGGAAGGAGGAACACATGGTTGCTTCAGGCACAGAAGAGCTCCAGGTCCCAGTGCAGTGGCTCTGGGGGCACTGCCAGCTGTCTGGCAGCAGCAGCAGGAAACGAAGGCAATGTGTGGGCAGGATCTCATGGGAAAGGAACATATTGTATTTTGCAAAGTGTAGGACAACTGAAGAACCAAATGAAGCCACTCACTTTCGGCACTGCTTGGCTAACTTCTCAGTGGACCCCTCAGCAAACTGCCGCAGGCCATAATCTGTGCCTCCTGCTGAGCCCAGCTTGCAGAGACCCTGAGGAGGATGAAGAGGATGTACCAGTGAGAAAGGCTCATTAACCCTTGCTGCCCAAAACAGCCTAACCCCATACCTAAAGTGTGATATCAGTTCTAGCAAAGAATTAACAGCTGGTAGGTTATTCAGTTTGTAGCACAGCAAAGGGATGTTCTGTGCTCCTATTGATTGTCTTTAATGGAAGATTAACCAGTTTTGCCTTCAAAATTATCAATAATCCCTGTGCTCTCTTCCCTGTAGGGGGAAACACTGTAAACCATTACCCTTATGAGGTGAGTAAACCCAACCCATTCCCAAGACCTCCCCACTCTCCCAAGTCTGGGATTAAGCTGGTGAATGTGACAGATGATTGAGGCAGGGGCTCCATCCTTACCACCAGGGCTCTTATTTTGATCTTCTCATTCTTGGTCTTCTTGTAGATCTCCTTCAGGAGGTTCACCCCGTTGGAGATGATGAAGGTGGCCCGGCTCAGCTTGGTGGAGGCGTGGATGAGGGCTTCCACAGCCACCAGCTGGTCAATCTCCCTCTCGGACCCACACAGGGCCACCATCATCTCCATCACGCCCTTCATGCCAAGCAGCTTGTTGCCTAAGTCAAAGGGCCCTTGCAGAACTCCAGACACAATCTGGACGGCATGGAGTGTCTTATCCATGTTTTGTGGGTCGATTTTGCTCCTGCCATGGGATAGAGGGAGTAGGATGTGGGACAGGAGTCGCTTACAGTTCTCATTCCCTCGGGAAGGGAATGTTGTCCGTCAGACTGAGAACTCAGCTGCACTGCTGAAATATATATTGCTATCTTTGACAGAGCTGAGCCCAAATTCCTGCAAAGGCTGTGATCCAGCAGGATCTCATTATCTCCCAGAGCCTCAGTTTGGAATGTAAGTGGACTTCAAGTGCCCCATCTCACCCTCAAAACCCCCAGGAAGCCATTCCCAACTCACTTGATGTACTCCTCGCAGATCACCCGGTAGTTGTCACGCTCTGGGTCGCAGCGCAGGTCATCGTACAGCTTATTTAGGAGGACAGAGGCAGTCAGCTGGGTGTTCTCTGTCAGGGGCAGGCAGTCAGGCATCTCAGGAATCTGGCCCACCACTTTCAGTATCTTTTTTAAGCCTGGAAGCAATGGAGTGATACGGCTGTTAGAGGGGAGAGGGTCTGTGCAAAACTCAAGATAGCATTTGTTGGTTTCTTGCCGTGAAATAGCCAGCTTGGAGGGTTTTCAATTATTCTGCAGCCTAGTCACATAAGTCTCGAACAGAGAAGGCACTCAGATGTTCACTGGGGAGAAGCTTCTGCTGGTGAGATTACAGTTTTGCAGTATCAGGCTTTTTTCCAGCTCTCAGAGTGCGATAAGCAAAACTGCATTAGGTCCCTGAATGGATCTGTTATTTTTGTCAGGAGACATTAAACCTACTGACCTCCAATGCTGGAGGCTTTGACTGAGGAAAACTCAGCAACTTTTAAGTGATTCTGGATGTCTTACCCTTCCTTTTGCTCAGCTGTAATTAAATAACTTCCATCAAAATGGTAACATGCATTGGAATTAGTATAAAAACACAAATCCCTTGCCCTTGTCCAGTTTTAGAATTGATCAGTTTGTGGATTCACCAGGCTCTGCAGGTGCTCATCTCATCTTGTGTAAACTAGACAATTGATCCAAGCCAAATCCTCCTAACATTAGCAAATACATTGGAAAAAACTAACCAGACATGTTAGTCAGTTCTATAGAAAATCAAAAATTCTTGATCGCATACATGGGGGTTTTTCATAATACTGTTTCCTGCTAGTAAGTCTAACTTTGCTCCAAGCTTGCATGCACCAAAAAAACCACCCTAGAGAGGATTTATTTTACAGGGAGGATCAGTTCTACAGGTATTCAGGCAAGAACACACAGCTCCCCATCTCCCAAACCAGAACAGGATGGTGGGGAAGGGCTCACCATTGTCAATGACAAAGATGGTCCTGCTGTTGTCATGGTCTTTTAGGTCCTTCCTTGGTATGTTCTTGTTGAGGAGGTTGAGAGCTCTGTCTCGCCCTTGCCCAGACACTTTCTTACTGACCAGCATATCCAGCAAACGCATTGTGATCATCTTCAAATCTTTCTTAGTATCTACACAGAAGCAAAACAGTAGCAGCCAGTTACAAGAAATCATCTCTGAAAGCAGTTGACCCCAGTGCAAACCACACAAAGCCATTGTGTGGCTCGAACAGAGGTGTTTAAGTTATCCATGAGCTTAAGGGCTGTGGGCAGGTTGTCACCCTGGACAGCTGAAGGGTAAAGTTCCCTCTTCAGGAAAGAACAAGGAATAAGGTGGAACATGCGAGGAGCAGAGCCGTCCTGCTCACCCCACTTCTCCAGCCAGACAGAGGGATCACCATGTGCTGTTACCTAACACAATAGCCTCCTCCTTCCCGTGGTGCTCCTCTTTCCCCTGGCCCAGCAGGCAGTCAGTGATGCTCTGCAGGAGGTTGCAGACAGCCAAGGAGATTTCTTCATTGTCTACTGACATCCACATACAAATGCTGTCGATGCCCAGGTAATGGAGAATGGCAGTGGCCTGGCCCCAGGGAGGAGAGAGCAGGACAGTGTTAGCAGAGGCCTTTCCTTCCTGTGTGCTTTAGAAAGGTCAGGCTCAGCTGGGACAAAGCAACTATTTTCCTCAGTGAATCTCCAGTCAGTACAAGGCAGAGTTTTAATTTTTTCTCACTGCTTACAATCATCATGAACTACTGCAATTTTCCACTCCCCAGGTGCAAGGCAATAGGAGTGAAGGTCCCAAGCAGCCTCTTCTTACCCGGGCCTTATGTCCTGTGCACATTCCTGAAAGTGTCCTCACGGCTGCCAGGATCAGCTCGGGATTTTTGGTTTCTATCAGCTGCAGCAGCAAGTTGACCCCGTTGTTCTGGAAAATCCTCTCAGCACCTGCTTCCTCCCTCCCCAGGACTATGAGGTTGTTTGCAGCCTGGGTAGGAGACAGAAGAACCAGGGGTCAGTGGCACAGCCAGGCCTTCAGGACACCTCCAGGCAGCTCTGGGAGGTCCTGGTGGGAGCTCTGGATTGGCCATCTCCTGACAGATGCAGCAGACCAGCTCAGACTCCCCCAGACAGTTTATCCAGGTGCATTTGGGATCACTTCACTCTGCCCAAGAGGAGTGGGTCACTGCATGGAGGAGAACATTTGGAGGCTGGCAGAGAGGGACCTGAGCAGAGGTCCAGTGTGATCCCACCTTTGGTATTTCGGGAGGCTGGGCTGCCTTCCTTCAGCACAGGGGTATTGCCTCACTGGGATGTTCCCCCCCTCTGAGTGCAGTTCATCTTCCAGCTCCTTCCCTCCCCTCCCTCCGGGGAAGCTGGGGAATGGAATGCAATGTTCTGCTCCTTGGTGCAGCCTCTGACCATAAACAGCCATTTCGTCAAGTCCAGAGCAGTTCTCACCTTTTCTCGCTTTTCTTTATCGCTGTTCTCATCAAGCAGGATTTCAAACATCTTCTGCACCCTCGAGTCCGTGGAGAACTGAATGCGCAGCTGTGCCAGGGGAGAGGGTAAGGAGCATCACAGAGAGAAAATCAAGGAGCAGTTTTCCTTTTTTGCTTCAAGGACACCCCAGACCCTCAAACCACAGACCATTTAAGCTGAATAACAAAACAGATATAGCTTCTCAGCAATCAGCATCCATTACCCATCTCAGACTTATGGGCACGGCCAGAGACAGCCCTAAATCATTATTTCTGAGACCTAGTGATGCAAGGGCTTCTTCACAGCAGTCCTTAAAGGTAACTGTGTCAATGTGGCTGTGGCAGCTGCCAGACCCAGTACAAAGCTGTACTGTACAAAGGTCCAGTTCCTTGCCAAGGGTCTTCCAAGACATTGAGGAGCAGGCCAGCCTCTGGAGGGAGCTGCCACACTTTTAAATTTAACCATTCAACCCAATCCTCCGATTTACACACATCAAGTGTGAACTTCCAGTTGATTGAGCCTATTTATCCTACATTGTTATGCGTTTCCAATATGACCAACAATCCATTGGTGTAACCCAGAGCAAGGACTTCCCACACCTGTGACTCCAGGTCTGTGACTCCAGGACTGCTCCTCCAGCATTTACCTTCTCCTGGATGTTGGCCCCCAGTCTCCTCAGAGTCTCCTGGAAGTTTTTGTTGCGGGGTTCGATGGTGGCACATTTCTGAGCATCTTTGAATGCTTGGTCCAGTTTCCCCAGTTTTTCCAGAGCCTGACTGCGCCGGTACAAGGCTTTAATATCCGAAGCATTGATGTCAATAGCTGGGGAAACGATCCAGAACATCAGGTGTCAGAGTTTGCTGCTTGGGAATGGCCTGTGTAAACTGTGATTTGCTTTGAATAAGTGCCTGATTAACACTGATTGCACCATCACAATAAATTGGTACGTTATCTTTTGAACCTCCAGTAACTGCCTTGTGGCCTCAGCACTTGGGTGTTAGTGGACATCAAGGGATAAGGCCACAGTGTCCCAAAAGCAGATGTGAGAGCAGGCTGAGCACATGTACCCAGCAACACAGCTCTCCTTTCTCCAAACAGCCCCCTCCTCACCTCTAGATGCATCTGAGGCTGCCTTGGCGTATTCCTCCTGTTAAACCAGAAAGGAGAGATTTGTTGTTAGCCATGGAATTGCAGGGCATGTCCCCATTGCTGATGGACACTGTAACCTCTCTGCTCCCTCTTCCTAACAGGACATCCCAGTGAAGCCAGCAGCAGCCCGTGGAAGGGAAGGAGAGCTGAGATACCTTTGCATCACTGATGGAAGGGAAGAGGAGAAGGTGTGTGGTTCAGGTGAGACAACACATGCTGCTGAGGATGCAGCAGGATAATGGGCAGAGAAGGAAGAGGGAATACTCACAACAGCCTTGCTCTGGGTTGGTGTCACTTCTGGATTAGCAAAAATTCAGAAACATGCAAGCAATCTGTTAAAATTCCACGGCCACTCACTACAGGCTGAGACAGTTTTGGTACAGATGCCAATAACCTTTTGTTTTACTAAATACATTGGCCTGCTCTTCTTGTGCTGGGACAGACAGCAAAAGCAATCCCAAGCAGTGGCTTATAGAGCTCTCCCATGAGTCTGGAGCAGGCTGGCTACCAAAAGCTTTTGCTTCCAAGTGATTAAGTGGGACCATCTCTGAGCTGAACCCTCGTGCTCAGCCCCATCAGGATGGAAGCAAGGATGCAGCCTCACAGCTCTAACACCAGCCCAGAACATGCAATTTCAGACCAGTTTGCAAACAAACAAACCACACAGTCCACAACTGGTGAACCTCCCTGCTCTTCTCCCCTTGAGCACTGCTCAGGAGAACTGGGAGCTTTTCTCACCTTTTTGAGGAAACAGGCTGCTCTGTTCCTGTACAGCACCGCCTGCAGCGCCTTGTCCTTGTTGAGCTTTATGGCCTGAGTGTAGCTTTGAAGGGCTTTCTCGTAGTCATTGGCCTGAAAATATTTATTGCCCTCCTCCTTGAGCTGGATGGGATCCTCCATCTGGAGAGCTTTAAGGAAAAACATCAATTTGTGTCCCATTTTCAACAGCCTGTGTCGCCCAGGGTCACCTGCCCACTGCCCCAAGCTGAGTTTCACTGTGAGACTGACATACAATTAACCCACATTAATAAAAACAGCTTACCAAAAATTAAGACCTAAATTGATCCTGAAGGCTGTGACTTCTCAGAAGCTTTTCCCACTGCTGTAGATCCTTAGGAGTCAAGCAATACAGGAAAGAAAAATAACAACAAAAAAAGGAATTAAAGAAGTCTGCCACCACTACGGAGAGTCCGTGTGGCTCAGGAAAGAACTCACTTCCCACTCCAAGTTTGGGCAGGACCTGGCAGCTCCTGCTGCCTGTCAGTGTCACCTGTCACCACAGCCTGTCCCCTTCTTGTCTCCCTGTGCTATATATGCCTGGGGAGGGCTGGGAGGCCCTGCCAGCTCAGGGGGCACCTTCCTGTACATGGGCAGCACCTCTCTGCAGCAAGAGGGGATCCTCTCCCACCTGTGGGGGCAAATCTCCCCTTCCCTCTGCCTGCAGAGCTGCACAGGGTGTGGGGGGCAGGAACAGGGTGGTTTCATGCCAAAAAAGCCCACGGCTGGGATGAGTGACCCCCGTCACAGTGCTCAGACCCTTTTCCCTTTCTATTTAGGGAAGCATGAGACAGCTGAGTCTCAGGGACAAGTGGCCCCACGCCAGCAGCTGCAGCAGCACCCAGCACCTTCCAGAATTCCCTGGGATGGAAAGCTGACTGACATCCAGTGCTGCCTCCTCCTCCTCCTCCTCGCAGGGCCTTTGGGAGCCCATCCCATTGGAAATCTCACTCATGTCTGGCACTGCTGCCTCTCCTCCTTCAGCAGCCCTTCAACACAAAGACAGGTCTGTAGGGGAACATATGGACCCAGTGCTGTGAGGAGTGGCTCAGGGCTCAGTTTGAGTGACACCAGTAAACAGAGCAGCAACGAGACCCAAAGAGTTGAACCTTTCAACCCCACTGTTTCCCAGGGGTCACACCCAGTCAGGAATTCTGCTTTATACCTTATCTCCCCTTAAAAGCAGGCCTTGCCTTCCCTACCAGCATCCCATCTGTAAAGCAAATGGGGGAACTCGCAGAAGGATGGGGAAAGGATTGAGGAGAGCATGGGCTGATCACAGAAACACTGCCAAGAGGAAAAATATCATTAATTCTGTGATTTACATTGTGGTTTGTGGATCTTACACAGCAAGAATTGGCACAGGACTGCCCTGCCAGGGTTTTGATTTGCCTGGCAGCAGCCACACTGCTCAGCCCCTGGCATGCAGGCAGGGGGCGATTCCAAAGCAATTTGGGAATCCCTTCACAGCACATCCCCAGCTCAGGCAGCTCCACCAAGGGCAGTTCACACACCTTCAGCTGTTTAGGGGTAGGTCCAAGGCGCAAGGACAGCAGCTGTGGAAGGTGCAAGAGGCCATCCCTGCCTTGGATAGACTCAGTGCAGTGGCTTTTCTAGGATTCACACGGATTAACACACCAGAAACCCCTTCCCACATGGCTTTAGGCATGGGAAAGGCTCATCTGGCTTCATTTCAGTACTCTTGGAATATGGCACAGCCTTTCTCATGTCAGCCAGAATAATTAAATGCCAGAAGTGGCAGCACAGCAGGTACTGCAGGTAAAGTGAGTTACAAAATAAAACGGTGTTCGATGCTGCTCATGCTCAGGGCAGAGCTGAGAGTGCAGGGCAGGGCTGAGAGTGCAGGGCAGGCTCAGCAGCGAGTGCCGGGAGCCCTCTTCAGGCCTCAGCTGGGAAAGAAAATTAACAATAATTTAAATAAAAAAAACTTTTCCAGGATAAATTCCAGCCCCAGGCAGGCGGAGGAGGGGCACACGGCTCCCCACACCTGCAGGGCAGCAGAGACCCCCAGCCCTCCGTGCACCTTCGTGCTCCACCCTGCAGCACTGGCTGATGGGTCTGGGCAAACCCAGCCCTGGGAAAACCACAGAATCCCGGGCTTGGTTTGGGTTGGAGCCCCGGGCTCCGCAGGGTCCGGCGGAGGAGCCGGGGGAGGGAAACACATGGGAGCGGGACGAGGAGCAGCCCCGGCCCTTCCGCTGCCGGCAGGAAGCAGGAAAGGAGCGGGGTGCGGTGGGACACACATCGTGGGGCTCTGCTGGAGAGGGATGGGGATGGGGATGGGGATGGGATGGGGATGGGGATGGGGCGGATACCCCCGCCCCGAGGATGGGGCTCCCCCCGCCCGCAGTGCCCTCCCCGAGCAGGAGCCGCTGGCTCAGCCGCAGCGATGCCCCCCGGGCGGGATTTGGGGATGCTTGACCCTAAAAGGACACTAAACACCCCCCCCCCCCGTAACCACCCACCCCACACACAGCCTGGGTGGCATCTCCCCAGCCCCAGGGGCTGGCACCAGATGGCTCAGTGTTGGACCCGGTTGGATTTGATGATCTTAGATGCCTTTTCCAGCCTTGGTGATTCCATGAAATCCGCTCTGCTCCGCAGGTCTCTGCCCCTCGCCCGCCCCCGTGGCTGTGGACATGGTGGTCCTGCGGGCTGGGCTCTGCCCTGGTCTCACAGAAGAGATGATCCAGCTTCTCAGGGTGAATGGCATCAGGACAGGTAACGGGGTGGCACTATGGTCTCGGGTTGGGGAACATCATCCCTGCACATTTGCTGTGCCCTCATCATCCCCTGCCCTGGAATGATGGTGGTGGTGAAATAGCCCTCTGTATCCTCCTTGCTGGATGTCTTCTGGGTCCCCCTGTGTGGATATAATGAGGTGGATATAATGAGCAGGAGAGTGTAAGGACATGGTTGAGATCTCTGCAGAGACTTTTTGAAGGTTGATTATGGCTTTTCAAAGGTATTTTAGGAGGGTTTCTGCAGTTTTCCCTCTGAAAAAAGGCCAGGCTCCTGGCACACTGAATCTGGGACACCTGCTCTTAGAGGGGAAGGAAAAGGTGGTGCTGGGCAGCTCTTGAGCAAAGGGAGGATTTTTACCAGCTTCTCTCCATGATATGTTTTGCAAGAAACAATTTGCTTTGTGATGGGTGACAGGGCCATCTCAGAGAAAAAACTCAAATACTCCCATTTCCTGGGGTATCCTGCTCCTCCACTCAAAGTGTTGGCAGAGGGCACAGACACTCCTGGTTTTTGTGGTCTGACCAGGTTTGGCTTCCAACCTCTTGTGCCTCATGTTATTTGCAGTGGTGGACTTTGTGTCATCAGACTTGGAGAATGTTGCCCAGAAGTGTTCACTGTCTTACAAGGTAAAGAGGACTCCTAAGTCCCGGTACATTAATTAGGGGGCTCACAGCTGATCCCCTCAGGGCTTGGATGGCCTTGTCTGGGGCCAGATGTTGGCCCTGGACTTGCTCAGTCCTGTTTCCAGACATGTCTCTGCCCCCCAGGCACTGGTTGCAGTGAGACGTGTGCTCCTGGCCCAGTTCTCTGCCTTCCCTGCCAACGGAGCAGACCTGTATGAGGAGCTCAAGAGCTCCACAGCCATCCTGCCCACTGGAAGCCCAAGGTGGGTTCATTGCCCAGGGAGCCAGCAGGTCTGCCTGAGGCTGGGCTTGCTGCACAAGGCTGTGGTTGCCAGCACAGATTTAAATTCCACTGTGATGGTGACCTGAGCAGGGTTAGTGGTCTCCACGCCTTGCCCAGCCACTTGTGTGCATTTCAGAAGGGGACTCTAGGGACAAGTGTCTGGGGACTGCTGCTTCCTGATGCCCCTGCCATTCTGGCCAAGGGTGTGTTGGTAATCCCACGTTGTGTCCAACCCATAGGCTGGACCAGCTGCTGGACTCTGGGCTGTACACGGGGGAAGTGACGGAGCTCATGGGAGCACCGGGCAGTGGGAAGACTCAGGTGAGTGGGCTGGAGGAGAGGACAGGCAGGGTGAAGATGGTGCCTTCAGGCATGTGAAACAGAGGGCTGTGGGAGGGCTGGCTGACACCCATCCATGTCCCTCCAGGTGTGCCTGGGCATCGCAGCCAGTGTGTCTCTTGGCCTCAAGCAGCACGCCCTGTTTCTTGACTCCACGGGGGGTTTCACTGCCTCCCGTCTCTACCAGATGCTCCGAGCCCAGACAGAGGATGAGGAAGAGCAGGCAAGTTTCACTGGAGCTGGACCCTGTGTTCACACTAAAACTGCCATTGCTCTTGGCTGCAGACAACCCCCAGGGACGGTTTGTCTGTCCAGCTCTGCTTTTGTCCCCATGGGTTTTTTTGGGTCCAGGCTCTTCCTCCCATGCTCAGGACAGACACTGCTCTTTGTTGTTTTTCTCGGGAGAAGGGGAGGACTTGCTGTAGTTGCTCACAGCTTTGCTCCCTGAGCTCAGTCCATGTTACTTCTTCCATCGCTGCAATAGGGACAACAGTGTTCATGGGGGGAGGCAAACATGGAAAAATAAGGGCTCCGTGTCATGGTATGAATGCAAAGAGCTGCTGGCAGCTGGGGCAAGAGGAATATGACAAATCCTGGAAAGGGGGAGGCTGTTGGTGATGCCACTTTGTGCCACAGCTGGAGGCTCTGCAGCGGATCCAGGTGGTCCGTGTGTTCGACATCTATGAAGTCCTCAGTGCCTTGCAGGAGCTGCGGGATCGCCTCTCCCAGCAGGTAGGAGGGAAGGTCTGGACCCCTCTCCCTTCCCCAGAGCTGCAGGGAGGGCAGCAGAGCTTGTGTGCTTGATGGGTGACTGCAGATCACCTCGTCCTGGGGACATCAGAGCCTTTGTGCAGCTCACAATGTCCAAAACTGCTGGATTTGTAACTCCACATTGCACATGGTCCCTCCTTCCAGGTCATGAGCTCCACAGGACCCCTCAAGATCGTGGTGATCGACTCAGTGTCGGCTGTGATTTACCCACTGCTGGGTGGCAAGCAGTCAGAGGGTGAGCTGTGTCCTCAGGGTGGGCCAGGAGGCTGCAGAGCTCTCTGCTTGTCCATCTTCCACCCAAGAGTTCTGTGCGTGGAACCCCAGCAGGATGGATGTGGATGCAACTGCTCCCATCTTTTCCTTTGGGACTGGATAAAAAGGGAGTCAGTTTGCAGTGTTATCAGCAAACATTCAAGCTAGTTGTGGCTATGGATCATGGCAGTGGTTTGAAGCCTGTCCAGGGGACAGAGGAGGCACTGAAATGTTTGTTCATATATTCAAACCTCTGCTTGCAGTGTCACAGGTACATTATGGTTGCTGGCACAGTTTGCAGAGCTCCTCTGAGGCTCTTTCTACCAGAAAGGACCTTAAATCAGAAGTGAGGATGTGCAGGAAGCCCTTCAAACACATTCCACAGGGTTTTGCATACTGGGGTGGCAACCAGTGCTGTCACAGGAGGTCTCCTTACAGCCATGAGTGTAGGAAATGAAGCTGTGAGCTGGAGAGATGGTTCCAGTACCTGTTAAATCAACTTGGCCAGCTTTGTCTGGAACTCTTAATGTTTTTGTAGGGTTGTTGTTTTTTTTTTCCTTAGGGCTTCTAAGATAGGAAAGGAGGGTGATTGGTCTGGTGAAGCTGTCAATGAACACCAGCACTGGCACTAAATCCAGTGCTCATGCAAATCTAGATGCCACCTGCCTCCAAGATGAACTTGGTGGTTTGATCCCCAAACACCCAAGTGCTTTGTCCTCCTCCAGGTTTGGCCATCATGATGCAACTCTCCAGGGAGCTGAAGACACTGGCCAGGGAGTTCAGCCTTGCCGTTGTGGTGAGTGTTGCTGCACTTTGTCCTCTGTGTGTTGGTGTGTGCTGTGGTAAGGAGCTCCTGGGAGGGGGGACCCTGCTCCCAGCTAAGCAGGAACAAGAGGTTTGTACCCCACAGTGCTCTGCTCCCCAGCATAGCTCTGTGTCTCTACAGCCCACAGATGTCCTGTTCCAGTGCGTGTAGAGCAAGACCAGGGCAGGTTTGCTAATTGCTGTCCTCAGCCAACACAGTATTCTCTGCATTGAGCAAGGCAGAGTTAAGTACAGGAAGGTTGGAAGGTTGTTTGTGTTTATTTTTGATATAACACCATTCATTTAAGGGGCTGGTCAGCTGCCTGGGTAGCCTCTTAGTTACCTTGAAGGAACTGCAGGGCATTGCATCATCCTAAGGGAGCTGGGGACTGGAAGGGGCCCTGCTCCATTTTCCCCAGCTCTCAGCCAAGCAATTGCATTTGCTAATGCAGCCAGACAGGTTACTGTCTGTATTGTTACAGGGACCACAATTCATGTGTCTGATCTGGGAAGGCCACATCAGAGAATGGTGGTCTGCTGAGCCTGGCACTGGAAGGCACCTAGACAGTCCTGCCCTTTGTTCTGATAAAGTGACAAGGAGGTGTCTGGAAGGATACTTGGAGGCTCCAAGTTAAATTCTGTGGGTGTCTTCAGCACAAGGAGTGATGCAGCTTGCAGATACAAGCAGGAACCTACCCAGGTACCTGTCTGGGCCAGTTGCCTGGGCTGTGTTTAGGAGGGAGGGCACAGCTGTGCCAAAAAGGAGGGCTCAGGATGGAGAAGGAAGAACCTTCTTAGGTGTAACAGACTGGCCATGATCTGGTGACCTCCAGTGTTCCATTACACTGAGCGGCACTGCTTTTCCCAGCACTGATAATCCTGTTTGTGCTGCAGGTGACCAACCAGGTGACAAGGGACAGCAGCACTGGCGCTCTGAAGCCAGCCCTTGGCCGCTCCTGGAGTTTCGTGCCCAGCACCCGGGTGCTGCTGGAGAGCCAAGGAGCCACCTGGGAGAAAGGCCCCAGGCACCGTGTCGCTTCCTTGGCAAAGTCCCCCCGCCAGGTGAGACTCCCCGGGCTGGGAATGGAGGAGCAGCTGTGTGACTTGGCCATGAGGGTCAGGCAGCATCCAGCCTCACTGGGTGAGCCGTGGCAACGGGAGAGGAGCTCGTGCAGTCTGGCTGGACACTGTGGAAGAGGAGCATCTGTTCCCAGCAGCCTGAGCTTGTATTTGTAGGCAGGTTAGAGGTGTGGCACCGCTTCCAGTGTGGGTCGCTGTGTTCCTCGTGCTTGTCTCGCTCTCCTGATGGCACGTGGGCAGTGGGGGTCCCATGGAAATGGCTCCTACACCTGCAGAGGGGAACTTTGGCTTGAATCCTGCCCATGTACAGGCAGCACTGCCCAAGCCTCCCAGCTCCAAGGCTCCTCTGCTGCCTGATTCAAACGGGTTTGCATGTGTGCTGAGCAGCCTAATGCATCCTGGATGTGCTAAATAGTGGTGTGTCTGGGGATGTCTCAGAGAAGGATGTTCTTTCTTTGCTAAATTGCATGGTCTGTATCTCTGTGTTCAGCAGGCCCAGTTAAAACAGGGGCACCAGCAGAAAAATCCTTAGGGGAATGTCAGTGGGAATTTCTGGGGCAGGTGAAGGAGTGATGTAAAGTCCCAGCAGTGTGAAGTTAAGATTCTCTCTGTTTCTCCTTGTAGCCAACAGGGTTACAGGTGGAGCTGGATATTGGAAATGGTGATGCCCTCCAGCCAAGCCCAGTGACACCCACACAGGGCCTCTGATACAATGGAAAAGCAAATGTCAAGGTCCAAGAGAGCTGCACAAAAGCAGGCAAGCACACTGAAGGTTTTACAGACTGACTCAGAGAGTTCTACAGCCCTGGACCGACATGAAGAACCTCTTGTTCTTCTGCCTGGAGGAGAAACTGAGCATAAGGTTCCCTGGAGATCTTTGTGCTCACCAGGTGCTGCCTGCAGTGGCTGGGCTGTGTGGGCAGCATGACAGCCAGGTCCTGTCCTCTGCTGCAGGCTTGTCTTCACCCTGCAGAGCCAGGCCTGTCCTCAGGTGTTGGCTGGGGATCAGCTGGCTTGTCCCTGCACAGTCCTTTGACTCCCCTGTCCCCTCCATGACTCTCTGCCCTCTGCTCCTGGAGCTCTGATAGTCCTTGGGCAGCTCAGAGGGTCTTGGTCTCCTTTTACTGAGAAATAAAAGGAAAAAGCTGTTGCACACTGTGGTTGTTGAGGGCTGGAATTCAATTAAAGGTAACTGCTGAGAGCTTAATTAAAATATTGAGGTTTGGTCCCCCAGCAGGACTGGTTTGGGACAGGCTGGGATGGGAAAGGCTGCTGATGAGCAGGGACATAAATGCTTGATCTGATCTTCTCCCCAGAGAAACACCAGGCCCTGCAGGAGCTGTTGGTGTGTTTGGGGCATTGCTGTGCTGCATAAAGACTTGCTGATAACTGATGGAGGTTCTGATCTGGATCAGCTGGGGGCAATGAGTCCTGCCTGACACCAGCTGACCCTGCCTGATGCTCAAGGACCTATCCAATTGCATGTGGTGATGTTTGAAATAATCTCTCCTTGCTCCAGTGCTTTCCAGCTGCTCTTGCCTCCTCTGGGCAACCTCCTGGGCACTTGTGTGGTGCCAGGGAGGAGACAGGAGGCTGGGACATGGTGTTTCCTGTTGATCCCAGATGTCTCAGACACCCTCATCCTCTGCATAATAAGAGACCTCCTTGGCAGGTGAGCTGAGCCACAGTTGCACTTCAAGGCCGGTGATGTTGAATTTGGGGGCTGGGACTAATCAGGGCATGCTCATTAAACTAATAACACAGCAGCACAGCTCCTGGAGCCTTCTAAGGCTGTGCTGGGCAAAGAGGAGTTTGATTTAGCCAGAATTTGGGTGTTAATTTCTCCAGAGTAGGTATTAACAGTGTCCAGCCCTGTATTCCTGAGCAAATAGCTGCTGTGGAGAAGAGGCAGTGGAAAGGGATATGTGAACACGCATTTTGGGTTCCCAAGAGGCAGCTCCAGGTCTCAGCATGGATTTTTGGTTTAACCATCTGTCAGAGCTGGGTTCCCTGGGAAGCTCAGCTCTCAGTGCTCCCAGGGCTGTGGTTTAGGAGGCAGGTCCCAGTTCCCCCACTGTGGTCACCCAGCTCTGTGTGTGTGGCCGTGGGAAAGGCTGTGATCCCAGCAGGTCCTGCTGAGGAGGGGAACGTGCCAAAGCAACATGAGCTGAGCCATTAAGCAGTTTTCAGTAAAAATAATGTATTTAAAGTTGTGTATTTATTTGTGTTTCTGGGCTTTCCAAGCTCAGGAGGGAAGGTTTCACCCCAGGGACTGCAGCCTGGCTCAAGGATGGTTTTCCTGTCTGCTGGAGACCTGTGGTGATGTGGCTGGTCCTTACAAGGACAAATTCAGCTTGTTACTTGTCTTGGAGCTGTGAATAAAGAGCTGGTGCACACAAATTTCAACTAAAACTGTGTGCTACTATTTTATCTGTCTGTAGTTATTTATGGGAAGGAAAACTCCTTGGAGGAGAGGGTGGAGCAAGGAAGAGCCAAATAGAAACCTGTTGGATTATATTTGAACAAAGAGGGTTTTCTGGATGTTTCCTCTCCCTAAACTGGCAGGAGGATAATAAGAACAACTCACTTTGAACCCTCATCAGGTTTAGCCTGTGACCAGCCGTGTGCCTGGTGTGCATCTTTCCTGTGACCCCTGAGAAATGACAGAATAAACTCCCCTCTTGCACTCAGTTATTCAAAAGGGACATGGCCAGTCTGTCTGGAAAGGTGATGATGTGAAATGGGTGCTCTTCCAAAGCTTCCCATCCCAGCTTTCATAGGCATAGTCATGGCCAGGGGGGATTTTCTCTCCTTGGCAACCACTTAATTACAGCTGTGGGAGTTTCTGCCCTCTTGGGAAGCAGCTGGATAGGTTGGGGAGGACGGTGTGATACAAGGCCTGGCTGAGTTTCATGTGGCAGCTCCTCCTCTCCTGGTTGTGCTGCCGAGGTCACAGGGATGTCCTGAATTTCTGGCTGTGTTGCTGCAGGGAAGGCATTGCTGTGGGTGCTGGTTATTGCTCAGTGTGGGGACAGCAGAGGGGTTCAGGCTGTGGGAGTCTATTACCTGATCTGGAAAAACAGCTTCTTACACAAGCTTGTTTGCCCTGAATTTGCATAGTAAAATTAGGCCAAAAAGAGTTTCGAACCTAAATATCCTAATTCAGCCTTTCTCCTCCGTGCTCAGGCAGGCACTTCTGCAGCCCCTGGAAGGCAGAGCTTGGGATGTCCCCACTCCCTTGCTTAAAATAGCTGGGAAAGCACTTGAAAGGCTTAGAGGAGGGCAGTGAAACCCATCCCAGGGCAGACAGGCCACCTCTCCCCAAGCAGCAGAGATGCCTTTTGGCACTAAGGGCTTTATTTATTTATAAGGGCACCTAAGTGTGTGTTTATATGTATTGTGTGCATATTTGTGTGTGTGTGTATGTATATATATGGGGGGAGTGTGTATGTCTGTCTATCTGGGATTTGTCTTATCTTTATATAGGTGTATCTCAAAGAGAGGATGTGATCTCAAGCTGCACCAGGAGAGGTTCAGGTTGGACATTAGGAGGAATCTCTTCCCAGAAAGGGCTGGAATGGGCTGCCCAGGGAGGTTTGGAGTCCCCATCCCTGGAGATATCCAAGGAACGACTGGATGTGGCACTCAGGGCTCTGGGCTGGGTGACAGGGTGGTATCTGGAGGATGAGAACTGTGAGCTAAGCTATCTAGCAGGGTAAACATATCTTTCATATGAGCAATACAAGAAATCAAGATTGTGTGCTTTTCTGGAATGTTAGGGTTGGAAAAGACAGAAAGAAATCAGGGAGAAAAAAAATCAGTGAGTCTGAAGAGAGAAGGAATGTTGGGACCTGTGACGGTGTCAGATCACAGGTCGGGCTCGATGATCCCAGATCTCTTTTCCAACCCGTCTGATTCTGCAATGCGTCAGCATCTGTTCTCTTCCCCTGCAAAGCAATTAAACCCCGTGCACACCGCAGAGACCCCCCCAAGCACAGGGGACCCCTCGGCCTGCCCGGCCCGGGTCTCGAACCCGCGGCCCCAGAACCCGCCGCTCCCCCCCGGCGTGCCGAGTCCTCCCCGCCGCCAGGGGCGCTGCTGCCCCGCCCGGCGCCCGCGGCGGCCGCTCCGCCCGCCCGGCCCCGCCGACAGTTGCCATAGCGCCGCCGCCGCCGAGCGCAGGCACCGGCACTGGGGTCGGGATTGGGGTCGGGAGCGGGTGGTCCGGCCCCGCTGCCCGCCCCGGGACGCGGCTCCGCAGGAGGCAGGTGAGGCGGTGGGGGCGCTGCCGGTGTTAGGGTTAGGGTTAGGGTTAGGGTTAGGGTTAGGGTTAGGGTTAGGGTTAGGGTTAGGGGTAGGGGTAGGGTTAG
>JAWWTY010000045.1:6276477-6319693 GCA_035222235.1 Margarornis squamiger | reverse complement strand
GAGGGAGTGGCTTGGGATTGGGGTGTTGGCAAGTTTGGGGGGACATGGGGTAGGAGGGGCTGCCAGGACTTGGGGGGCTTGTGGGGGAATGGGGATGTTTGGGCCAGGACAGGCAGGGGGACAGGGAGAGGCTGCAGCATCTGGGTTTAGTTTTGGGGAGATGAGGTAAAGGGAGCACTTGCAGCGTTTCCCTAATGAGGGTGACTGGGATTCTGGTGCAGCTTCTTTTGTTTAAAAAGTGGCGTTGAGCAACTATTCCCTTCTCTGAGTTGTGCTCCCAAGGGCACTCTGGGGTTTCATAGGTTGTTCTGCTCAAATTGCTATGAGAGCTGAGGAATTCTGGATAAGCATCAGCCTCCTGTAGAGCTCTTTGCTTAAATTGTTGTCTATTTGCATCTTAATATGTCTAAGATGTAATTTGGTGTCAAGGATCCAAAATTATTTCTTTCTCTGCCCAGCTTCTGCTCAGACTTGGGGAGGGTACAGCAAAGTGCAAGTTGAGCAGGTCCTTCCTTTGTCACAGAGAGCAAAAGGAGTTCAGAAAATAAAAGTACTGGAACATTTCTCAGAGCAGTTTGTTCCTGTAAGCAGGTCAAGGTGTTTCCTGTGGGGAAAGTATTGACTCATCCTCCGATCAGTTTCTTACCAGTGTTCCAGTGACTGCAGGTTAATAAATGTCAGCTCTGCAGTGAGAACATACACACGGTCCTGTCTGAGCCTCCTCAGATCAGGGACTTGATAAAAGGGCTGAGAATGGACTGTGTGATAAATAACCAGTTGCACTTCAGAGTTCCCCGTGTTTTCAAACATTGCAAGGACAGCTGGGTGTACTTAGGTAATGTAGAGCCAAGTATAACATTAAAGGTAGATAGGAGTGGTTTAGTTTTATGGTTCTTTGATTAAACTGTGCCCAGGGTAATGTTTAATTGGGTGAGACAGAAAGGTTTTATTTCTGTTTCATTTGAGCTCACTTCCTGTTCTCTGACACTCAGTGTCTTCTGTGGGGAGCACAGGACATCATGGTCTTGGTTTCACAACTGTGCAGGCACTTGTGGCAGTTTTCTGTTCTTTCTAACCTGGTTAAGGAACTGGTAAAGCAGTGGATCTACAAAAAGCTTTTCTAGCTCTCCATGTCATTAGGATGGGGAATGACAGGTGCATTACAAGTGGGCATTTCATTGTGTTTACACTGCAGTGGGTTGCATTTCAAAACTTTGAAGCTCAGATTTTAAGATAAAGGATCATTAAGGCATATACATGATTACATAAACAAAGAGTTTTAATCCTTTGTCTTTCCACTGTTAGCTTGTTTTCCCAGCGCTGAGAAGTGGAGCAGAAAGCTGTGAGCTTTAAACGTTCCTTACAAATTCCAGATCCTTGGATTTCCCTACCTCCACTCATCAAATACTGAATCTCCTTAACACATGTGTGCCCACAATGATGGGGAGGAGGAACTTGTAGTCATTTTTTGTAATCATAATTGCTTTTGGTAGCACAGTTGGGTCTAATGAAACCAAACAATCACCTTTGGCTGTTGTGTTTCCCATTCTGGGCAATTCTGTCTGGTGCTGGGAATCCTGCAGCAGTTACCTGGCTGCATCTGTGTCTGCAGATCCACTCAGCTGTAGCAAGTGAAGTTTTAATTGAAAGCTGATTGCCTTGACAGTGGTATTCATGGGTTAATGCTTAATTGCTCAAGTTTTTGCTGAATTGGGTTAGTTTTAAAGCCATCATTTAAGTATTGTAGGGTAGGAAAGCTAGGCTGGCTTTCAGTGAGGGCCAGTCTTTCTCATTGGCAGGTATGTGTGATTGGGCTCCTAAAATGAGAGCTGAATGCAATACTCTGCAATGACAGTAGAAAGGAATAATACATATGATTTGTTTTGGTGAGGTTGGTGCTCACTAGTTGAGTTTGACTGAAATCTGTCATCTTTTCTTTAGGTCTTCAGTTTTCACTTTATTGTGGTTGACTTCAGTGTGGGTTTGTGTTGTTTTGTTTGCTTGTTTGTTTGTTAAATCATATAATTTTCACTTGTGCAACTTTGTAGCATGGTTTGTTGTTAATAACAATCTGAGACTGTAAACTCTTCAGTCAGGCTGGAGCATGATTTGAGCTGAACAGCTAGTGTTGTCTATGGAAGGGTTATTAAACCTGTGCTTTGGACTTCGAACCAGTTTTTGCCTGGTGGAAGATTGTAAGGAGATTTCCAGGGTCTGCTCTGGTGTTCCTGTGTCTGTGTACCTGCCTCTGGTTCACTGAGAGGGCAGTAGAGCTGGGCAGGCCGAGTCTGACCCAGGACTGCAGCTTTGTGTCCTCAAGTCTAGCCAGGTAAAATGCTCTCCTCACCTAGTGTGTGTTGGTTTCACTGTGATACATGCAGGAAAAACTGTGTTTAAATAGGGTTAAGCTACTTTTACATCTCTTAGAGAAAGAGTGTGTTTTCACAGGTATGTAGCATATAGAATCGATTGGGTTGGAAGGAACCTTAAAGATCATCTTGTTCTACTTAAAGATCAGCTACCTCCATCTCTTCTCTAAAACCTCCTGACCAGTCCTGAGTGATACAGAACGTGATCTAGGCATAAGAAATCAGAAAATACATTGAACCAAGTACTTGTTGCTTAATAAGCACATTGCAGTAGAAGGATAATGTGAGATGCAGATGAGTGTGTGTTTGTGTCCCTTTTTTGGGCACAACTGCGTGTGACCTGCTGCTGAGCAGGGACAGGAGGACCTGTGGGTCCCTGGTAGTGAGAACTGAGGATATTGCTGTCAGTCTGGGCTTGGATACTTGAGTCTGGATGAAGTCTGGGGTGGGTGGTGCAGCCAGCGCCACAGAGGTCTGTGATGCTGCTCTTAATCTGCCTGTGCTCTGTACTTCCATGAACCCACATGGTGCCAAATGTTTTCCCAGCCCTCCCCTCACTGCCCACATCCATTGCAAAACCCCAGGCTGGCTCCTGCTCCCCTAATTGCAGTCATTAGCCTTGAGAGCACCTGTCTGTGGCTCCCCATATCAAGCCTGTTTTCCTCCCCTTAAACTGTCATTACCAGAAGCCAGAAATCAGCAGTGTGAGCTTCCATCAGCTGGCACTCAGGGAGCGTGGAATGCTCTGCAGGGTGAATAAGGGTGATCTCTGTTTCACAGGTGGGAGAATCCCGTCACTGCTGAGCTGATGTCAGGACCAGGACTCATCTGCATGCCAAGGCTTCTAACCCCCTGATGGTAGGTGCCTCCAAAACCAATTAATCAGTCTTCAGACAGCATTGCAAGGTTGGAAAATTATCATTTTCCTTAAGAAACAAGAGTATGAGTGTCAGATCAAGAGTTCAGATTTTGCATTAGTTTTTCCCTTCTTTCTCAGCTGGTTTCATCAGAACTGAGATGGCTCATTCTAATCTCTGAAAGGCCTTTTTGGCTTGTTAAATTTATGTTCCCATAAGGGAATTTCTTAAAAAAAATGATTGTTTCCTGAGACTCTGTTTATTCTTTTCAGTGTTTCTCAGATCTACAAATTCTTCACATTAATTGCTCTTGAGGCTTTCTCTTTAATCCAAAATAGTAATCAGGCTTCTTTCTCTAATGCCTTCTGACTTCTCTGCCAAATAGTCTTGGAATAGGAATTCCCATGTTTTATTTCAATGGAGACTAAAATATTAATTTAACATCAGGCTTTTTTTAATGCTGCCACCTTTATATTCAGGAAGTTGTGGGATGTGCTTATAAGAATATACTTAAGGAGCATATGCTTTGAATCTTTTAGTTTAGGCTGAGATTTTAAACAGGCAGATTTAAAATACTCTCTCTTGGGAGTAGCTTGTGTCGTAGTAACCTCTGTTGCAGAAGGGTAGTTCCTTTGGGCATTATAATCTGTATTTACACATGGATGATTTCAAATTGCAGTGTCACAAGTGGCAGCATTGAATCCACACCACTTGGTGTGTGTGTGTGTGAGCTTTTATTGGCTTGGCTTTTCCCCAAATGAGTCAGAACCCCACGGAAGTCCAGGCTGAAACTGATGTGACACCACTTTCTGCTGATGTCAGAATACCTTGCTCAGGGAAGAATGACCTGCTGGCTTCTGTGGATGGTTCCCACGTGTCCTTCACCCAGAGACTGGGGCTGCTGGAGTCACTGAGATGAGTAATTCCCCCAGCACTGTGTTTGAGGACACTCTCCACGAGGTTGCATCATGTGTTGATAAGTTTCTTTCCATGAACATGTTGGTGTTCCTCAGGCCTGAGCTGTGGTTGTTTGGAAAACTGCTGGGCAGTGCCTTTCCTGGGCATGGAGGGTGATGACCAGCAGGTTAATGCTCTGCTGTAGTTTGGTGTTAAAATAATCGTGGCTGAGCTGGAACCATGACTGGTACTGCTGCTCTGAGGCAGTGAGGAATTGCTGCTCCACAGGACTGCCTTTGAATTTGTTTTATGCACATCTTAAAAGGTAGCTTTTATTCATCTAGTGGAATAGATTTCTTTCCAGACACTTGGATCTGATAATCTGGAGGACAAACAGGCCTGTGGGTTCCTGAACAGGTTTTAAAAGTGGCAAATGAATGGTTAAAAGAAGGGAAACATTTCTCTGTTTAGATTAACAAAATAACTTTTCTTATTGAATCGTGAGCCTCTTCCTAGATATGCCCAGGACTCTGGGCTAGCAGCAGAGAGGGATAAAATGTCAAGCTTGATAGATTGTTGGAGCTGGTTTTTGGTAGTTAAACAATAATGAAGCTGTTGTGTGCTTGCAGGGAAACACTGTGCTCTGTGTATGGACTTGGGCCTGGAGAAAGTTGCAATTGTTCCAGAGAAGGGCGAGTTCTAAAATGCAGCTTCTGTGGCTGGTGGCACAGCTGCCCAAATCCCTGCCTGTCGTGAGGCCCTTGCACAAGCACTGCAGAGTAGTTTGGAAACAGTTTATTTTTCAGATTCCAAATAAAGTGTAGATTTCAAAGTCCCTTTTGACTGTGTAATCAAAAAAAGTAGACATTGAAGCTGGTGTTTATGTAGGGACTGATTCATACTCTCGGAGCTCAGGGCACAGGTTTCTGCCAGTCAGAGGCTGATACTTGCATAATTCATCCCTTCTGTTTCTCAGTTGTTGCAGAGGATCCCCGTCAGCTCTGTCAAATCTAGTCTGTCGCTGTGCAAAGGGCTGTGGGGTAGGAGGAGTAAGATCTTGTGTCTTAGGCAGAAGAGAAACAAGAGAGAGTTGAAGCAAGTATGTAATAAAAATAAAGCCCAGCACCTCAGCTTCCTTTTTGACAAACTATTTCTCTCTATTCCTGCTGTTAGTTATATTTCTTGTTACTCTGACTTGAAGACGAATCACAGACAGATTTTTGCAATGGAAACACCTAAGTCAAGAATGTCATTGTGAGTGAAGGAAGAAATTCCTGAAAAGAATTGAAATTCGTTCAGCTCTCTGCTGGGCTTCAGGAGTGACTTGAAGTGCCCACAAGGTAAGCACAGAGAGTGCAATTGCAATTCAAAGCAGCAGTAAACGGCTACTTGTGTATGGCCAAATACCACACTTAAAAACCAAGTACTTGCAGCATTTTTATCTGCCTGGCCTGCCTTCAGAGACATCTTAAATCTGCAAATAGCTTTATGTGATCATCCTGAAAGGTGCTGATACCATCTCTGAGCTCTGTGGGTGAAAACCTCTTTCAAGGTTTAAAATGTGTGTATTCAGGAGATAACACACAGCACGTTTAAGCAGTGTTACCATTTCGGTTTGCTCACCTCTTGCCGCGTTAAAGGCCTGTGGCTATCACGTTTTCAGACAATGTGTTCAACTGCATATAATGAAGCCTTTTCATACAGCAGAATGTAGGCCAAGTCCCAGCCTGGTTCATGAAAGGCTTTCCTTTGTCCGAGGGAAGGAAGATGATTGTTCTTGGAATGAGGCCTTGTCCCTCTGTCAGTGCTGCTCTGCCCAAAGCCAGAGTAACTTGGTAAGACATTGTTTTGAAGGCCTAAGTTCGCTGGTTTACTTCTGGATGTGGCTCTTAATAACACGAGCTAAAGGTTTCACTACTGTGGCAGGAATAACAGATACAGACATGGCATTAAATCTGTAATATATGGTGGCATTTCCTAAAAATTCCCCTCATAAAAGCAAAGGTGAAGAAAAGGATATCAGCTACTACTGTCTACTGTATACTTGCCTGATCAGCTTTAGTCCTTGATTATAGAGGAAACAGTTTATAAATATTTATTGAACTTTTGGAACTTTTAAGGAAAAAGGAATTTTTACAATCCACAAAAGATTTGAATTCTAAAATGCAAACTGGGCCTGCATTGTCTTTTGCACTTGTGTGAAATGTGAAGTTGGCATCAAAATCATCCTGTCTTGTCCTTTTTCTCTATATTATATTTTGTTCTAATGTGAAGTTGTTAGGATGCTCTGCAGAAGTGCAAGGAGGTCTCCCACTCTCAGCATTTCTTCCCAGGAGTTGCTCACTTCTGTGAGCTGTGGTAGTTCTCTGAAAGTACTCAATTCCATTACAAACACAGTGCTGCTTTAAAGAAATGAAATACTCACTTGTTTCCATTCCCTGGTGGGGCGTTATCGGCTTTTTACTTACAGCAAACTGAAGCACAGAGAGCTGAAGTGACCACATGCTCAGAGTGTCTGTAACAGATTCAGAAACTGAAACCAAAAATCCTCACCCTCCATTGTCCCACATTATTTATCCCGTTACTAATCTGAAAATAATTACCCAATTGCATTTGTTGAAATTCAGGTCTTTTTTGGTTTAGATAGGAATATCTGGTCTCTGATTTTGTTTGTGTTATCAAAAATGGAGCAATTTCTGCTGAACTATTGAACTGAGACAAGTGGAGCTCAAAATAGAAGAAAGTTCATGTTGATGTTATCAGGTCAGTGGTGGGAAAGACTGTGTCATGGGGAACTTCTTGTCGTGTCTGCTTGTGCTGAAATGCCAGATAAGTTGTTTGTTTGGGATCTGAGGACAGAGGTGAAGATGTTTTGAGGGTTTATTTCAAAAATAAGAGTTCTTTTTTGTTAAAAGGCTGTATGAAAGTACAAGGCAGCTTGATGTCTGTTCCCAACCTCTGTGATAAGTTAGCCTGGTCTTCTTCTTCATGCCCCAAACCCAGGGTTTAGTCTAATATGAAAATCTTGCCTGCCGTTTTACAAAGTAAACAAACACAGAATGGAAAGAAATGCTCCTCCCAGTTACAGAGAAACAGAATGACATTGTGGTGCTATCTGTGTCCTGCAAAGGTCGAGGAAAAAACCCAACAAACCCAAGGCGAATTAAAAAAAAACCCCAACAAAACGAAGCAGATTTATTGGTTTATAAACCCCAATGATTTCTGGAGCACTGACTCACGATGTCTGAATGCCTGGGCTTGCCAAAAGCCGTGCACTGAAATGTGACCCTGAGCTGCCTGTGGGCCTGGGCCATATATGGGAAATTCCCTCTGCAAGACAAAGGTAGGCAATCCAGGAGGTGCAGGTCCCTGACTTGTCTGAAGCTTTCATTGCCTCGGATCCTCCCAGCCTTTTGTGCAAATACGTTTTATACAGGTTGGATCCAGCGATGATTCCAGGTTTGGTGTTTTCTGTTTGATCCCGTGGATTGAGCAGGATTAGGTGAGCTGTGCCATCAAAGGGTGCCCATCCTGCCTCTGCTGGCACTTCACACAAGTGCTTAAAAGGCTTCACAAAGGATTTGAATTGTTCTGCCATAATATATGTATGGAGACACAGCAATATAGAAGAACTACCTTTTTTGGGGATAATGGCTTTAGTTCCAAGAGACAAACATACATTCATTTAGGTGGTTTTTGCTGCTAATGTGGGTGAGCTCCTGTGTGAGCTCTTGCAGAATCCCCTGGGGGCGTGACTCCTCAACTCACTAACCAAAAACGTGACCAGATGGATGTTAGCTTTGTTCATGTTTAAGTTTGAATCAAGCCTGCATTTTAGGCTGCTTTGTTTTGGGTTTCCTAGTTCTTAGTGTTCTGCAGAGATCGAGGCTGGAAGGAGAGGGGCACAACAATGGAACAAGGGTGCTGGTAAAGGAGCCAGTTTAGAATCCTTCAGGCCTAGAAACAAGCACTCTGGATGGCTGGAAATGGGCTCTTCCACATGTGTCCCATGAATGCTGTGAGGAGCTCCTGCTAGTCCTGCTGGCACACACGGCATGGCAAGGCTTGAACTTTCCCTCAGTTTCCCAGCTCTTACCCAGGGCTGCCTGGAAGCAATTCTGATTTCAAGGGCTTCAGTGCTAAATGGAGATTGGCACTAGAGTCATATTTACGGAAATGCTCTAAGTGTGCAACTTCAAAGTGCCTCTCAGAGTTCCACCTGTACTAACTTCCTGCACAGGAGGGTGGGGTATTTTAACTCAGCCACAGATGAGGTGACTGAACCATAAATAAAACTCACTTTTTTCTTCCGGTATCTTTTGGTGTCTCAGTAACAAAACTAATCTTCAGGTTTGTATTCAATATCCCGGACCTTTTTTTAACTACTGACTAATTCCTAAGCATTTCTGCAGTCTGGGAGAGCAGAGCTTCCCACACCATTTCGGATGTGACGTGTGTGCTGCTCTTTGTACGTGTCTGCAGTTGCATTTTATTCTCTTTCACCACCTAGTTTGGATTTGAATTCAGGTTCATTTGGAATAGGCATAGCTCTGAAATGAGTCTGCAGTGTTTGTACTTGTTACGATGTGCCTCAGTTGTATACATCCAGATCTGTTTCAGTCCAGCCAAATAAAAATTAGCTTTTTTCAGGCTCCAGTTAAATAGGTTAGAGGTTGCCTCTCAGTCTGCACAGAGCTGTGGTACATGCAGTCTTACTGCACGCGCACTTTTCCACTTGTATAAATTCCATGGGGTTTAGATTGATTTTTTTACTAACAGCTCGTGGAATAAACGAGAAGAGTCGGTTTTGCATGTGAGGAATTTTGAGACTGTATTTTGATTTTGGAGGGAGAAGATTTAGAAGTTTACTATTTAAAAATAAACCTGAAGCTTGACATGACAAGTAATTGTAGTTTATCAGCAAACACTCGATTCTGGGTGTTGGAGACCCAGCAACAGCCCCAGAGTCTTTAGAGCATTAGTGCCAACTGCAATCCCAATTTCAGGGAACCTTACTGTAATTCTGGCTGATCCTGTCCCACTTCCAACCCAGTCTCAGCTGTTGGATGAGTAACACTGCAAGACTTAAGGTTGTGCTTGTAACTGTCTCTATTTTGGGAACAGCTGCTGTAGAGGATTCCATCTCTCCAAATCCTTGTGCACCAGGTGGGACAGGGGATTTCTGTGACATCACTGCAGTTTTCTGTGTCCCCACCTCTGCAGACTGGGGGTAAGGCTTTTTGTAAGTTTGGGGAGCTGTGTCTGGGATAATGCACCTCTTTCTTCTGCTTTCAACTGCTTGTGCTTCATTCCAAAGATGAACTGTTGATGAATACGTGATTTACCCAGTTGGAGGGGAGGTTTGTGCCCTCCTGACGCAATGAAACAGTGCAGTTGTCATCATGGGCCTCTGGGGGCAAGGACTTCAACAGAAATGATTTGATCTCTTTTTATCTGAAGTGGGAACTCTAGTGATGAAAATACAAATTGACTTCATTTCTCCACCCTGTATTTTCTCCAGCTCCCTGCATTCCCCCCTTTTAGGAGAAGAGTGTCATTAAAGCCATTTGACAGTGGTTACCTTCTTCCATGGTGGAAGCTGAGGCAAGTCAAAGCAGTTCCCAGGATGTCCCTGGTTAAAATGTGGATCTGCTCTTCTTTGTTTGCAGTACCCAAAGGCTGAAGTCACTTTGGCCACAGCACTCTTTTGCAGCACAGCAGAAACTTATTTTCAGCAACTTTCTATTCTGGGCATTGTAAAATTTGCTGAGAGAGTGAGGTATTTGTAGCATTGAGAGGAGGAGGACTCCCTGAAAAGGATCTGCTGTGCCTTTGGAGCCCCTTTCTGGCTTCCAGGTGGGCACAGACCCAGCAAACCTCCCCTAGCTATTGTCATGTGGATGTCACAGCATAGTGGTCTTGGTGGGTTTTGAGATGAAGTCTGGAGAGTATGGAATGACAACCTTCCTGGAATAGAGCTGGTTAAGGAAGCTACACAGTTATTTAAATGTTCTGGTTTTCATTGAGCAGTTTGTTGCTCCATATTGCAATTGTTGCAATTACAATTTTAGCAGTGACCCACTGCAGCTAAATCCAAGAAGAAATGTGATGATGTAAATGAATAAAGAGGAAAAAAATCCACCATGGACTTTTTTCTTCATAATGAAAAGGACTGGTTGAGTTGGCAGTGGTGGTCTAGGATTCCTGGACTGCTCCTTGATAATGTTTTCATGGACAGATTCCACTTTCACTGCCACTTTTGAGTGTGGGATGAAGGACAGAGACACAGATACACCCACACAAGGTGATGGGAGGGTGGGAAAACCTGAGTACTCTGGAATCTTAGTTCTCCAGAGTTTCCTTTCTTCTCTCCCTCACTTGCTTCATGCTATATATTACACCTTACTAATTTGGTCTTGCTGATGAATATCAAACTAGTGTGAAAGAGCACAAGGGCTTTTTGAATTGTTTTCCAGCATAGCAGGAGAGTGGAGGGGAGATAAGTCTGTCTGAGGTCACAGCTCATTCCTTGGGAGGAGGTATGGGACTGAGGAATTGAGATAGACTGGGTAAGATAAATAATTTTCTAAAACCAGTCACATGATTTCATTAAGTTGTTTTGTGTTAACTTGCTGGAAGAATGTCACTGACTTGCAAAGGAAAGAGGTTGTTGAATTTCCATCTTGGCAGATGTCTCGAAATCTAATTACAGTTAATAGCAAGAAGAGCTTTTTATCTAAATATTTTTCAATATATAAAGTGCAACTTTGGGTCAAAATAAACAGTTTATATTGAAATAATACTCACCTCAGGCACCCAGTTTCTTACAGAATAGGACTTCCAAGCTTGTCATGATAAAATGGGGAAAGTTTGGTGTTACTTGTGCTACAGAGGAGAGGGAAAGCAGGTGAGTGTTGTTTGCAATTCAGGTGCAAGGTTGGGGTCAAGGGAGAGAGTGTCTCCTTGTGCCTTTGGAATCAGCTCCCCGTGATTGCTCTGTAAAGCACACAGCTTTCCAAAACCATTTTCTCGATTTTCAGATGTGAATTGCAGCTCTCTGGTTTCAGAGAGGTGCTTGAAGCCGACTCCTTTTTGCTTCTAACAGTACGGGTGGGATTTTAGATGCTTTCACTGGAGAACTGTGTGTAAATCTTCTACCAAACAGAGCGTCAAGTGCTGCTGGGAGTGAGCTTGCAAATTACTCCGAGCATGGCGATAAACACTGATACGGTTGCGGAATGTCCTTAGAATACTCGCTGGGGTTTTTCCCATGTATTTCAGAACTCTTAAATTTGCTTGGATGAGAGGAAGATTTCCAAGGGCTTACCTTGCAAACGGTTTACTCAATGTAAAGCAGGTTATAGCAGCATAAAAGGGGCTTTGTGTGCACGGTGGTTTCCTCTGTAGCTGGGAAGCTGCACCGGTGCTTTTCTCAGCTCAGCAGCAATTCCAGCCACAGCGTTTCTCCCGAGCGGTGTGTGTGGCTGTGCCGAGCTGCCGTGGCCCCCTTCCAGCTCTTCCCTGCTCTGCTCTGCACCCTGCCCCAGTGGGCTGCCCTGTTTACTTTCTGCTCGCTGCTAAATGGATGTCACTTCCTTCATTAGAATGCTGGTGCCCAGCCAGACTCCCTTCCTTTGGGCTCGCACGCGCTCCCGGCAGCAGCAGCAGCAGCGCACCCGGTAAGGGCACACGCTGCCCCATCCAGCTGTTGGCCACGCTCCTGCAGCTGGCTCTTTGGGGTCTGCTGGGGCTGCTGAGGTTCCTGACACCCCCAGGCAGAACCTTTGGGGGCTGAAGCGTGGGTGTAGCTGTGTCATGCTGTGCTGAAGGGGTCTGAAGATGGATTATTCCTGGAGGGCACAAGCTGCGCTTCCAGCCACGCGCTGTCTGCATTCAGCAGGGAAGGTGTAGCCAGCACATGGACATGGGGTGCCAGTGGCAGCCTGCTCTGGCCATCAGAAGCAGCTGGTGGACATGAGTGTGTGGATGTTGTTTGAGGGCAGCACAGGCACTCCTGGATGCACAGAATCCTCACCAAGGAGCCACAGGAACCCCAGACACTCAGTTGTGACTGTGCTCAGTGTGGATCGATCTGAGCACTCTGTCTTCATAGCTGGGCAGCTTCTCACCTGGGGAGTTTTAGACTCACATCAGAAGTGCTGATCAGACTGGTGAGCAATCATATATTTGTCTTTGTGAGGATTTTGCTTTTGCATGCTCAGATGATTAGAGATGGGAAAGGTCTCCAGACATTTGGAAGGCAGAAAACAAAGTGAAAAAATGCCTCCTCCTTCCAAACCAAAATTGCTGTGTGTCTCCCCACAGAACACTCCTGTTTCTAGCTGTGATACAGTGCTGATATTTAATTGCTCATTTGTTTAAGGTGTGCATGCTGTCACCTGGGGCACAGATAACTAGTACCTTTACTTTTAAACACATTTTTTGTATCCCTACGTAAAAATCTGGTGTGCTCAATACAGTTGTGATATACAGCAAATGAGACGTACATACTTTGTGACAGATGGCCAGGGCTGGGCCCATCTCTTCCTTTTCTCATGCTCTGTACTGGTTTGAGACACCATGACATGCTCAGACTGGCAACCTGCCTCCTTCCCTTGTCCCTCCTGTGAGTGCTTCACTTGCTGACTTTTCCAGCTGTCCCAGCATATGGTTGCTCCATTTATCAAAATTCAGGTCTGTGTGGCTGCGACACAGGCTGATAAAAATAATGCTTCATGCATAAATGGCATTTACTAGATTATTCTTCAGCTCTGTTATGAAGTAAAAGCTAATTTTTGACCAAGCTGTGAATTCAGTTTGTAAGTGGAGGGCTATTAGTGAAACTAATTTTAGCAAGGGATTTCTTATCAGGGCAGGTTTACTGGAGAAAAAAAACAACTAAATGGTGACAATGAGCAACTGCCCAATGCCATTAATGAGGCACCAAGGTGGTCAGCTCATTAAATACTTCAGCCACTTCAAAACAGCTTTCATGAAAGTGAGATCTGACTAATTTAGGAATTTTAAAAGCGCATTATAAATAAATGAGTATTTTAAAGTCCCACTGCCTTTTTCTGGCCTCCTGAACAGATTTCAGTGGTCTTCAAGCTACTAGAAATGGCAGGAACTGCTGCTTTTGTGACCAGCATTATCCCAGGCTTGGTGTGTTGCTTGAAAGTTGTGTCTTACCAGTGACTGTGGCTTTGCTATTGTGGAGCCACACGATGGATGTCAGGCTGGACTTGTGTTGTTGTAGAGCATCTGTAGCTGATCACAGCAGGTTGTGAAGGTAGCGAGGAGGTGGCAAGGAGGATGGTTTCTTGATGAATGAGGTGGAAAGAGGAGCTTGATGGCTCAGGGAGCTGATGGGAAGGCAGCTCTCTGTGGTGAGCACAGTTTTCTCTAAATTAGGAGGTGTGAAGCAGCTCTTAGGGCTGATGAGCAAACGGCACTGGAAGCTGCTGTCTTGCATCTCCCTCCCTCTTTGGCACCCCGCTCCATCTGCAGTAGCCTCAGGGGTCATCAGCCCTGCTGTTCCAGCGGTTAAAGGCCTCTCAGAAGCAGAAGGACTTGTTGCTGTGGCTTCTCCTCATGTGGGAGTAAAATCAGCTGCTTCTGGGAGCGCAGTTCCTTTTGATCCCTTCCTTTAAGTGCCTCATTGGTGCTACTGCATTCCAGCTGCTGAATTCCTGAGTAGTCAGGAAAAGAAGGCAGAGCCAGTCCTCCAGAGCTTTATTGTACAGAACTGAAAGCTCATTGATTCAGAGAGGTTCCTTTTGCTTGTTCCAGTCCCTTATTTTTTGTACTCTTAAGAAAATAAAGGGAAGTTTTATAGTCAAACATAAACCACAGTTTCCCTCTACGGCCACAGCCTACCCTTTGATAAAATCCAAATAACATGTGTTAGTAACTCCTGTGTGTAGGCAGTGATCTCTGATACTGCAGCTAACAAGGTCACAGCAGTAATATTGCATATATAGTGAGAACCTGAGGTCAAACACTTTTTTTAAATGAAGATGGAAAGCATAAGTTGCCAGGCCTGCATTATGAATCCTGTCTTCAACTGTGTATGGGAGGATACTGGAGATCACTGGTATTTCCTCCAGAACTAAATCATGCTTGCAGATTCACACAGAACTCATGGCAGTGTATAGAATGTGTTAATGAACAGGTGATGAAATGAATTTTACTCTTGTGTTTAAATTCACTGAGGAGAGACATGGCACCCACGGCTTCATACTGGAAAAATAAATAAATGGATTTTAAAAAGCAGTCCAGCAGAGCATGAGGGCGTGCTGGCACCACTTTGCCCACAGAACAGGGCAAGCAACTCCCTGCCAATATTCATTGGATTTCTTCTGGCTTTCCTTAAAGCAGCTCAAGAAAGAAGATAACACAGTCCCCCTTCCCAAGGTGATATTGCCATGTGGGTGGATGTGTTTGCAAGTCCGGGTTAGACTGTTTGATCTCGTGTCTCCACCCTTGATGAAACTCCTTCTCCCTTTGCTCTGAGAGATGCTGCAAGTGCAACATGCAGTTAGGATTTAGGGCAGGTAGTTTTTGGCTGCCACAAGTCACTCTTGGGTGACTTCCAGTTTGCCAAACCCACGCTCAGGTCTGTGGGTGGAACACTTGTTTCTGGGGCTCCCATTAGCCAGCATGAGCATCTTGTCCAGGAATAATGCTGGTATCAGTAATGCCTGAAATGTCAGTCCTGCCAGTAAATCAACATCTTTTATTCAAGGTATTCCTTGAGGATTCCTGAAATCCATGATGTCATTAACTTTTCCAAGCTGTCACGTTGATATTAGTCAGGTTACTGTAAGTATTTACCTGTCCTTTTCCACTGGGCATTTATTTGTCACTTCAGTGTGGCTGTGGAGCTCCTTGGGTGCAGAACAGGGCAGGGCTTTCTAGTTCTGACCCTCAGACTCTGCCACATTTCTAACAACTACCCAGGGGAATGAGCAGTTCCTGGATGCTGCTGGCCAGGTAAGTCTGAATAGGTAACACAACAACTAAGGGAATAATTTGGCTGCAGCAAACATTGTAGAGTTATGAAGGAAACTGCTGTCCTGAAATTTCACTGTGGAATTCTGCTTGCCCAGTGCTCTGCAGTGGCAGGGCTTGTTTCCTCAGGTCTAAAGCTCATCCTGTCCAGAACGAAGGACAAATCCCTCTTGAAGCAGCTGCTGAGTCTTACCTGTGTTTGTTGGTGTTGTCTTAGTGCAGGTACAGAGATGTTAGAGATGTGCCCTGCTTTCCCTTCAAGAAGGGAGTTACCTTTGGAAAAATGTTACTGTTCAGAGACAGTCCTGGTTATTAGTTGCTTGTTCATGGACATTTCCCTTCCATGCTTTTGTAGTTGGGCAGGATTAGGGTTCTTCTAAAGCAGTGCTTGATACTTTGTTGGCCTTTTAATTTGCTGGCAGTCCCAGAGCTACAACCCCAGCTGAATGCTGAGCTCTGTCTTGCTTTATCCCAGTTTGTGCACTGCCTTGTGTTTTTCTTCCCAGTGTTTGACATGTTGCAATGTTCCAGAGTGAATTAGTAGGCTGTCTTCTTTTAGGAAAACAGTTTTTGGGGGCAGGCAGGAGCATTTGAGCGCTCTGTTATCGTGGGTGGCCTTCGGCTTGCAGGGGTCCTTGAAACAGGAAGGGAGCTTAGCTCTGGACGCAGTTTTCCACTGCTGTGGAGGCTGTGAAGGCTTGTTTGGCTGTGCAGCCTTCATGTTGTTTAGATTTGCCATTCCTAGGAAGAAACTAAACCTCCAAAGAGCATCATTTAAAAGAGAAATTCCCTGTTTTTGCAATAGGCAGGCTGTGTTAACTTCGGAGTGGGACGGAGAGCTGGAAAATTAATGTGCAGAGAGAAAAGGGGTAATTGTTTCTTTTATCGATGCCATCTAAAGTACCTGTTTGATTGCAGTGCAGAGCTGATGCAGATGGGTGATACGTTATTTCTGCTCATGGAACACTTCTCTCCATGGATTTATTGGGATCTGGTTGCCAGCCTAAGTGCAATTTACACTATTTATTGAGATCTGGTTGCCAGTCTAAGTGCAATTTACAGTGCAGGATGTGCACATCGGTTCCACCAAGAATGCCTCGTGTCCTGGATGTGTAGATTGTCACTTAAACACTGCAATGTGCTGATGCTGCAGGGAGGGCTCACGGGTGAGCTCACACTGTGGGCTTTGAAAGGCTCTGTCTGGGACAGTGGGAATGCTGGCCAGCCAAATTCAGCGAGGTTTCTGAAAGGATTAAAGATGCCACTAAAGCTGCACATACTGGAACAGCAGCAGACTGCAAAAGCTCCCCAGTTCAAGTACATCAGCCCAAAAGATTTAACACAGCTTAAAAAAAAGAACAGAAGAGTGTTGGTATAGTATAGCAAATAACCTTTAGGATTCATACCAGCCCCATTCCTTTGGGAATCTGGAGTTTCACAGTGGCAATACTGACTGAGGGGGAAGGAATGAATTGGATGTGTAGCTCAGAGATGTTTTATTTCCAGAAGCTTATAAAATGGAGCAGTTGCTCAACACTGTGAGTGATGGACCCGATTTTTAAGACATAAAAGAAACACAGTTCAGGAACTCCTGTGTGAGAACAGAAATGCAGAGGAGGCAATTTGTATTCTGCTTACCCGTAAGTGATGACACATGGTGTGTGCTCCAGAAACTGAATGCCCAGATGAATTCAGATTTCTTTGTGAAGTCCCAAAAGCAAGTTTATAGCAGCGTATTTTTGGAATACTGCTGCACAGGAGGTCTTGGAAGACTTAAAAACTGAGCATTTTCCACCCGACTGTTAGGACTTTAGGTAAGTGTATGTGTGTGTCTATATGTATGTATATATGTATAATTTGACTTGAGAAAAATAAACAAGTGATTACGTGTCTCAGATAAAATTGTTTTCCCAAGAAAGTTACCGGAAGCCAGTGTTTGATTTTTCTTATGTTACTGACATTGACTCGCTGTGTGGTGATTTAGCCTTGTCATGCTGGAAATTCAGCTGAGAACTGGCATGTGTGAAATCACTGGCTCCACTGCCCTTGCTTTTATTTTATCTTTTTAGATTTTGTAGCTGTAAATCTGTGAAGGGATTTAGGATAAAGCTGAAGAGTAACCATCCATGATTTTATTTAACTGCTCTGTGCCATGTCATTCGAGCTTCTGGTTTTTTTCTTTCCTGATGCACAAAACCCAAGGTATTGCAGCTTAGTGAGATAGAGACAGCCTGTTACACCAAACTCAGAGTCTCATACGGCCAAGTGGAGCATAAAATCCATCTTATCCTCACATGAGGTTCTAGTAATAACTGTCCTGAGCTGTGTTTGTCCCTTCCCACCGTGGAAGGCACATCGTGCTGGGCGTGTGGGCTTTGAGGGGAAGGACCATAACTTACACACAGCTGTGCAGAGTGAACCATGGGGGGCAGTTTGCACTTCATGCCTTGTCCCCATCTCAGCCCGTGTCCCCCCTGTGTCTCTAACACGTGTGCTCTCCCTGCAGTGACCATGTGGGCCAGCTGCTGTAACTGGTTCTGCCTGGATGGCTCCCCCGAGGAGATGCAGCCACAGCCTCAGCCCCCAGCCCGAGCCCAGGCCTATTCCAACCCCGGCTACAGCTCCTTCCCCTCTCCCACGGGCTCCGAGCAGAGCTGCAAAGCCTGCGGGGTGCACTTCGACAGCTCCGCCGGCAAGGTGAGTGCGGGCCGCTTCCTTCAGCCACACAGAGCCGCTGGGAAAGGAAAGGGATGCTCAGCAGGGGCCTCTGACTGAGCACATCCCCTCGGGGAAAAGGCGCCTTGCCTTGGCTGCTGGGTCTTCAGGCGTCCTTCCCCAATTAGGCATCGGTAATGTGACTGGAAGGGCTCAACCTTCAGGAGATTTGGCTTTCCCGGGCCTGAAAGAAGAAAGGCAAACTGCTGATAATCACTGAAAGGAGCATTAATTAAAAATGAGTTATTGTTGTTTAAAACACTAATGTCCTTTAAAAAGATATACAGAAGTTCTGGCAAGACCTTTAGTAATGTTTGTGCTTTCAGTAAAGGACAATCTGTGTGTCTCTTTTCCAAACTTGTTGCTCAAACTAAAAAGCCAGAGAAGTTTATTGAGAATTATTGAAGCAAAAAAACCCCAAACCAACCCCAAATCTATTTTAACTTGTTTGTAAACTTCATTTGTAAATATATAGATACCGAAATAATTGCTGCCACAAGACTTTTAATTGGACAGCAGACCCTGCCTGGGGTGTTATTTGGGCATGGTGGGTCCTATAATGCTCCTTGAAAATGTCTCAGTGAGGAAAGTTGTTCTGCACCCACATTCTGTGGCTTGTGAAGTGTCTGATCTATAGCATGTTACTGGCCTTGAGAATATGAGAAGGTAGAAATAATGGTGAATTTTGGCTACAGCCATTTCAGATTAGATGGGAAAGTTCATAAATTGGTCTTTCTTGCCCCTTTTTATTCAAGCATGAGGGCACACATGAGGGGAATGGTAAGTCTGGGCAGAGCTGTTGTTTTCTACTCACAGAACAACAGGGATGTTGATGCATTCCTGCACTGAGAAGTGTTTTTGCTCCAGAAATCACTGGAAATTCAAACTTTGGTAATGTATTTTGGGGTTTGGGTATATATGGTGATATATTTGGGGTATGTAAGTGTGCTTAGGCTTTTCCTGGTGCTGGGGCAGCTGGAATGGTGCCATCACTGCACGTGACTCTGTAGTGTTGTCTTTAACATTGTCCTCACAAATGCTTGTGGAAAGAGTTATCCTGGATCCAGTCCTGCTCTTCTACATTATAGCAAATAATGGATGCAGGTAACTCTGCTTCTGTAGTGAAACCATTCCAGCCAGTTCAGCAGCAGTGCCCAGTTTCCCCCAGTATCTCCTAAAATGCCTGTTTTATCTGAGCTGCCTTTAGAGCAGTGTCTTGTACACAGCCATTGCTGCCTCCAGGTGAACACACTGATCAGGGTGAGGTAACTCTGGAGCACAAGTTGTAGGGATCTGCTAAAGCAATCAAAGACATTCCTGCCCCAGCAGCCTCCCTGTGTTCCTGTGGGATCTGGTGTCCATGTCCTTGGGGCAGCAGAGGACAACGAGTGCTTGTGTCCTGCTCAGAGTCAGTGAAGTTGAGCCTGAGGTTTATATTCTGTGTTCCAAAGGGGGCTCCTGGACCTCCCTCCCACCTTCCTGCACCACCACAGCTCCTGAGCAGCATCTCTGGGAGGGGCTGCAGGTGGGAATGCTGGAACAGCTGCAGGAAGGTCTGACAGAGCTCATCCCTCAGGCCTTGGTGTCCAGAGGGAGCTGAACACATAACTCATAACACATTGATGTGTTGGTAAGCCAGGATAGTTCTTTAGTGCCGTTGCTGTGGTGTGAGAAGTGCAGGAAATCTCACTGTGCTGCAGTGGAAAACTCTGTTCTCTGCTGGGAGAGGCAGCACCTTGGAACTCCACTGCCCAGTTAGTGTTTATTCTGAATTACAATGGATAAAAATCCATTCCTTCTGCACCGGTGACCATAAGAATAACTTAGATTGCTTTTAAAAAAACCCAACCCAAAAGGCAGAATGGTGCTATCTGAAGGACTTGATCTTTCCTCAAAATTGCACTTTAACTTTCATATAACATTGCACCTCCCAGAACAGGGCACATCTGAATGGAACAGGTACTTACAGGCTGCTTTCAAGTAACTGTTGGAGCATCTTTAATCATGGCAGCAAAATCTGTGAGGTTTTTTGGCACTTCTCTTTCCAACAACATTTTAGACTAATCACTCTGAAGAGCCCGGTGCCTTCAATCAGTGCCCTTGCAGTCAGAGTGCAGCAATTGTATCAAAGCTGTAAAAGCTGCCTGAAGCTGAGCTGTGGCCAACTTGTGCCTGTTTAAACACTTGGTGCTCAGATACAGGCTGGGGGATTTTTTTGTCTGAAGATGAATCCTGGTGCTGAACTGATAAGCAAGAGATATGCCTGGGTTTATTTTGAATTCCCTAACATATCATTTGATGACTAAGGCAGGCTGTTATTACTGTTAATGGCTCGCAAGGAGCACTTTGGATAATTCAGTCCTTGTGCTGTCCTTGCTTATGTGATACCTAAAGATGGGAGGGTTCCAGTGGGGGTTTTCTGGCTGGAAAGTCCTTGGCAAAGCAGGGGTTCCCTTTGGAGCAGGTTTGGCAATCTGTACGGGTCAGGGAGGCTGCCCCCTGCCAGAGAAACACGGGGGATTTGGGTTGTTTTGTGGGGTTTTTCTGGTGTTTGGGGTTTTTTAGGGTTTTTTTCCTTTGTCTTGGTTCTGATTGCTGCTATGTCAGAAATGGGCACTTGAGAGAGGGCAAATTGTCAATGAGGTTATTTTCTACTTGTCTGCCTTTGTGGAGTGTTTGTTCCCCTGCTCTAGACACACACAGGCATTAGTTCCTGTCTCCGCCCTGAAAACCTCCCCAGAAACAGGAGTGCTCCTGCAATCACAGGGGCAGGAAAAGTCAGGTACATGTTAATGGTATTGGTAACGACCAAGTTAAGGAAAACTTTTCCAAAGTGGATGTTCTGTGGGAATTGCCCTTCCTGCCTTGCTTTGTGATTGATGGAAGTCGCTTTTCCTTGGCAGGCCCCCAAACAGGGGTTTTGAGAGGAGGTTTCAAGTTTGCATGACCAGAGGTTCTCTCTGTGGTAGAAGTTTTCATGTCTTAAAATGCTTGGGGAGGAAATTGGGATTCTTTCCACTCATTATCACTGTAAGTGTATTCCAGGGTCTAAATGAGAGGCCTATTGGTGTTAATTGTAAGGGTGTGGGGGGGACCAGGGGGCTGCCAGGCTGGAAAGGGCATCACAAGGAGCTTTTATAAGCAAGTAATGCATTTACATCCTGTAAAACATGAGAAACATCTGCTTTCTTTGAACTGTGTACTTAGAGATGTTCTTTAATCACTGGAACCAATTCATAAAACAGGGGTTTTTGTCTTTGAGTTTGTATTTGTTGCTTCTCCAACTCTACATGTGTATTTTTGCTGGTACAAAGGAAGGATCAGGATGTCAGGATTTCATAGAGGTGTTTGGCTTCTCGCACTGAAACCACTTCTTTCTTCCCTCAGGGCTTTTTAAAAGGCGTGTAATGTGGCTGTTCTGCTGCTATTCCTATTGGAAAATGTAGAATTTGCCTTTCCAAAGTGTTGAACAGTCAAGTTTCTGCAGAAGTCAACACGGACTGTGAGTGCTTGGAACTTCTGAAAATCGAGCCCTGAGTGACAAGATCAGAACAGTGTCAAATATAAACATTAAACAACACAATTTAATCTGTAAAGTTTTTAAATGTCTGGGGCCTAATATTTCCAAAACTTCCAACACTTTCTGTCTAGCACTAACTGGCACACAGCGTGTGTATTATTTTCAAAATAAGCTATTTTTGTTGTGTAAATAAATGTCGAATTCTTTGATGTCTGTCAGACACTGTAAACTTTGCTGTTCCCTTTCCCTCCTACGGTGAAACAAAAATTCATTTAGTGATTGCAGCAAATTGGAGGGGGGGAAAAAAGGGCTGTGGGGGGAGGTAATTCCTAGCAAGTATTAAATTTATGAAATAGAGAAATGTTTTTAAGTAGTTCCCTCCAATGCTGGAGCTTTCTGAATATGCACAACTGGCTGGGCTTCTCTTACAAGTCTGCTGCCTCAGTGTCCTGGTTTCCTCTGGCTTAAACTGTCTGAGCAGGTGCAGAAAACTCTTGTCATTTGAGGGAACCATCCAAGAATGTAAGTCTCATTCTGGGTAATGGAGTGTAATCCAAGAACCGTGAGGAACGCAGTGCTCTGCCCAGGGATCAGTCCTTTGCCTCATTTAGGAACAGGCCTTACGTACTTGGCACTTTTCCATAAATCCCAAGGGTTTGACTGTGCTTTAGCAGAGGTTGCTGCTGCTCCCTTTGGCTTCCGCACGGGAGGGCAGCGTGTCCTGCTGCCCCAGGATGGGTTTGATCCCTCTGCCCTCTCTTTCCCAGCAAATCTGCTTGGACTGTAAGAAGAGTTTTTGCACGTCCTGCTCCCACCAGCCCGAGGGTGGGCCCCTCCTCTGCCACCTCTGCCAGCGCTTCCGAGCCACGGCCTTCCAGCGGGAGGAGCTGATCAAGATGAAGGTGAAGGATCTGCGGGACTACTTGGCACTCCACGAGATCTCCACAGAGTTTTGTCGTGAAAAGGAGGACCTGGTGTTTCTGATCCTTGGCCAGCAGCCTGTCATTAGGCAGGAAGATCAGATAAGAACAAACAGTTTTAGCACCAGAGCCTCTGGAGAGCAAGACTTTGTGAGTAACCCCCCACCCAGCCTGTCTACCTCATTCGAGGAGTCTTCAGTGTCTACAGACCCCATCTCAAGTTCAGTAGCTCAGGAACACCAACAGGTACAGTCTCTGGCCAGAACCATCTTTTGCAAACTCATTCATCTCTGGTTTTGGATCAGCTACTAAGATGTTGCATGTTGTCTTGCTGTGTAAAGCTGCGCCTTGTCACTAATTTTGATGTGCCATTGATTAGAGGATTTTAATTTGGTGGGTGGTGCTGAGTACGTAGAGCATTCACTCTCAGAACAACAGCACTGGTTTGGGATGGGTCTTCTCTGGTGCTCTGGTCCACGCTGGCATTGCCACAAGGTGCTCCTTTGGTGCTGTGTTGGTGCTGACAACCCTGCCAGCCGTGTGCAGGTGTAAAGAAATGGTTGATACTGCTCTTTAATTCCTGTGCCAGACAGCAGGCACAGTCTAGAGCACTTTGGGAATTGGAACTGAGGAGAAAGATGACTGGAGGTGGATGAGGTTTTTTGGTGTCTCCAGCACTCAGATTAATAGAAAACAAACCCTGAGTCTGTTGCCAAGTCTTTGGTTTATGATGAACCTGCAGTTCTGACAAACCTCGTCAGGGGCATTTGAGCTTAATTATTTTTTATTGACCTTGCTTTGTTTGTCTTTCTGCTCTCTGCTATGGGAAGTTTGCTCAGTGTCTGACATCTGCTCCTTGTCCTATTACAAAGTTAATAGGTGTATTTAGTTCCCTGAAAACGTGTGTACCTTCTGCTTCCTCAGCAGATATATCTAGTTCAAAGGAAGAGTTTTCCTGGGAGAATGTTTTTTTACCAATCATTAATAGGCATTTTCACTCCCTGGTTTTCTGGGTATTGCCATTCCAGTTTTTACCAGCTCTGTTGTCTTCCCTTACCTGCCCCATGATACATTTCAGCTTCTTGTCTCTGCTTGTAGGACATCCTGCTGCAGTTTGGGCTCTTTGATGGTTATTGTTATTCTTGTGCTCTGTAAATATTAACAAGTCCCCACCTGGATAAGTAGGATGGTAATGTTACAGGCTCTTTGTCAGTGGGGAACCAGAGGGGAAGGATGGCTGCTGAGGGTGAGTCAGGTACAATTACACTTCTCATTTTATGAAGAGCCCAAAGCAGCTGCTCAGCCTTTTTTCTCCATCTTTGTTACTGCTGGCCCTTCACTCAGTGTCTCCTGTTTGCCCCCTTCAGAACCCACCTGAGGAGGGGCTTGCCTGGTCACTGGGAAGGTCTGTGGACTCTGAGCTGTGTTAGAGGAGGGCTGAACAGAGCCTTGCACTGGTCACCCCCGAGCTGGCAGCCATCACACCTCATCACAGTGTGGCGCTCAGTGAAAGGTTACATATATATATATATACACACATATATATACATGTGTGTGTGTAAATGTGGTCTCTGATCCAGCCTCACAAAAGCATCGTGTGGGATTGTACTGCACAACTTCTGTGCTGGGGCTTTAAAGGTTCAGAGGCTGCACTTCAGTTTCAGAAAGCTTTACTTTTGTTTGTGTAAGTGCCACCCAGGAAATACCCTCTGTGGGTGTGCCTGGCTTTGTACCTCGTGCTGCACTTGTCCTTCCAGTGGCCAGGGATTGCAGGGACGCTGCACTGGAGCTGGTTTCCCTCCAGACACCCACAGACAGACCAGTGGTGAAAGCTTTATTCCCTCTTGTAGGCAAATGGTCATGTGCCTCCGAGCCCAGCTGGTGTGGCAGAAGCTGAGGATGCAGCAGAAGAAGCACCAGCAGAGGAGGAGACACAGGTTTGTGTGTCCTGGCACTGGGTGACAAGGAATACCAGGTTCTCTGGGCTGCATTTGCCACCATGGAATGGTTACTGCAGAGATGGGTGGCTGAGCAGTAACAGCCTGACCACTGGCAGACCCAACCACCCCCTTCCTGGGGCAGCATCTTGTCCTACACACAGAGAGGGAACTGGTGTCACTTGGACACTGATAACAGAAATTATTTATTTCTGCCTTAAGACCTGTGTTTCTGAGAGATGGAGGAATTCAGAGCAACCAGTTATATGTACATCCAATGTGAATTGCTGTTAAAAGTTGATTGAACTTGTGGATCTGGGTGTTGAGGGCAAGAATGATCCCTTCTCTGTTCCCTTGCAGTCCAGTGACTCTGAGGATAACCTGGTGCAGGGCAGGAAGGCTTCTCTCTCCGACCTGAGGAGCGTCGGCGACATCAACGCGCTCTCCGTGCGGCAGCTCAAGGAGATCCTCGCTCGCAACTTCGTCAACTACAAGGGCTGCTGTGAGAAGTGGGAGCTGCTGGAGAGGGTGACCCGTCTCTATAGAGAGAAAGACCTTCAACATCTAGGTAAGAAACTTGGCAAATGGGTGCCTGTTTTCCAGGTTTTCCCTTTTTATGGGTATTTCTGCTTCGTGCAAGCGAGGAGGGAATTTTGTGCACGTTAAGGTAGCTGAACTCTGTTCACCACTACCTGTAGCTACTTGAGGAGAGTTCTGGTAGCTCTGGACAGTGACTGCTCTGTAGCAGCAACGTGAGACTGTGCACCCTCCATCTCAGGTGGTGTGTGGGCCTGACAGATCCCACTGGTGGGCACTGCCTCACCCCCAGAACAGCTCGGGTGTGACTGGACGTGCTGGGGTGAGCTCTTATCTCTTGAGCCACAGTAACTGGCAAAGGGATGAGGGAAATGCTCTGCCCAGGCAGGACCTGCCACCAAAAAGCAGCTGGGAATTTCAGGGACGAGCTCAGGACAGTGGCTGCACAGCTGGGGCTTTGACTGTCTTATCCCAGGAGCTGCCCGTGCTGGGCCTGCCCAGGGAGAGCTGAGGGGATAGAGCTGCACAGAGAGTGGGTCTGGCTTGACCTCCAGGTGCCAGTTTGCACTTCTAGGGGGTTACTTAAAAAGCACACAGACCTCGTACATTACTCTCAAGAGAAACTTATTTAACACTTTGATTTCATAGGTTAGTTTCTCAGTGCTGTCCAAAGCAGTGTTTCCTTAAACACATCTCTCTAAGCACTGTCCTCTGTAAATGATACAAGGTTTAGGACACCTGCTTTGGGTTTATATTCTTCTCTCACTGTATCTTGTGCTTTTGATGCAATTTATCCTTTTTTAATCACAGTTGGCTGTGTGTGTGTCCCAGCAATCCTGGTGATTGTGTAACACCAAAGAAACTGGCACAAGGGGCTGCTGCAGGTGCAGCACTGGGAAGCCAAACTCTGCACACAAGGCTGTCTTAACAACTGAGATTGCCTTTGGGTTGCTGCTTATCTCTGGGAAGCCTTAGCTGTTGTGCAAGCTCAGGACAGGGGAAAGTGTCTTGCCAGCTGTTGAACCTGTCCTGCCCAGAGCCCAGCTGAGCCTCTCGTGGGGATCAGCAAAAAGCACTTTTGCTTTAGCAACTCCCTCAGGGCTTTCAGCCCCTGCCTGGTAACATTTCTGTCCCTGTTTCTCTGGGTCTCACCAAATCACTCTCTTCTTCTCTTGCAGTTTTTGACACGGATGATCAAACTGGTAAGTGACATCTTTAATTATGGATTGGTTTAGGTGGGAAAAACCCTCCAAGAGCAAGTCCAACTGTTTCCCCAGTGCTGCCAAGGCCACCACTAACCATGTCCCCAAGTGCCACATCTACATGGCTTTTAAATCCCCCCAGGGTTATTTATTCCACCACTGCCCTGAGCAGCCCATTCCAGTGCTTGACCACCCTTTTGGGAAAGAAATCTTCCCCTGTATCCAATTTAAACCTTCCCTGGCACAACTCTGGGCCATTTCCCCTTGTCCTGTCGGTTACTTGGGAAGAGACACCCACGTTCCTTAATTTGTCTCAGTGCTGAGGATCCCAGAGCTAATTTGTTTTCATCACACACAACACTGTGTAAAAGCTAAACCTGCCCCTCTCCAGCTGATGGAGCAGATCCAGCCACACAGGGCAATCCTTTCGCAGCCCTTCCATGTGCAGGAATCCAGGAGGGTGGAGCCAGCCGGGATTGCACAAGCCTGACCTCCCTCCCTTTGTCTCCTGTTGGTCCAGGTGGTGCTGGGCAGCCCAGCACCGAGGACAACCTGTGCAGGATCTGCATGGATGCGCCCATTGACTGCGTCCTGCTGGAGTGTGGGCACATGGTGACGTGCACCAAGTGCGGGAAGCGGATGAGCGAGTGCCCCATCTGCCGGCAATATGTCATCAGGGCCGTGCACGTCTTCAGGACATAGGGCTGGGGACGCCTTAAAGCCTCGTCTGCTGGTAGGGAAATGGTCACGATTGCCACCAATAGTTACGCTGGACATTAGCAAATGGACCCCGCTGGAAGGGAGGGAAGGACGCCGGGGGAAAACTGCCCTGCTCAAGTCATGCCTGACTCTGCTCCTCCCACCATCGTGCTTTACACCGCAGTGCCTGCACTCCTCGGAGCTCATTGCCAGTCATGAACCACCCCCATCCCAGCATAACTCGATCTGCTCTGCCGAGGTGCTCGGCTTTCCACCAGAGATCAGCTCCAGAGGCTCTGTGTTTCCCTCTGTACAATAAAAGTGAACTGGGGTCTCAAAAAGTGTCCTTTGTTTTGCTGCTCAGGCTACACCCAGCAACAACTTGATTTTCAAAGATTAAAATGTCACTGTGCTTGTTAACTTTTAATTTAATGTAAAACTGTTATGCTTGCAGGACAGGCAGACTGCCTCTGCTTTCCCCAATTCCAGCCTAGTGCAATTGTGGAAATGTGTATAATTTGATATGAGGGTTGCCTTTGTACTGTTGAAAACTGTTGGGAGGGGGGCTCTGTGAACACTCAGCCTTGCCCTGTGTGCTGGTGTGTGTTCCTGTGCCCCGGGGGGAGGTGTCTGGTGTGACTGTTGCTGACTCCTTTGACTCCACAGCTCAAACTGAACTGCCTTCACTTGCTGAAGGAGCAACAAATCCAAGGTTTGAGCCTTCCCAAGGGTTTAGTGAGGGAACCACTCAGCTGGAGAGCAGTGAGGACTCCACTGCCACACAATCATACTTAAGTACAGGTGATTTTTTGAAGGGAATCATGGGAGAGAGCCTTTATCTCCCTTGAGCCTGTGCACAATCAGCACTGCAGGGCAGCTTCTCCCCAGCCTCCTGGGCTCACCTTCACAGTTCTGTTACATTCAGAGTGCTTAACAAAAGCAATTTATTTGTGCTTTCTGTGGTGAGGGTGGGGAGGAGGGTCTGTGGTCTGGCCCCTGGCAGCTGCAAGCCCTTACAGCTCTCCTGGACAGCATGGTCAGGTGCAGAACTTGCCAGAGATGATTGTCACTGGAGTATTTTCCCCTCCGGGGCCTGCAGACATCCACCCAGTGTGTCTGGCTGCTGCACAGCTGAGCTTCAGAGCCTGGATGCCTTAAGTTTCCATCACCGTGGGATTGTACACTCATTCCCAGGCACTGGTGAAACTGGGAACCTCCTGCTGCAGGGCCTTTCCTGCCTGGCTTTGAGGAGAGGTGACAGCTCTGTGCTCCAACTGAGCCTCTGCCTGGCAGCCAGCAGAGAACACAAACCCAGTGTCCCCTCACAGCTCCCAGAACCCTGGAAGTGGTTACAGGAACAGCACCAAAGCTCCTTGTGCAGTAAGGGGTAATAATGTCAACAGCAAATTAAATTGTGTGTTCTTTAGCAGGGACTGTTGCAGGAGTAGCAATTCAGCTGCAGGGACAGGAGGGTCTCTGCTCTGCTGGAGCCAGGAGAGCACCCGAGGTGAGGAATCTGTGGCTCAGGAGGCAGCAGAACCCCTGCACTGCTGAGGGGTCTCAGAACTCCACCACAGTGTAACAGCTGCTGGACTAAACATTCTGAGTTTTACCTCTTTGCCTGGTCAGGTTGTTCTTTAATCTTTAGCTTAAGGTTTAACAGGTTCCAGCATGAGGAGGAACTGGTACAATTCTGTGCATCATGTTAAAAAGAAAGGCAGGTAAGCAGTAGCTGTGTTTGCTCTTGGAGAGGGCACAGGGGTCTCCAAGAGGAACAGGAACACACAAAGTGCTGAACAGCCTCAGTTAGTAAATTCACTGTGAAAATTCATGTTGTTGTATTTTTCAATAAACTCAGGGCTGGGGGAATTTAGGAGGAAGGTAATTCCCCTGTGGACAGATGTACTGTTCCTTGTAGAGGGTAGGCTTATTTTCTACAGCAGATAAATCAAGTTGCAGACCAATGCCTGGAATTTTAGGGATGAGAAGATACACCCACCTTGTGACTCCAGAATGTGCTTTCTGAAGGGAGGACTCTTCTTATTTCCCTTGTAAAAATGCATTCTCTACTTATGGATACGAGTGAGTTGTTTTGAAAGGAAAATCAAAATCTGGAGGAAACTGATTAATGATGCAAAGAAATATAATGTTCTGAACTAATAAAGTAAATGGAAATATTTATGTGCTTTATGGACACTGTACATTGTTTAAAGACTTTAAAAGTTAATATTCTACTTGAAAAAGGGCATGTTATTCTCTATTAAATCCTCTTGGTACTATGATGGTTAAACTTACTAGTTTTGGTACAGAAGTTTGGTTTATAATTTTGTAATAAAGTTGAAACGTGATTTAGTTAACCTTGTTTCTGACTCTGTTACAACAGGCAGGGAGAAGGCAGAGATCCTACAGCTACTGTTGAACCTCACCCAGACATTGCTTAAATTCTCTTAGAGGGGGGTACAAAGTAGAGAAGAGGCCAAAGGAAAAAAGTGACCTGACAACTGCACGTGGCCATTTGCAAAGTAGTTAATAACTATTTCCAAACCCTCCCCTTCTTCATTTCGTTAATATTCAAGTACTTGCCCCAGTTTTGAACAGCTTCCCAGAAGGAGGTCTCAGTTATCCTAGAAGATGGAGGTGCTGGAGTTCCTTTCTCAGCTTTTACTTGTTGAAACATGAACAGCAGAACACAGGAGCAACATAATCTGGAATTCACACACTCCAGGAGGGTACTTGGGAAATGCCACAGCAGTTGCTCTAACAGGAGCTGATTTGGTGTCCTGGTTTTGATATAAAACCTGCACTGAGGTGTAAATGCTGCTGTTGCAGACCTGAGTTGAGTGTCAGAGACAGGAGAGAAAAGACAAACCAGGAGAGGGATACGAGCCCTTTGTGTAAGTTGTACCCACACAGCAAAACTCCCCTGGCCCTACAGCCAAGATTCATGTCCTGGGTGGTCTGTTCTCCTGGCCAGGCAGAGAAGAAACTTTGGAAAATAAGTCCTGAGAGCAAAGGAGAAACTGCTTCAGTTTTATTTCTTTATCTATAAAAATACCCAAACTTTAAAAACCCAAGGAGACTAAAGCAGCACCTGGATGAGTGCCGTGGTCTACAGCATGGGCAGGAAAACGGGATTCAGCAGTGACATTGCTTCAGAGAGTTAATTTATTCCATATGGTTGCTGTGGCTCTTTGCAAGCACCTCTGCTGCCATTTTATGTCTATCCACGGCTCCACGGAGGGATCTCACCATTCCTTCCACCTACCTAGTTCTGAGCTGCTGCTGTGCCAGGCCTGGGCCCTGCTAGCAGGGGGCCACCAGCCTCCTCTTGCGGATGCACTCCCAGATCCACGTGGGCGAGACGCGCTGCGCGCCGGGGTTGCCCTCGACGTCCCCCACGACGTGGGTGGCCGAGGCCGTGTCGAGCTCCGGCACCAGGTCCCCGTCGTAGGCGATGAAGTAGCGCCGGAGCCGCTCGAAGTCCCTCACGGAGGGCGGCAGGTACAGCCTCACTCCCGTGAAAATGTCCAGCAGCGGGTGCTGCGGGAGGAGAGGGGACAAGCAGGGGTTGGCTCCAGGTGAAGGCAAAAGGGAACAGGCAGCTGAACTGCCTCGGCCTCCTCCCCTCCCTGCCTGTACCTTTTTGCCATTGTCCTCCATCTCAGATGCTTTTCTTTTCTCCCCTCGTTTCTCCTCAGATTTTTGAGGGGATCCAACGACTGCTTTGCTCTCTAAAAACAAAAAACTCGGCTTGTTTCTATGCTCTGTCCTGATACTGGTGGTGTGTTAATGTGGGGGGAGAGAGTAAAGAGGGGAAAAGTGAAAAGTTTCCTCCCCTCTCTCTGGAAAATCCATGGACAGAATGTAACTATTAAGACACATTTTTCTACTCCAAGTGGAGCTTCCAGGATGCTGCTGCCACCTGTCCTCGGTGCTGTCACCACAGTGCCCTTTTGGAAACTGCTCAGCAATTTGTTTCACAGTGTTCCCCAGTGACAAATGCAAACTCAATTTACCTGGAAACCACCTCCATCCAGGTGTCCCATTATATGCATGAATTCCATCCAAATAAAATTAAACACTGGTTCATGGCCAAAAATGTCTAACCAAAGGGCATGTGACCTGCAGAAACAGGAGCAGGGAACACCAACCTAAAAACAGCATCATCAGTGCTGTTTCCACCCATCTTTTCCCAGTCCCAGCACACCTCAGAGCTGTGGCTATTCAGTCCATGCTGGGAATGGAAATAGCCCAGGCCAAACCAAGGGTTTGAACAGCTTTTCCCATTATCCCTGCCATGCACGTGAAAGGTGCTGTGGGATCTTCAAGCCTCTGCCAGAGGGCAAAGATCCATGGCCAGCCTGCCCCAAACAGAGCACGCAGCCCGAGGCTCCTCACCTGGGAAGCACCATCTTACCTGCTGGCTTCTGGGCTTTTGCAGGTGACTTGTTTGGGGGGGTTTTAATACTGCTGTGAGGTGTGGAAGACCTGGAACTCCCCTCATTCTCTCCACTGCTGCCAGCTGTGGACTCATCTTCCTCCCCAGTAACAACGCCGAAATCAGCCTTCTCCTTGGAGAGCTGGTACAGCTCCTGCCCCACCAGACACAGAGCATTAATAATGTCTGACACTGGACAGGAGCTGTAATTGCAATCACAGGGGCTCCTGTTTGTTCCCCCCAGAGTGTTTGCTCAGATGATTTTTCCTCCTGCACCTCTCTGTAGCAACTTGCCTGTCAACTCTGCCCAAGCTCTCTGCATTCCACCCTTCTGCTTGGCATTAAGGGAAACCACACAGGGAGGAATCAAAAGCCACAGCCACATCATCTGCTGGTGAGCACGACACACTAATTCATCAGAGCCTGCAGGATGAGCAGTGCCCACTGCTCCTGCTGGGAACAATCCATCTGCAGAGGGTCCCGTGCCTCCCTCTCCCCCTCCTGCACAGGGAGCCTGACAGGCTGCAGGACAGCAGGGGGCTGGATCACACCTCCTTTCCATGGCACAACAAGCACTGGCAGCTGCTGCCAGCCCCCCGCAGGCTGTGTGAGGACAGCCCACACTGCAGGAACTACCCTGAGCTCAGCACAGCTCACTGACTGCCAGGGCTGGCACTGGGACAGTTCTCTGAGCCTAGGAGGAGGAGGTGGGTGCAGCCTGGGGGTCCTGGCTGGCTCCCACTTGGCCCCTGTGCCCCAGGCCTGGGCCAGGCTACACATAGTCACTTCCCAAATGCTTCTCCCAATCTCAGCAATTCATGGGAAACTGAATGACCCTAAAGAGAACAAAGATCACCACTCTGAGGAAGGCCATTCCTCCCGGTGGGGCTGTTACAGGAGCTGATACAACTAGCTGCCAGCAGGGACCTTCCTGACAAGGCACAAGAGACTTGAGAGGCCCCAAGAAACAGCGAGATTCACACCAGAACAATCCAGCGAGTGGCCTGAGCCTGGGATAAAGGGAAAATGGAACGTCCCATCGTAGGTACAAGGCAGGAGGTCCCTCCACTACATAGCCTGCCACCCAAATCTGTCTGTTACTCGGAGGGGGCTGTCAGAGCTTCCACCCAGCCGTGTGCTGGCTCACCTTGAGCTGCTGCAGGTTGGTGGCTGTCTGCCAGTCCTTGTCGTCGCGGATGCGGGTGCAGCGCGGGAAGCGGATGGAGATCCCGTCTGCCGTGTGGGCCTCGGCCTTGGAGAACTCTGCGCCCGTGATCTCCCACACTGGGGCTTTCTGAACACAGCAGGCAGGAAGGCACGTCACACCGCCCTGTTCTCTCATGGGCCAACCCTGACGTGGCTGCTCAGAAACCCCTGTCCCACCACAGAGTTCCACATGCACACACTGACCTTCCTCGTCACCTTCGTTAGCAAAACCTACCCTTTTCACTAAGTCAGAGATCCTTCACTAATATACAATGCCAGGTTCTAAATAGCACCTTTTCTTCCAAGCATACAGGGCACAAAGCAGACTGACCCATCTCCTACAACAACAGCAACTTTTTGGGTTAAAGTTGTGCCTTCAACCGTTTTAAGTCAGATTTTTCATGTCTCAAATTTAAAGTAGGTTCACTCCTGGAAGGTTTTTAATGCACAAGAATATTTCCCAAAAATGCTGCAGGTGTGATAGGTTTATGGAACTTTTAGCCTCAAATGCACCTGCAAGACTGAGAAATGAAAGCTTGTGCTTAATTTCCTGTTCCAAGTACGAAGTAATTTTGTAACAGAGCCAACTCGTACACTTAAAGGACATGCAGAAGATTGTTATATCAGGGCTGGGAAATGGAGTTAAATGACTATGACAGCACTTACCTTTGGATCTGGGACAATGAAGTCTGGGTAGTAGATTTTGTTTATTTTTAGCCACCGTGGAATTTTACTAGGATCCTATCAATTAAAGCACAAAACCAAAAGGATTGCACTTATTATATACGAACCTATTTCTACAAAAAGTTGCTGAAACATAACCTGGAAATAAATCAGTATATAGGTATTACATTGCCTCTCCATGGGTGAAACTTTAGATTGATCTGCAGCAGTTTCTCTCACCTAGGAAATCACAAATATTGCCTGTAGCACAGCTCCCAATTCCTGTCATTCTCTATGTGAAACAATAACACTGCTGTTCCAACTGTGATTCATGCAAAATTACCCACTTTTTATTTAAAGATTCTGTAACCCAGATGCAAAAGGCTTTCAGGATGTCAAGTAAATATTAAAAGTCTCTGTTTATTTGTCAAGTCTTGAAAACTAAGATTCCTCACATATGTAAAGTCTTAACTCCAACACATCAGGTTATGGAGCCTAAGTCTGACTCAAGCTCTTCTCTCCCACAGCCCCATCTAGTGACTGTCTTTGCCAAATACAACACGCCCAAGAAACAGTATAAAAAATTGGTACCCTTCCCAATAAAACTGTGTCCAGGCAGGAAACAGATGGTGCCTGGCTTCCCACTCAGTGTCTGAGTACAAACCCCAGGCAGTGCCTCATCAGGAGCTGGCTGTACTGACACCCCACTTGTGTCAGAGCGGTTCAGCTGCTTTAACTCTTACTCGTTGCTGGCAGAGCACTTCAACCAGCATTTAACCAGCACCCCAGCAGTAGCTCAGCCCTTTGGTGAGCCTCCCTTTGCTCACCTCCACACCAGAGCCCCTCTCACCTTGCTGATCTTCACCATGTCCAGCTCTGTCTGCAGACGGGCCAAGGTGGCATCGTCGTGGCCACCGGAGCACTTGGTCACAGTGCACCACTTCTCACTCTTGGGATCATAGCAGCCCATGAGGAAGATGGACATCATCCCACCTGCAGAGGGAAGAGCAGGGTGGGTCATGTCTACAGGACAAGCCACAGCTTTTCAAGAAGCGAAGTCATGACTCCCCTTTTGCACCTCTGGGAGTCAAAGGGACCTGGGCCTGTGATGGCTCCAGGGCATCAGGTCCCACACACAGAGGTGAACGGAGCCCCTGCACTGTCCAAGAGCCCAGCCCAACACCTGCAGCTCTGCTGTGCTAACCCTCAGTAATCTCACAGCCTGGTATGTGATGGGCTGCAGCAGATAATCACTGTTACAGCCACTCTAGTTCTGGTGGGAGACCAACTGCTACAGGAGGTCTGGAACAGGGAAAGGCTTGGGCTTTGTGACCTGACAAGACTTCAGCCACCTCCAGGCTTACCTTTGCTGCCTTGCCCGTAGAAAGCCCCCAGCACCACCAGGTCTGCTGTGTCAGCCATGGCCCCCTCGTTCAGGTAGTCCTTCTTCACTTTCAGCCAGTGTCGTTTGCCTGGCTCATAATTTCCCTGTGCAAAGCAAGGCAAGAACCCCCCTCAGAAAGATCACCTGGTGGGCAGCAGCTCCTCAAACAGCCCTTGCCTTTGGCCAGCTCAGCAGTGCTCAATATACAGGGAACAACCTGGACTGGATGTCAGCAGCCACAAAACCCAGGGGTGTTTCAAGAAGGCTCAGCCTTGTGTGCTTCATCCACAGACCCTGCTGTTATTTCCAAATCCCAGCACACACCAGTGAAGAGCAAATGTGAACTTGCCTTTGTATCTTTCAACACCAGCCCTTCCAGGCCCTCACGGATGACTCGGGTGATCATATCTGCCAGATCTGAAGCTTTCTGGAAAGGAGAGGAAGCACAGTTAGCTCAGGACTGTCAAAGAGCCTGCAGTGGTGCTCTAAACCCAAAGCAACCACAGAGAGAGAAACAGGTAATTTCATAACACTTTTCCAAGGAGGATCCCCTACATGATCCCTTTGCTGCACATCCAGTGACTGAACTGGGCATAGTCCCAAGAAGAAAAGGGTTGGCTTGTTAAAAGTGCCCCTGAGAGATGAGGCTGCCCCACTGTGTCCCCAGTATGTCCCACATGTTCAAGATGAGATTTTCTCAGCCAGCAGCACGTGCTTCCTTCTCCACCCAACTGCCTTTGGACCTATGCACTTTTCTTCTCCCCCAAACAGCTTTCTCTGCCCCAAACGTGCAAGCATTCTCCACCAAAGCCAGGGTGCTGCATAAACCACTAGCTCAAGAAGTCTTGCACACAGAGCAGAAGTAGAGCCATTCTGACAGGGTGGATTTGCAGACCTAATCCTAAACAAGGCTGTGTGGTGAAGGAGCAGTGCAGTGCCCAGAGTGCAGCCCTGGGGGGCTGACACGGAGCTCACCGTGACGTGCTTCATCTCCGAGAAGAGGATCCTGTTGGGGATTTCCACCATGTTGTCGTGGAGGAACTTGCGACGTTCACACAGAGGCCTAAACCAGGGATGGATAATTAAGGACAAGCAGTGAAGTTAACATGAAGTACCAGTCACAGGAACACTGAAAAAAAAGCTATTTAAGTAATGAAATGATTTGTTCTAGAGAGTTCCAGAGAGGACAACTAATTCTGACTTTCCTCCAGAAGTTGTAAAATAGAAATTCTGTGTTAACAGTGTGTTTAATTTCAGAGGACATAAGATGAGCTGGTACTGAGCCACACCCAAGTCATTTGAAATGCAGCTGACCCCGGTATTTTGGACCTGCAGAGCTAGATGGAGCTCCACAGTGAAATTCCTTGGCACAGCAAGGACCCTCCCAAGCAGCTTTGGTTTTACAGGGTGAGTGGCCAGCCCGACAGCCAAAGTGAACTGGTCCATCTGCACTGGTGGTGGTTTCCAGTCAGTTCATGCTGGGAAACCAGTCAGGCCACTCTCACACCTGCCAGAGACACACCTGTCCATCAGGCTGATGTCATTGAAATAGATGCAGTCAAACACAAACAGGCAAACGTTGGCATCTTGGAAAGCAGCTTTCTGGAAGAGAAAATCCATTGAAAGAAATCTGCAGTCCCAGCAAGCAGCAACACCATTTCAGAAAAGGAACAGAAACAAAAGGATGGATTTTTTCCCCCATAATATTGTGGTTAGGATAAGCTTAGGTCTCTTCTAATAGGCAGAAGTATTCTGAGAATTAAAATTTAGACTGAATGTGTCAAAGCACAAGCTAAGAAGACAGAACATGTTAATTTCCTGGTGCCAGGGAAATAATGCTACAAATATTAGTGACTTCGGGCAATGTAACATCTGTCACTGATGCTGCAACAAAACCCAACAAATTTCCAGAGACAGCAGATTAATGGCTACTTCTAAACTAAGCCCTTAGAGTTTAATTTTCATTTTACTGTCCTCTTCCTCACCCCCATTTAGTCCAGACACAAGCACTACATAACACTTTATGAACTAAACACTCTGCATCATTGTGGTCTCCCACTGTGCCATACATTGCTCAAGCCATGATGAGCAATGACAGAATTGCAAGATTTTCCAATGATTTTTTTGATATTTATCTTGAGAAGGTTAATATAAAATCTATTGTATTAGGGTAGTAGCTTTTCACTAATATGAACCTTCTCAGGGATCTTATTAATTCCCCAGATGTTCCAGCAAGCACCAGAGCTCTGAAATTACCCAGTGATAACAGATCACATGCTGGTGCATTTAAGCCAACAGAATAACAGGCTCCAAACACAACAAAGGTGGGGGGTTATTTAATTTTTTTTTACCTTGTGCACACCAAGAGTCCCAAAAGGAAGTGGCTTGCCAGTTTTGTTGTCAATCAGAAGAACTTCAGAATCCAGGATCATACTTTGCCCGCCAGGGAAAGCCTGAGGGATGAAGTCCTTAAAATGGGCTACCTTGGGAAAAAAGAAAAGAAAAAAAGTAAGTCTGCTGGCTGAAGAGAGGGACTTGCTCCAATGCAGGTATTTTCTCCAGAAGTGTCTGAGGCACATGTGGGCATATCTGCACTAGTTTTACTATGGCACAGACAGCACAGCCTACAAATAGAGAAACAAAGCTGGAATAAACAGAACCAAGTCACCTAGCTGGCATCAAGGCTCCCAAAATGCAGTATGCAAAGAGGACTCTATGGCAGATGGCTTGAGTTTCAAGCCCTGATTGTGCACCAAAACTAAGTGATTACAGTCCTACCAAGTGTTGCTTTTCCAGATTCCAAATACCTAATAAATTAGAAATTGGTCTACAAGAAAAGGAATCCTCCTTGCCTACAGAAACCAACTGTTGTGAAACCAGTGGAGGAGCTGGCCCAACCAGTGCACAGGTGCTTACTTTGTGTGGGAGGACGGGTTTGAGGCTCCTGCTGAAGTAGTTGAAGTGATCCCCATTTTTGTGGACTTGCACCCGCTCGCCATCGTATTTGATCTCGGCGTACATGCCATTGGGGCACTTCTTCATGGCATACTCGATGGACTTGCAGGCTTCAGCCTTCAGGGGAGAGAGAACATCCAGACTCAGGAGACAGATTGGAAAATAAAGCTACTCTTACCCAAGTTCATGAATGAACTGACAATTCCCTTGTAAAACTTTCTGTTCAGGGTCTCTGATAGCCAGTCCAAGTCTTCCTCTTCTTAATTCCTCATTTACTTAGAATCATCTGCATATGCCAGGATAATTACAGCTTTTCAGTGCTTATCTCCTCCAAATGCTTAAAGGCGCAAATACTGTGCTTTTTGTAGGAGTGCACTTAGCCCAGAAGTAAATATTTAACTCTGATTTGTTCAAACAAAAAGCCAAACTTATTTCAATCTCTAATCCAAAGGAAAGCTAATACTATTTCCAGAGAAAGGATCAACTTCTGGAAGGACAGCAAACAAACATAAAAGTCACTTCTGGACTGAAAGCAAGTCAAGGTTTTAGCTTTGTAGTGGCACTGAAGGTGCAAGGACTAAGTACACTGAAAACTGGCCTCTTGGTAGAAAATGCTTTATGAAATGGCATTAAGCAACACTCAGCACTATGAGCTGACAGTGCCCACAGCCACTTCTCTGGCTACTGATGCCTCCAGCTGAGGGTCTCTGCCAGCACCCAGAGCTGCATGTCCCAGGGGCTGCAGGGGAGCCACCGTACCAGCATGGGCTGCACAGGGGTCATGAGCGAGGCCTGCACGCTGAGGGTCCTCTTGAGCCCCGGCACCTTCTCAGCCTCCTGCTGGTTCTGCAGCACCCGCTCCACCACGTCCTGCAGGTTCCGCGAGGCCTTGAACGCCTCGTAGGCGTTGGGATCCAGCGCATCCAGCCTGCAACGAACCGGGGAGGGGAGGAAGTGTGGATCAGCAGCAGGTCAGCTGCTCCTGGCTTATGAAATGAGCAGTTCTGGTTTGACCTCGCAGTGAAAGTGAGACTTACACGTGCTTTGCTCCAGCATTCATTTTCAAGTCATGCTTAATGAGCCTGATGATGCATTTCAGGTCGTTGCCTGTACACCTGAAGAACAGAAGAGAAGATTTAGATTGGACATTTAACTGAACTACTTTCCAGCTGAAGAGAAGAAACTGATCAAAATATCTTTAAAAAAAAAAAAAGGCTCTTCCCTTGTTGAGAGTTTAAACTCAAAGGACACACATTACTAATGACACCTCAGAGGCACAAGAGAACATCCAAACGGCTTTTTAGCATCTTTATGTTTGAATGCCAATATTAATTCTGCCTCAGTGTTGATGTACCATCCAAAATTTATTTAATGCATCAAGTGACAGTAACATATTCAGTGTCAAATCACAAACTGAGCCAGACCAAGAAACTTTAACGTGTCTTAATTGCATTACCGAACGTACCTAAATAAAGCAACTTAATTATCAGTTAAACACCATTAAGGTAGTTCTGCAAGTCACTTGTTTGGTACTGATTGAACAGTGTCCTGACAGGCAAGGATGAAGTTCTCTGGCATGAACAGGAGCCAAGGTGTCTTAATCACACCACTAAGACAGCTTACAGATGTTAATTAAATTCACTCTCTGTGGCTCATGATTAATTTCTCACCTCTTCCAGCTTGTGATCCACAGATAACCACTCCTAGTGTCAGGACAAACCTCCAGAGGCCAACTGCTTCCCTTACCTGCGACTGATCTGTTGCAGCACACTTTGCTGGTCGTCCTCCTTGGTAAGCTTTGACAGCTGCATCAGGAATTCATCGACCTCCTGGATGGTCAGGAGGCTTTTGGCTGCTGGAGGACAAGTCTTGCTCTGCTCGAAGAAGATGCGGATGGTCTCGGAAACATCTCCCTGTCTCCAAAAACCAAACCAAGGTGTGGATCAGAGCTATGGCCAGAGAATGGGGATGCCATTGGGGATTCAACATGCTTCCAGTAAGTAGGGTAAAGGACAGGAATGATGCTGGGATGGCACGAAGAAATTGGAATCAAACATTCAAAGAAGCTGCCACAACACAGAACAAAGCTGCTCAGCTGTTTCATTTGCTAAACAAGGTAAGTTACAGGACAACATCATCTCATGGCTCTGTATTTCACTGCAGCATCACAGCCCACTTATGTCCTCAGGATGAATCCACCTGTAAACCCAAGGATCTGAAACAGGCTAGTGATTTCTCTGGAAGGCAGTATGTACCAAGGCAATAAACAGAGACGAAAGAACTACCTTCATTATCTAATTCACCCATTTTCTCCACGTTGCAATAAATCAGACTGTGCACAGTCAATCCCCAGCTCTGGTGCACAGGAATTCAATGCACAGGTGAGCACTTGCAACTGTACCAATGTTGCTTAATTGTATCCCCCAACTGCAGCTCACAGGGACAGATCTGTTAATTAAATCCCACTTTTTGATATGTGATGTTCCAAAAAGAGTAATATAAATCCATTACAGGAATGTGCCAGACAAAGAAGTTTATACAAACAGATGCAGGCCAACTTGCATACATATTTTAGTCTTGCTTTCTAAAGCTGAATTCAATATAGGTGAATTTGTATCTTTCTTTCTATTCAAACATGATTTTCTACAGATTCCAGATGGCAGAAAATGCTATGAAAACTGCTGAAGCCAAGAAAAACCAAAATAAACTACCAGCTCCCATGCTAACAGTCAAGATAATGCTTTCAAGCAGGAGTAAAAAACCCAAATCACTAAAGAATTTCCATTCCAAAGGACTGAACAGCAGAAATTCAGAGAACTGCTGTCTGTACTCACCTGCTCCAGGTCCCGGATCATTTCGTCTTGGTTGCAGTTAAAAATCCTACTAAACAGCTTCACAATCTGCTTATCATTCAAGTTGTAAACTATTTTAATGACACCTGGTAACAGCAGCTTGATGGTCAGGTACACATCACCATGAAAACCATCTGGAATAAAAAAAGCAGAGACCATTACAGCTGTGATCATTTATTTTCACATACAGGCTCTGGTTGGTTGTGCCCATTTGCATGACCCTGGGGATAAAACCCACAGCTGAAGCTTCCTCTTTGCACCATTCTGCTCTGCTCCATGTGAAAGAAGATTTTTTAGGGGAAATACCCAAAATTTTCCTCCAAATCCAATCCCACAACTAGATTTGGCACCTAAAAATGTTCCCTAAAACAGAGTGAGACATTCTTGTTCTTTAAACAGTTCACTTTGCAAACATTTTCTCCGCAGTTCAGAAATCACCACAGCTGGGACTGCGCAGCAATCTGATTTTATTTCACCTTTCTTTTTGAGGTTGATTTTGAGAGGGCTTTCATACACTGGGAATTCCAAGCAGGAGCCATACCTCCTCCAGACCCCTTCTTCAGGAAGTCCTGGATGATCTGTGTTTTCACATTGTAGCTTGGCTTTTCAGCCACCATGGCACAGAGTTTCCGGAACTCCCGCAGCAAACAGTCCTTGTGCTTCGGGTCACACCTGGCTGCAGACAGGCTGGACTTGTGGGAAGAGTTTGCAGAGACATCTTCTGAATTCTTTGGCTTGGCTGCATCAAACACAAAACAAATTGCTTTTTTAACAAGTACAATACAGTGCAAATTCTGAAGCTACCTCTGCTTGGCAAGCTGAGAACAACCCCAGCGTGCCGGCAAAGCTTCAGAACTGACTAATGATGACTATCCCAAAATTTGTGACTTATTACTATAAGAAAACTAAACTATTTTTTCATTATTCTTTCCATTAAACCAGAATTTTTGGGTGCTTAATTCTACCAGACAAGTATGATTAAACCATGCTGAAAAGGAATTCCTGCTGGCAGATGCCCCAGTTTTATCTCTACTTTATAAGCCTTTGCTCTTCACAGCAAGATATTTCCATAAAATCATTTCTAAAATGCAGGGAAAATGTCTCCATCCCATTTTCTCTCCTAACACCAACATCCCTACACATGGTGATCTTTTTGGCTGTGTTGTGGATGGTTTGGAGCTACAGGTTGGTGTCAGGTCAGTCAGTGCTCAAACACCACCTGTCCCACTGGCAGCTCAAGTGTAACAGTTCTCCCTTCCAGGAACACAACTGGGAATCCCCCACAACCAGTTTTTCTGAGATTTTGAGCTCCACATGGGATAACTTTAGTCTGTACCTGCAGTTTGACTGGAATTGGCCAATGGATGAAGGCAGCACGAAGTGAGCAGGACATCAGCCTGACAACGGGGGTTATGGCAGAACCTTTGTCTCCTTGGGAATACCAGAAACTCCAACATCTTTCAAGATGTTCTCTCCAGACTGACAGCCCAAGAAAGCACTGACAACTTCTGGCCGACCAGAATTTCAAAAAACTAATTAAGACTAAATCATCTATAGATAAAAATACTGATCTGAGCCAAGTTAAAAGTGTTATTGTAAGAAACTGATTTCCCAGAACCAGTTTCTTAGGTCTTACCTGTGAAGCCGGAGAACTTCTTTGGTGATGGATTGACAAGAGCGAGTGGATCTTTTGTGGTCAGTTGCCCTGTGGCAGTGAGCTTAGCCTGGACTATCACCTTTTTCTTCGGGGTACTTCCAGCCTTGGAATTGGCTTCTGCAAACCAGAAAGGTTCAAAAAGGCAGTCAGAAAGAAAGTCATACATCCCTCAACATATTACCTGTGATATACTGCAACAAAGTCCTAAAGGAACTGAGAAGTGGAGGACAAAAAAAAAGAATGGTTGTTTTGCAAATAACAAAAGTTAAAAGAAAACGTAATTTACTAAAGACTGTGGAAGAAGCTGAAAGTGAAAATAAGTGATGCTTCCTCCTGGGATTTACCTGTCTGTGAATGAAATCACTTAGAGCTTCTGCACAATCAGCTGTGACAAATGAATCAAGAGGTGCCACTGTAGAAGTGACTACTTCTTCCCTTCTCTACAGGGCTGAGACAGAGATTGGAGCAGCACTGCCCACTTTGTCCCTAAGCCATACAAATACATCCATGAGGATTCCATGGTAAAGGCACAGCTGGGTGGCAATCTGTGGCATGCCTTGAAAGAGACTAGAAAAGTGACCCAGATGCTGCCTCATGTCTCACCTGAGATGTGCTTGTTGATTAATTCTTTCTCCTCATCTTGCAGCTCTTCCCACCCCTCCAAGTCTGTGATGTCTTCGATTTTCTTGGTGGTGGCCCTGGCCTTGTCCAGCTTCTCAAACATGCACTTGACATGATACCACTCCTTCATGTCCCCACCAGACTCCGTGAAAGGGTTGGGAACAATCTTCCCAATGCGGCACACTCCCTTCACGATCTTCTCCTTGCACTTCTTGCAGCCCGCAGTGCCACGCTTGGCATAGTCCACGCAGTACCTCTGCTCTGCCATGTCCCCTGCAGCCCTGCGGGCTGGAGGCCACCAGGAGCTGGGGAACAGGAGGAGGGGCAAAGCCCTGGCTCGGCCACGCTGGAGGGACACGGGCTGTGACAGCAGCTGGCACCAGGGACCGGCGGTGAGTGCGGCACGGCAGGAGAAGGCTCCGGGCAGGGACACCCGTGTGCAGGTGGAGAACAGCCCTGCGCCCCTGCTGAGGGCCTGGGCGGCGTGTGAGAGAGCCCTGCAGCCCGTGGGCATCCAGGCTGTGCAGGGAGTGCTGCGGGAGTGAGGGGACACTGACTGAACAAGCTGTCCCACCCGGGACCCCCCGGCAGTGCCGATCCCCCCACACCCCACAGTGCCACCCCTGAAACCCACACTGCCATCCCCCACAGCCCACAGTGCCACCCCGGATAACCCACACTGCCATCCCCCATAACCCACTGCAATCCCCCACAGCCCACACTGCCAGCCCCCACAGCCATCCCCCATAACCCACACTGCCATCCCCCACAGCCCAG
>JAWWTY010000045.1:6084790-6276377 GCA_035222235.1 Margarornis squamiger | reverse complement strand
GCCCAGTCATCCCCCATAACCCACTGCCATCCCCCCACAGCCCCTCCTCACCCTCAGCCCCCTCCACAGCCCCTTCTCCCCTCAGTACCCCCCATAGCCCCAATCCCCTCACACACCCTCAGCCCTCCCTACGGCCCCAATCCCCTCACACACCCTCAGCCCTCCCCACAGCCCCAGTCCCCTCACACACCCGCCCCCCCCGCCGGCCGCTTTCCCGCCCTTCCCGCTCCCGGCCCAACCGCCGCCGCAGGCCGCCGGCTGCCCCCCATTGCCCCGCCGCTCACCGAGCTGCTCACGGTGCTGCCATGCCGCTGTCCCCGGACCCCCCGGACCCCCCGGTACCCCTGATAACCCCGGTACCCCCGTACCCCTCACCCCCAGCCCGCCCCTCAGCCCGGGGCCGCGGGGACACGGACGGCCCGACCCGGCCCGGCTTCCGTAGGAGCCGCGCGCGCCGCGCCGGGCCCCGCCCCTTCCGCACCGCGCGGGCCCCGCACAGGCCACGCCCCCTCAAAAGCCCACGCCCATCACATCGCCACGCCTATGGCCACGCCCCCGTGGCTACGCGCCTTTTTTGAAGCCACGCCCCCAAAAGGGAAGCCACGCCCACAGTCACGCCCCGGGCACGCGGCGCGGAGCTGAGGGGGACAGGGACCGTGAGGGGACGGAGGGGCCGTGAGGGGATAAAGGGGATAAAGGGGCCGTGAGGGGATAAAGGGGCCTTGAGGGGTCAGAGGGACTGTGACGTGAGGGAACAGAGGGACCATGATCTGAGGGGACAGAGGGGCCGTGAGGGGACAGAGGGGCCGTGAGGGGACAGAGAGACTGTGAAGGGACAGAGGGACCGTGAGGGGATAGAGGGACTGTGATCTGAGGGGATGGAGGGACTGTGACCTGAGGGGACAGAAGGGACTGTGATCTGAGGGGATAGAGGGACTGGGATGGACGGACCGTGATCTGAGGGCATACTGGATGTGACTGGAAGAGACTGGATGTGGCACTTACCAGGTCCTTGCCCTGAAGGGACTTCGGGTCCGTGCCCTGAAGTAATGGAGGGTCCCTCCCCTGAGGGTCCATGCCCTGAGGCAATGCCAGTTCCCCAGCACACGGATGGATCCACAGGAGCACTGTGACCTGCATGTCCCACCTGGAGGCAGTGCCAGTTCCCCAGCACAGGGATGGATCCACAGGAGCACTGTGCCCTGTGTGTCCCACCTGGAGGCAATGCCAGTTCCCCAGCACACGGATGAATCCACAGGAGCACTGTGCCCTGTGTGTCTCGCCCTGAGGTGATTCCCTAATCCCGACCTCCCAAAGTTGGCTTTCTCAGAGCACTGCATCAAGCTGGGGCAGGTCTGATAGCGTGACCTGTCCACACCAGCCCACCAAAAGGGCTGTGCTGTGTCAGTGCAGGTCTGAGGTGCTGTGGTATCCCCTGGCCATAGAAATGGTCCCCACAAGAGCACTACACCGTGTTTGTGCAAGTGTGAGCTGCTTCCCGACCTCCAGCCTCATGAAATTGTCCCTTCAAGGGTGCTGGGCCATGTTGATACAGATTTGAGGTGCTGCCATGTCACCTGGCCCTTAACCTGGTCCCTCCATCAGTGCACACTCTACCTGCAGACCCCTGAAGTGCTGCTCTACCACCTGACCTCCTGAATTGTCCCTCTCAGAACCTCACAGCGTGTTGGTGCAGGCCCTGAGGTGCTGCTGTGTCACCCCAGCCCCCTGAGAACAGCCCTTCATCCCAGTACAGCGGGCACACACCTGCACTCCAGCTCTTGACTCTGGTGGTGGCACCCCATTCTGTTTCTTTGATAAAATTGCTGCTGTGCTGTGCCAGGAGGCTGCTGAGGAAGCTGGAATGGATGGAACACACCACCACAGGATTCCTGCCTTCATCCAGGGAAAGGATGCTGTGCACGTTGACACAGCCAGGCTGTCTCTGACCTCAAAGGCAGAGTATGAGACATGAGGTGTAGAAATTTGCTTCACCAACAACCTATGTGTGCTTTTGCTGGCCTCCAGCTAGTTGCAGAACAAGCTATAAGCAGTTTTCTTCTTCTCAGCACACAAAACTCCAGCTACACAAGCCACACTATTTGGGACCTGTGGGTGAGTGTAACAACTACATGGTCACAGAACTGGGATGAAGCCTGACATAATCATTTCTGATCACTGGGATCTATCTGGCTATGAAGCAGACAGTCTGCATTCATTTTTAATACTTTACATGGCAATACTTTGCTCATGGACAATGCCTTCAATCCATCACCTCAGGATGGAGACACACCTTCCTGTCCCTCATGGCCCAGAAGTGCTGGAAACCCCAAAACAAAGAAACAATCATCCACAACCAAATCCAGCTGGGGCTTGGAGTCACAGAAGAGGAATTGCAGAAGGATTCAGAGAGGTCATGAAGGACTTTCTGGCTGCTGTTGACTTTCTGTGGAAGACCAGCAACCTGCTCCAGGTTTTTGGCTGAGCCAGAAGGCTGTGTGCATTCAGCTCCAGGACCATGCGTTTGGCCGACGTGGATTAAAGCATGTGAGTTTAATGTGCTTCAGTTTTTAATCATTCAGTTTGCTTTGAAAAAGATGCACCATTGAGAAATTACTTGCAGAACCAGCAGTGACTGGCTGCAACAGTTTGTGTGAACACTTAGAGGGGAGAAAACTGTAAAACCCAAGTAAAGATGTGGTGGGTACAGTGTTCAGAGAGAGCTTGCTGGGAGCACAGAGCAGTGTTCACAGCATCGTGGAGAGATCTCTCATTAATTGTGTGTTTGAGCTGGTAAAAGACACAGAAAGATAGACTCAGGGGCTGACACTCACTGCAGCACAATGTTATTTGGTTTAAATGAGGCAGCTGAGCACCCTGGCAGGGGGAGGATCTGCTTCCCTAACTCTTACTGTCTAAAGTCAGCCACATGATCTAAACCAGGCTGTGTCTACAATAAGTTGAGGAACATGCAGAGGGCATTGCAGAGATTTCAGGGAGGGTGAGATGAATTGCTTCTGGCTCTTTTCAGTCTGGAGGGTGTTTGGATGGCAGCCTGGACAGGTGAGTAGGAGGCTGCCCCTCTCTGGAGAGTCATGCTGAGGCTGGAGATTGATGACCCGGCTGTGAGGAAATGCAGAGTGCACAGGCAGGTGGCAGAACACTGCCACGAGAAAGTGTGAGCTTCAGATTAATTTCTTTGTGAGAAGCAGGCACAACTGCTCTTTGGTTGCTTTGAAAAGTCCTGGGAATAAAAGCAGCAGAGCCAGGGCACTCTTAATTCCAGCTCTCTTTCTCTTTGGCATTGTACCTGAAGATCCTGCAGCATTGATTTTGCTGGTTTTCCACTGTGGCCCCAAGGGAATGGGTGGAAAGTTGAAACAGTGCTTCTTTATAGAATCAGAGAATGGTTTGGGCTGGAAGGGACCTTAAAGTTCATCCCATTCCACCCCCTGCCATGGCCAGGGACACCTTCCTCCAGCCCAGGTTGCTCCAAGCCCCATCCTTGGACACTTCCAGGGATGGGGCAGCCACAGCTTCTCTGGGCACCCTGTGCCAGGGCCTCCCCACCCTCACAGTAAAGAATTTTCCCCCCATATCTGATGTAAATCAACCCTCTTTCAGTTTCATCTTCTGAACTTTTTTGTGGCTAACAGCTCTGAGATGACATCAGGAAGTGATAGGAAAGTTCCAGCTGGCATGGGACTGACAGGCCATGAGTTTGGTCACTGCTCTTAAGTTTTCCCTGTAAGCACTTTGTTCCCCTGAAGTTGCAATGTGCATCTACTGTTCTTTTTTTGAGTGGGAAGGTTTGTGTGCAAGGGGAGGAATTAAAATTACTTTGGGTTTTATGGTCTTATTTGAATAAACTCCTCCAACTCCCACATTGGCCAAGATGTACCTTTAAAGAGCTGTGAGCAGAGCAATATATCCAGCGAATATACCCACAAAACTACAGAACACTGAATTCACAGGAAACTGAGAGAAAACCAGGAGACAAATCACTGCTGTTTCTCAAAGGGTTGGGGAGAAATCACTGCTGGTGTCTCTCTTGGTAGCTAATACTGGAATTGCTGAGCTGAGCCTCTTAACATAATGTGCTCTCTGTGTAAAAGTCAGCAATGACAGACTAGTTGAGAGGCCCCCAGGAAAGCAGAACTCTGTTTTAAGTAGTTTATTCCACTAATACCAGGCAGATAATGCCCAAAAACTCAGATTTAAATGTTTAAGTCTGTCCTTGCTTAAGACAAGTGGCCATCAAGAGTTCTCTCAGGAGTTAAAATATACGTGAAAGTGAAATAATGGTCTGAGGTTTCGTGCATGTGTTAAGAAGCAAAAAAACCTGTTTGAGTTTCATCTTAAACTAGGGTTGAAAATAGTTCATAAAAGAGGGTTCAGCTTGCCCAGATCTTCTGGGGATATCTTAAGTTAATGGGGTTTGAACTAAAATTAAAGTTGTGATGCAAGACTTCTGTCAGAGTTATATTCCAACAAATCCAATCTTCTTGGTATTGAGAAAATGTCTGGAATCTCACTAAAATCAAATAAAAGGAGGGAGATAGTTAGAATTTTAATAACTCCAATGAACAAATATATCTCCGTCTCCGGCTGCTAAAGAAGATACTGAATCTGGACTCGTGGTTTATTAAAGTACAAGTGATAAGAGAAATGGAAAAGATTATAGAAAACAGACATATACATGAAATACATTTTAAAAAAAGGGAAGAGATGTCGGTTAAATAACAGATCAAAAAGCCACATAATGGATTTATAAAGCTCAATATTACTCCCTTATTTGCATTTATGTTTGTTGGTAAGACTGACTTTGATAGGGGGGGCTTTGTAAGGAGAAGCTACTCCCAGAGATTCATGGTGCTTTGGTTGGAAAAGTGCCTTGCAAGTCTCCCTTCTGCCTTCTGAGGGTGTCAAAAGTGGAAGGTGGATATAACAGGAATGAAATCCCTTCCAAGCCTCTTTCTGGCTCTCACTTTGGTGGGGAAAGGGAAGCATGTAAGCCATTGTCAATTTACAAATGTGCTGTTCTTCAGTTCCCCTTTTCCTCCTGGGGACAGGAGGGGTGTTTCCTGGCCTGGTGAGTGGGCCTGGCTATGAGGTGAGGTGTAATGTTGAATATTTGGGTCTCAGAGCAGCTGTTCCCTTCTGCAGGGCACGCAGCCAGGTGTTCCCAGGCAGGTTCACCTTCCCTCCCCTCCCTCCCCTCCTGCTGGCTTTCTCCAGGGCACTGACTCAGTGCCTGTGACACTGCAGCCACGGAACTCCTCTCCTCCCTGTTCCCATTGCAGTGACATGCCTGCCTAGGGCGGTGACAAAAAGATGACAATGAATGTGGCATCCTCCTAAAATTGGTATATACAGCCAGCCCTCCGTGCAGGAGACGGCTGTGGAATGTGAACTTTGTCCTTTAATCCAAACACAGCTAAAGTGTGTCCCTCCTCTCCCTCTTCCCACATCTCAGCTGTCTTTCTGAGGGAAAAACTTGACATTTGGGACATGGTCCTTATGAATATCCGAGGACAGGGAAAGAAATGTGAAATTTGTCATTTCTAGTGCAGGTTGCCCAAAGAGTCATTTAACAGCCACCGAAAAAAATTGTGCCAGAGGTTTCCAAAGGCATTTAGGAGATGCTCATGCCCATTTGCTGTTAGTACTAATGAGAAGTGAGTGTCCAAATCACTTGGACAGGTTTTGGAAAGTCTCAGCTAGATACATGTCTTCCTGGAGGAAATTACATTTGACAGGAGGCTTCTGATGCCGGGAGAATAAGGGCATTGGAGGCCACTATCTGAATTGATTCTATTTCGGTTGAGAAATCTGCCAAATGTGCAATATATACAGATGCAGATACCCACACCCCTAGTCTGCTGTCACCTAATAGAGTATCCTTTATTTTTCTGCCTGCTGCATATGCTGTTAAATTAGATAGAGGTATTTGCAAGGTGAATGACAAGTGTAATTGGCTATAAATGCTCCATTTAGAGAGATTGCAAACTATGTTTAAGTTACACCCAAGTGCACCTGTACTTGAGATGCAAAGTCATTCAGCTCCCACAGCACCTTCATTATAACCATACTTCATCCTCCCACACAAATAGAGTCTGAGGAAAATAATTTCTCCCCAAATGTACATCTGCTGCGAATTATACCGGCATCATTACACATGCAAGTATAGTGAACACAAATCTCACACTCCGTGGTGGAGCTGATTGAAAGATGACACCTAATTTTGGAAAACAAAGGAAAGATGAAATAAAAGCTTGACATATTTTTTTTTTTGGGGGGCAGGCTTGTTTCAAAGCCTTTCCCAAATACACTTGTCATTTCTGCATGCTGGGAGGAGAATTTTTTCCAAATTTTAATTGAAAATTTTACCTTTGAATCCTTGAGAATGAAATTGAAACACGGCTGAATTTTTTTTTAATTGACCTCGCAGGGCAATGACTGTTGCCAAACCCTGGAGATCATTGTGATACCGTTCTTTGAGACATCCAAAATTAATTTCAGAAAACCACAAATGTTTTCAAGAAAGGTTATAAAACTTTCAACATCTTTGTCTTATTTTTTTTTTATTGTGGAAAATCTTTACATCTTCTAATAAAAAGGCTATTTTTGAATGCAAACAGCTTTTTATTGAAACACATCCGACTAGTTCTGCAAAGTAACGCTTGTCACCAGGAAGAAAATGGTGCAATTAATTGGTGCCTACCTTTCATTGTCCCGTTGGATCTGCACTTGGGTGTGTTAAAAGCACTGCTTATTATCTTAACAGCCAGGAATCTTGCAGGCTTCAAATTCCCAGTTTCTCTTCTCCGTTTCTTCCTTATACTATAAGTGGCAGTTGTGTACAAGTGGAGCAGGGCCGAGGCAGTTTTAACTTCTTTCTGTGTCTTTCTCTGCTTTCACACAAAGCAGTCCCAGGCTGCTGTGCACCTTCCCATGTTCTTTCAAGCCACATCTGTCCAATCTGCACTCGACAGCTGGTCTGTGAAAGAAACTCCTAAACAAATCCAATATAGATTGGATGCTGCCTGCGACTGGGGCTGAGATCTGCCTGATTGCAGATCTAATCTCACCCTGTGATACCTCAGCAGCAATAATAACAGTCGCTCCAGTTTGTCCTGCCCAAGGAGCCTGTGGGATCTCTTTGTTTAAAGGAAGTATTAGCCCTTCTGGGGCTTTCCACAGCCAAGACCATGGTTTGGAAGGCAAATGGAAATTCAGTTACAAGGTGACTTCTGGAGACCATGAGCTCTTGGCCTCTGCTCTTCAGCACGTGTTGTCTCTGGGCTTTAACAGAGCCTCAGATGTCACTTGCTCAAACCTCTGCTTGGAGGGAAATTCTGCTTTTTAATGTTACAGGAACTTTCTTACTTTAGTGCTAAACTGTGTAGTTTCTCTTTGAATCTTCCCTAAAGTAGTGAGCAGCATTACACATTGCTGTGCTGAGGGCTGTATGTGTAATTAGTGACTTGTACGACTCCCAAAAGCTGCAGTCTAAACCTTAATCCAACCTTCACGTTGATCACCCTGTCACATCACTTGAAAGCACTTATGATCAGAGAACTGCAATTCTCAGAGCCAATTCCACATTGGAGATGACTTTTATTAGGGAGACAGGATGTTAAAAAAAAAAATTAAACCGGTCCTCATTGGAAACTGGGGACATAAAAGTCTTCAGAGCCAGACTGTGACTGCCACTGCAGAGCTGTTTATGCAGCTATTTATGCAGGGAATAACTCTCCAGGGATGGGCTGTTTGTTCCTGCTTCTGCTCCAAAGACCCTGCCACCGGATACCAGTGCTGGAACCGGGGGTTTGGGTTCCTGCAGGAACAGTGTGAGTCCTAATGATTGCAAAGTGCTGCCTTCCCCTCTCTGGAGGATGGATGGGTTGTCACAATGCCTCTATCTCACTTGCAGCGCCCTGGGGCTTGGGAAATGGGGTTAAACCAAAGCCAAAGCAAATGCAAAACCTCTGACCTATATGCAAATGCTGCTTTGGGGGCTATTTGGTTCTGTGATTCCTCAGAGCACATTAGGGCATGCCGGGTTATTGCTGCCTGGGATATCTTATCCCTTCCCTTTCAGTGAAATGTGGCTCCTTTTTCTTTCTGAAGGGTTTTGCAAATGGCTGTGGGTGAACTGAGGAGCTGCCACTTGGCTCCAGCCAAATAACTACACGTAAATACAAATAAATTCATTTTGTTGCTGTGAGAACCACCAGGGCCCAGCCTGCCCTTGTGCATGGAGTGCAGCTGTCCTGGGTAGAAGGGCTTTGCTGAACACATGAAGTCCCTGCTGACCCCTTCCCTCAGGCAGCTGAGGCCCCTCAGGAAAGTCCAGGCTTGGTCTGCCCCTCTGTCTTCTCTTCCCATTCCTTCCTGCCCCCAGTTTCCCCCTCCTTCATTATTACAAATCTGGAAGCTCATTGAAATGCACATGAGTGAGTGAAAACACCAGCACATTGAATCAAATACATTTAAAACAACCTTTAAAAAAAACCTTTAGTGTCTTGGTTAGCATCTGCTGCTGGTATTTTGGGGAAAGCCACTCCGTGTGCAGTCCCACGGTTACCCTCACACACAAGGTCACATTGACTGTCTGAGCAGCTGCCCACAGTGCTGAAACACCCACCTGCTGCAGATGAAACTCAATTAGGCGGCCTCATGCTGTTCGAAACACCCCAAGCAGCAGCTCTGCCCGTTCTTTGCCTGGGAGAGGGAGGTGTGGCTCAGAGCTGGGTGCTTTACTCTCTGTTTTCTGGAGACTCTTACGATAGGAGATGCTGAATAGGACTGTTTGAGAACAATGCCTGTCTGGTCGGTGAATGTTCTTTAAACCAGGCCTAATTGCCTTATCTAGCCCAGGATCTTTTTCTCCTTACTCCAGGGATATTTTTAGACTAGTTGGTAAGTCTGTGATATGACAGGGCCCCTTAAAAGGTCTGGGTAGCTTGGCTTGTGGAGTCTAAAGGGAAGGGGTATAGGATGTGCCTTGTAAAGGAGCTGACAGCTATTCTAAGGTGTTTAGATCTAATCCATACTAATGAGAGCTTCTTATCTGACTGAACTGCAACTTTTCTTAACTGCTGTCTTCTTCTGAAAACCTATGTATTAAATTACCACGAGACAATAGTTCCTAAAAGGCATTCTCCTAACCTCAGTTTCTTCCCTAAATTGAATGAATCTAGTGAAGTGTCTCTTAGAAACAAATCTTTTTTAAGCCTGCACTCTATTCTTCTTAACCTCTCTGCCCTAAACAATTTCTGAGACAAGATGAATACCAGCCTGAGAAGATCATAGCTACATATATCCTACTTAAACATTCCGTTGGCTGATAGCCTGGAATAAGTCACTGTTGAGGGTTAAACAACTTCTGGGGCTATAGATGGGACCTCATTATGCAGAGTGTGAGGAGAGTTACTGCTGTCAGCCAGCTCAGGTGTAGTTGCTGTGTTCACTCCACAGAAAGTGCAGGAACTGAGGTTACCTGGTGTTGGAACCTCTTAGCTGAGATCTGAAACAAGCAGGGTAACCTCTCTCCTGTGAGAACGTTCCACACTTTGTCTTGTTTTTTGCTAATTTAGGATACCACTTTGCTGCTAGCAAATGTCGGAAAGGAAGGTTTATGTAAGGATTATGTCCTTGCCTTGAGATGCTTTGAATTGCTAATGCTGCCTTAAATCTGGTCGGGGCTAAGTGCACTGCTGAGAAACACACGAGCTACTGACAAAGCCTTGAAATCAGAGCCTTCCAATTTGAATTTCAGATGTCCCCAAGGCTCTTGAGCACCTACGGCAGTGTGTCCAAACACATGAGGTGAATGATCCTGCCTTTGGACTTGATAATCAGGATGACTGCTCCTCTAGGAGCGTGTTGCTTAGTGATCTCCACTTCCCAGTGTCCTCTCCTTTACCTGGTACAGATGAACCAGATTGGGGCATTTCCCCCTCCTTTAGGAGTGCTCTGAGCTGAAACTTTGGAGTCATAACAGGATCCAGGGTCTTAATAGACCCTGCAGTGGTCTGTCAACAGAAACTGGCTTGGAAAGGGTCAGGAAATAGGGCCAAGAAAATGAACCAAAAGTAGTTGTTTTCCTCATTCATTAAATAATCTTACTAGCTTATTCCCTTTCTTTTTGCTAATAGAAAGCTACCTTCCAAAGGCAGATAAAAGGCTATATCTAGTTAAGTTTGTCCTCAAATGGGACTGGAGGAGAAATCTGGATTGTTGGTTTGGACTTGCATAGTGAGGGGGAATTGCTTTGTCATGTTCAAAGAACCACAGCAATATCAGAGGTTCTAAACTTTTGTGCTGCAACCATAAAAGTCTGTGTCCTAGAAAAATCCCTAAACCAGGTAACTGCTCTTTGGATCTGGAATGCTTAGGTCTACAGGCTCAGTTTTGAAATCCAAGTGAAATGAATGCATAAAGTCATTTTACATTAAGAATTTAACTCACCTGTCCTGCGAGCTTAGAGTCAGATGGGATGGATAATGACATGACTTGGATCACTCTTCCCACACAGCAAATGACACGCTCACGTATTTGGTTGAAATTCAAAGGGGAACAGGACACCCAGCTTTGTGGGTTGTTTTGAGCTTCTTGAGCAGAGCTTTGTCTCACTCCATTTCCATGTGAGCTGTGTACCTCCTCCTCAATTAATCTGAATTCTGACAAGGTCTTCAGACTGGCAGGGCTGCTGCATCCTGGGCTTTCTTTCCAATATCCACACCCTGTTGTAGTTGATGTGATGGGATGCTCCTTCCTGCTCTGCATGCAGAGCGAGCCCCAAAAAGCCATTGACCAAATGCTTCCAAACAATGCCAGATTCTCTTAGGACTGGTACCATCGTGCAGGATGTTACTACACACTCAGGGCTTTAAGCCCATAAACATGCTTAACTGAGTGATGGAAATGGAAGATTAATTCAGTGATGGTTTGCTCCCTTCCTGCATGTAAATAGAGATGTGTGGGACGCTGACAGGACACGCTAAAGGGTTGTGTAATGTCAGGGATCTTTTCCCTACAAATGCTCCCCCAGTGACTCTCCTGCAGATGAAGTGGCTGCCAGTGCTGCTCTGTCAAGGATTTTTGTTTCCCAGCCCAGAACTGCAAGTCCTCCTTAGCCTGTCTTTGCTTCAGGGCAAAACCCTGTTTGATCAAGGTGTCCTTAACCCCTTCAGGAACTCATACAGATGTTCTACCTGCTCCCTCACGTGCCCCTGAAGTTCCTGCATAACTTAAATCATCAAGTTGTTCTTGCAAACAGTTCCCCCATTTCACTTTCATACTTTGAGGAATTACTGGACCTCATAATATTGATCTATTCACTTCCTATCCTTTTACAGCTGCCTATATAATTTCTGATCCTTAAATCTGACAACTGTGTCCCCAAGATGACTGTTCTTAATGTTTAAATGATTGCTACCTTCCATCAAAAAAAAATCTAGCATTCAAACAGGAAATACAGGGCAAAAGCAGTAAAATGGTATGTCTGTGGATTAATTTCAGACTACCCTTTCAGTATAAAACTAATGTGGAATATAACTTGATTTTTAGCTGAAAGTAGATCAAAGCTCCCTAACCACTAACTAGAAATCACCTGGAAATAGTGCAGCTACAAGTAAAAGTGCCCAAATTTTGTGCATTTCATGTATATGAAACCGCATAGAAAGAATTATTTCAGAAAGTATGAGGAGTTTATGCTTTTATGTAGATATCACAAAGGCATAGAGGATTCCAAGAGAGCTAGAAACACCAATTAATGTACTAGGTCTTTCAGTAATGCCATTTCCTCTCTGTTGAGCAATACAGTGCTTGAACGTTATTTTTTAGTGGATCTGCCTTTCCCTGCTAAAGCACTACATATAATTTTGGGGCATAACTTTTTATAAATGAAAAAAAAATAAATAAAATCTCCTGCTACTCTCCTTCCTGCTCTGCAGACCCCCAAAGAAACTACTAATGCAATTTTAATTTATAGCTCTACCTTTTCCTCAAGCTCTGGGACAAAGATTCCCTAAAGTGCTTTAGAACAGAGGTCAGACTGCATTTTTAACAGAGCTGTGAGAGGTCTCTGCTCTGTAATATAAACCCCACGCTCTCCAGCTCTGTCTAATCACGCTTGGAAGCTGCTGGTTTGGAGGGAGGGGAACTCTGCATGTGGCCGCTGTGTAGATCCTGCCACACTTTCAGAGGGGAGTGAGGTGCTGTGGAAGGGCAAGTTTCCATTTCTCCCTGTTGCCTTTTCCTCCAGAGCCATCCCTCAAGCATGGGGGGTGTTTTAATGAGCCTCACTGTTGCTGCTGCCACTGAAACTGTCACAGCCTCTCTGCCCCGATCTATTCCGAGCTGCAGCCTTGCCGAACACCCTTCCAGAGCTTCTGGCTTGGCATGTTTGTGCTGGAGTTTTGTGCCTGTTTGACATGTTTGTCCATTTCTTTGTTAACACACGCAGCAGAGACGCCCTTCTCCAGCTTGGTCTGTTTGCTCAGGTCTCCCAGTGCAAATGCCAAGTGACTTGGAGCAGTCTGTCTCTTAAGTGATGCAAAAACAGGCATGAAAATCAAATGCAGCAGGTTTTGAATCTGGGCAACTTCCAGCTTCTAAAATTCCTGTGCTGCGAGGCAGGTGTTTTTTAGGAGTCTTCTTGCTTGTCTGGTGATTAAATCTCCAGACAGTTAAGTGATAAATACCTGCCAGTCCTACATCTATCATCCCGAGTGTGCTTGGATTGTTTGCTTGGGCAGATGGAGTGTGTTAGGTGCTTGTGTTTGGTTGGGACCACATATGTTACCTGTCTGACATTTATATTCTGTGCAAAGAAATGAAATCCCCACGTTAACTTTTCCCACCTTCTTTCTTTTCCTTCCTCTTTTCTTTCCAAGATGACCTTCACACACTTGCATTTCCCCTCTGTTTTTACCCCATGCCACCAAAGGTGCACCACCTGTGCAGACAAATGTTTCAAGGGCAGAAAAGCGAGGTACTGCAATTCACAGTTTTAAACAGATTTCAGTTCAGCGTCTGTAGAATCACCTACTGAGTTGTCTTTCTTCAGAGTAAGATGAACCTACTTTTTAGCAAACAATCTGGGGTAGAGCTGCACTCACCTAGTGAGGCCAGGTGTTACACTAATGCATATTTTTGAAACTCACTGGCAGTCAGTCACAAAAAGTGTAACATTGTTACCAGGTCTGTTTCTTAAAACTTTACCAAAAAAAATCTTTTCTAAGTGCTTAATGATTTTGGGGGCTTAAACTCACACCATCCTTCCCGTGCTGACTTTACAAACAATCTTATGATTAATGTGTCTCTTTCAGGAAAAATGTAAAGCTGAGAAACATGCAACAGGTTTATCTGTGTCTAGGACTGATAGTCTAAGATCTGTCAGGGCAAGAAGCTGCCCTGTTTGTGCTGCCCTGTCGCAGCACAAACACAGTGTTAAGCTTTTCCACAGAAGGACCCAATGGGAATTTCTGCTATACAAGGAAGACTGGATTTTCCCGTTTGCACTGGCACAGCTTTCCTGGAGGGGTTTTCCCTGGAGCAGTGTGGCAGGGCTGTGCACTCAGCATCACTATCAGGTGTCTTTCCCCAGCTCCTCTTTTCTGCACCCCGTTGTGGAATTGTGACTCACTGTGCGAGGGCAGACACTGACCCTCAGTCACGAACCTGTCTGAACTGCTGAGAGCTCCTGAGAAGTAGTTCTCATGAGGGCAGACTGGCAAAATAAAGTCCTCTTTTATCTCTCAGCTGATTTATTAAAGACAATGTGTTGTTGGGTCTGCTCTGGTACTGTCAGCCTTGTTTGAAGCAAAACATGAAAAATGTGCTTTGCTGGATAGAAGAGGGTGATTTAACAGCTGGGCTCCCACCTTCCATGTGTAATCTGCCTCTGGAAAGGCTGCTGGTAGTGCCAGGGTGGTGCTAAGACTTAATAGGTGATTTTTCTTCCTTGTGCTGTTGGTAGGAGAAGCTTTTGCACAGAAACTGCCACTTTAGCCTTCAGTTTGCAAGAGCAGAAATACCAGCCTTTATGTAGGGAGGGAAGGGAACCTGCATTTATCTTTTGGTGGGAGAAATCTGCACCTCCAGCAGGCTTGTCTGGGCTCATGTGAGAAGATAATCATTTCAATGCTGTACTGAGGTTGTGGCCATTTGCTTCTTCAGATTTTCTTATCTTCTTCTTCCTCTTGTATTTTCCCCCCTCACTCTTTAACATGTTAGAGAAGATTTTCATTTCTTTCTGAGCGTGAGAATGGGGAACAGCAAACAAGAAGCTGGTAGAAGAGAGGAGAGCATGGCTGTGGTCACGTCTTCCATCAGATCAGTTTCAGGTGCTGAGCAGAAATGTGGTGTCAAAATACTGAGCAGAGAAGCATTAGGACGATGCGTCTCAATTTGTTTCAATCCTCTGGAAGCTGAAAGGAAATCCCCTACCACTTCAGATCCCATCATGAAATAATGGCATTCTCCTCTTCTGCCTCCCTCCCTGCTCCCCAGGGGAGAGATCAGGCAGGTTTAGATAACACTGGTTTTCATTCGCTGGTACTAGAAGGGAGAAGATTTTTAATACAAGCAACAAACAGGCCTGGAATCAGTCTCAGCTCAGTCTCAGTCAGTCTCCTTGTGGTTGGTGGGAGGGGGGAGATGGTTGTTTCTTTGGAGAACTGCTCCCCATGCTGTTTCTGCTGCTTTCCGACTCACTTTGGTTCCTTCATGGGCTGTGATGTCCAGTTCCTCACATACCCCTTGGTCCCAAAATGTAAGCAATGGCTTCTGAGTGACTGAAACACCGGGGGACACAGAGGGAAAGGTGGCACAACCAGCTGACCCCACGGGCTCCCAGCCCACGGAGCTGTGCAAGAGCCCTGAACTCAGCTCCTCAGTGCAACCATTCCTCTCTGGGCTCTTCCACTTGCTCTCCGACCTCACAGTTCAGCACGAGGAGATGCCCTTCTGTCCCAGGCAGGAGGTCAGCCTGTTCTTTATCCTGCTTCCCTGTCAGCCTGGGATGTGGCCAGGCAAGGAGAAGCAGGCTCTCCCGGGTTTTTGAGGCTGGCAGATGAGTCTGTAGCCTGTAGTGCTCTGGGCAAGAACAAGTTCCTTTTGATGAAAGCTGGGGTGTGTTAGTAAACCAGCAGTGTATGAGGGACAGCTTGAAACATTCAGATCCTCCAGGACTAGATAAGCATAATTGCGTATTTGGAATTAGCAAAACTGCAAGGATCAAAGCAATCTCCTGGATGGATAACTAGATCAAAGGAGAGACTTTAAAAGGAGAAAACATGGATGTTAAGTTCTCCATCTACACTCTATAAATACAAGATGCCAGCGGTAAAGAGGATATAGGAATAAAGGGAGGTTTTGCACATTTCTCAGCAGGAAATAATTTAGTGTCTGACTTGTTTGATTTTAAATTATGATAAAATAACAGGCACAAAACTCCAGCACAGACCAAGTTCTCCTTTAAGAACCTGAGTCTGAATCCTTATTAGGATATAGGATAAAATCATAACTTCTTCCATAAATTTACATGAAAGATCACTATCATGTTTCTTTGCTCGAAGAACAGATGTTACCTGACTAACAGCAAACTGCAACATAACCAAAAATCTATCAAGAAGGACTGTTACTTGGTCTCCCTTTAAATCACTCCCTGACATTCAGATAGAATCAGAGAATACAGATTTCTCTCCAAGCACAAGGAGCCCAGGAAAGTGCACGGCGGATTGGAAACGTGACTGCTGCTTGTTGTGCATGTGGCTATTAAAAGCATGTGGTATTCTGGATGAAAAATAGAGATGATGATCTGCCCAGGCTTGCCTTATCTTTGGAGGGGGAGATGCTGGCTTTTAATATTGGCCAGTCTTATCTCAAGCAGCCTGTGGATGTGCTTGTCCTGCTTGCAAATTGACCATGGTACTTTGACCAGGGTGGACGTGGCAGCCCGTGCAATCTGGGAGAGAGCTGAGCTGCAAACCTGGAGCAGCAGCATCTCCAGAGTCCCTGTGTCGTGGAGTGAATCCTCTTGTCATATCCTGGGGGATTGAACTCCCACGCTGACATGTGCTTCCTGCTGCAAGGAGCGCTAATGAACAAATACTCCTTCAGTTAAATGAGATGTTTCAGAGGGTTATAAAAGCAGCTTTGAGAAAACGAGCTGAGCAGCAGCTTACGCAGGAAGGGAGTGCAAATGGCACATGTCTGCACGCTCAGCCTGTCGCCCTCCCCTCACTCTGTGTCTGGGGATCCGGAGGTATTTAAAGGATTAGGCAGACAGCTCTGAGGATCCCAGTGCTGGACTGCATTGGAGCTTGTCCTCTGAAATCCTTTTGTCAATCTGACCCCCCAGGCCTATCCCATATGGATGTGAAAATCCCATGGCAATGAAAATATGGAAGCCTGGGTCTTAGGAATAAGATTGACTTTTGTGGAGAGGCATTTAGAACACGGCAGCATTAATGTTACCTCTACAACTACAACTGAGCTTTCTGCCTGAGGCTTTCCTTAATTACACTTTGGATGGGAGAGAGAAGCATCCAAAAGAACACCCAGTGCTGCCATGCCTGGATCCTCTTCTTTTCTGAGCAGATAAAGCTGTGAGGAAAGAAAACATCTTTCATTGTACTCTGCTGGTTTTCCAAATTCTGTGATCGGTTAACTGCCAAGCACTTTCTAACCCAACCAAATCAATTCGCAAACTTTCATTAATATATCAGGTGATCTGTAAGCTGTTTGCCCCCTGCCTTATTGAAAGGGCCATTAATACAGAGGATAATGGATACCTCAGGGAAGGCAGACATTAAGTTAATAATTAATGTTTACAGAGGCCTTGAGGCAACTGAGCGCATTTGCCTCAGTGAGGATATTGAAATTGTGTTACTCTAATTTCAACTGTCTCCCTGTAGTTGGTACTCAGAGCTGGGCTGGAGTCTGGCTCCAGACTAGATGTTCTTACCCTGGATTGCAGCAAATAATGTTCCTGGGAATTGCTGGGCTTTCCATGCCATCCTATTTGTGCTGGTGCTGGGGGGGATGTGTGGGACTGATCCCTCCTGACAGGCTCCCGTGGTGCTTGTGCTGCATGAGGGCTGTGGGTGCTGAGTGCAGGGTGGGTAGGACTGATGGGATGTGAAGTGCTGATCTTTCACTGCCTTCTGGGGACATCACAGAAGGTTTGTACAAGCTCTAAAGAGGCTCTGTGAGTGGGAAGGGTGGATCCTATGAGGGGCGTGCAACCCAAACACCAGCCCTGCTCTTCAGCAAGCCAGGGAGGTGGTTTTCCCTGAAGAAGCCTGTCACAGCCACAGTAACAGAGAATGCAGCACAGCCTGACTCCAAAGATCAGGATCCAGTCTGGGATATTGGATGGACCAAGCTCCATCCATAAGCCTGAGAAGCTGGGATTTTGGTAGGCAGGTCCTGGGGAGCAGTGTGCATCCCTTATCTCTGTAGGTCACTGCGTGCACAGCCTGCATATATTAATGGGGTATCTGCATTTAAGAGCCTTAGCTTTTCATAAGTTTGCCTCTAACTTTTCCCCCCCACTTTCTGTACCATCCACAGTCTGACATATTCCCTCCAAAAGTTCTGGCTCCAGTTTGGCTGATACCCAGTGTGCATTCCCTATTCTCTCAGCCCTGAGGTTTCCTTTCTGTGTGTTACACTGTGCTGATTTTGTCCCATTTCCTTCAGAGTCTGTGCTTCTGTAGCAGTAATACCTGCTCCAGGGCCAGGCTACATCTCTTTGGGGTCAGAGTGTTGGCCTGGGACTGACCCTACTACTGCCTTCAGGACAACACTGAGAACATGCCTGTGCCGGGAGAGTCCTGGGACATTTGGGCACAAAGACTTTAGCACAGGAATCTACAGATGTGAGGGAAAGCTGGGAAGTTAAACCAGCAGGTCTGGATCAGGAAGGTCCATGGCCAAGCACAGGCACCTACAGATGTGAGGGGAAACTGAGCTGGGTGTAAGTCACCCACATTTGTGGCCCTTCTAGTGACTTTCACAATGCATCTCCACTCCCACTCCCATGTTTGGGCAAATTTTTGCCAAGTAAAACAGCATTAGACAAACCTCCCCTTCATTTTATAAGCCTTCAGTTCTGAGGAATCTGGTTGGGAAGCGTGTTTAATTCCTAGACCGATTGTTTTCCACTCATGAACTCTTCACTTTGGATGTGAGAACAATGCTGAGCTCCTTGTCTTCCATGCACTCTCCTGGAGACAGGACTTATCTGACTCTGAGGTGTAATTTGTTTGAAACTGTCCTCCCATACTCATCAATCCCAGTGATGTTAGCTCGGTGCTTAAGCTAGTCCTTTTATTAAGTTTCAGGGGGTTTGTATTCCACAATCCAATTGTGCATTATTGATAAAGTCTTGAGCAGGGGATTACGTGAGACATGAGCTTTCTGCTGCATTAGTCAGACCTGAGCTGTGTTTTCCAGGGAAAGCTGCTCTCCTGCTCAGGCCAGTTCCTTGCCTGTCTGGAGCTGTGGGGGAGTCCTAAAGGCATGTGTGGGGAAGATTGCAAGGTCTTTGATGCACTCAAGACCCTGACAGGTCACTCCTAAATGACACATATTTCCTTGTGGCTGGGCATGCTTGTAGTCTTGGAACCACCATGATTTTCATATTCCAGTTAATTATAAACCTAAGAAAATATTAAACCAATTTTTTTCCCTGCCAGACTTCAGCAAGATAAAGACATTAAAACTAGTGACAGCCTTACTAAATCTGTCAGTTGACTGGTAGACATGTGGGTGTTGGTTAAAAACTAGGCTGTGTGCAGCCTCGTACCTTCCCAGCAGGGCAGGGTCCATCCTTCTTGAGTCACCTCCACGAAGCACAGAGCTGCCACTGCAGACTTGCTCACAAAATACCATCAGCCAGAAAATGGAAACCAAATTAAAACCCTTCTCGTCCTTGTTGCAGAAGGAAGAGGCCATTTCTTTCTGCAACAAATTTATGTCTTGGGTTTTCCATGACTACCTTATATATTTTTTAACCACTGTGGAACTGCCAAGAACAAGATATTTACAACCCCAGCGTTCAACTCAAAATAGGCTTGAAACTAGTTGTGCAGCGGTTCTTTCCTCTGAGGGTTTCTCAGCATGGCTTGCAGAGCTGTGCAGTGAAGTGTGCCCTGTCTGCAGCTGGTTTTGCTTCCTTTGACTTGTGTATCATCACTCGGGAAGGACAATGAGGATGGAGCGATGGGACTCAAAGGATGTGCTCCTGCAGGTGTTGTTACAGGTGTGGTTTAGAGTCATGTTCATGCCTCTTGTCACACACTCATTGCTGCAGTATCTCATTGCCTTGCAGACATGCCATAAAGGCTGGAACAAAAATGGCCCCTCTGTTTTTCCCTCAGTCTCTCTCCCTTTATGTGGGTGGAGGGAGAAAGACAAAATAAAATAATCTTAAAATTGAATTCTCCTGTCTGGATGGCCAGGATTGAGCCACACAGCTTCCTCTGAGGAACTATGGGGAAGTGTGGTGTTGGTGAGGCAGGAGACCTTCCCACTTTCCCCGGGGGCATCCTAGAGCTGATCCACCACAGCTGTGCCCTGTGCCCTGAGAGCGTGTCCCATAGGTGTGGCTGGGACCCAGAGAGTGCAATGGCACAGAGCAAAGAGCGGTGCCTGCTCCCCCAGCACAGCCTGCCCTGCCTGCCCAGTCTGGGTGGCTGGATCCGGCTGCCCTGCCTGTTCCCAATGAACCTCTGTGCTTGAAACCACTGCAGATCCCCCCTCTGAACTTCCCCCAGCCTCTGTTAGCTGAGGATTTGACACATTTCTGTTACAATTCACATGCTAAAAGGCCTTTTCCTCCCCCCTCCTGCCCTAGCCTTTATTATAGAAGGCTCGTTTTATAAGCCTTATTAGAGTCTGATCTTGCAAAGCTCCTGGGGGCTATTTGGCTTGATAAAACACTATATAAATTGGAGTGGCTGTTGATTTTGGAGCCTTTCTTACAAGACAATCATGTTTCCAATTAGGGATTTCCTTCTCTTACATGCACAACATGTTTTTTTCTTGGCTAGATGGCTTAAAATGCCTGCCATGTGCTGATAAGCCCTGTGCCGGACCTTTTGTCTTCTCCTGGTGCATGTGTACAGGACAACGTGCACAATGGGGCAGTGGATAGAACTCCCCAAATCCATTGCCAGTCATAAAACAGCTGGTACAGGACAGTGTTCATTCTCCCCAGGAGCTGTGGGGATGTACAGAAGATTCAGTAATGACGGTAGATGCTTGTTGGACACTGCCAAATGTGGAATTCTTTGGTTTATAAGACAGCCTCCTAAGGCTGAGGAGGTGGATTAGCAAGGCAGGAATGCTGGCAGGTGCCAGTGCCAGCTTGGGCTTTGTGGGCAGGGGTCTCCTTGGTGAGAGGCCATGGGGAGGGTCCCACGGAGCCAGGGCTCCATCCTTTGAGGAACAGGAAGCAGGACGAGGGGACATGGGTTGTGTCAGGGCTCACAGGCCAGTACCACCCTCATCAGAAACAAGTGAAGGATCATAGTGATATATCTGGCAAACTGTGTTTTAGTTCTGTTTGCCTATTCAAAAGGACTTGCATAATGAATTAGACTTGACCATAATGGGTTGCAGTGTTCCCCCCATCCCACAAAAGGGAACAAGATAAGAAGGCGAGGCTTATTAGAGGATGTTATCCCTTGGCATAACATGGGTTCTGATTGGGGGCCCAAAGTGGTCTCTCCTGTTTTAAAAGATGACTATCCACAGCTGCCTGTGAAGCAGGCCTTGCTGATGCCTGCAGATTTGTAAGGGTGGAGGAGATGTGGTAATGTTCTCACCCTTTTTAAAAAAGAGTAGGAGATAAAATTCACTGTGGAGTCCGTAACATGCTCCAGCACACTTGTCCTCTGGTAGTGGCCTGTGCTAAAAGCACATCAATAAAATTGCTGATGCTGCTGTTTAGTAACAAGGTAATTACAAAGGGTGGGGAGGGGAACATAACTAAAAATCTGAAATGGTAGTTAATGCCATTCCCATTAAGTTACCAGCCTCAAATACATGGCTTACTGCATCTCTAACTTTTACTGCTATAAAACGGTGCAAGTCGCAGGCTTAAGAGATCATTAGAAAAATACACAATGGATTTATCTTCATGAATAAAAATGGAGCAACACAGAGCTTTTTCTTTTGTGGATAGGCAGATGCAAGTCAAGACAAGAAAGACTCTGTTCCCAGATAGTGCTTCTTAAGAACAGCAGATCTGATTGTGTTCCAAAGGTTATGCTGCATGTGTGGTTAAAGCTCTGTCTTAACCTCCTTGATGTAAATAGTTCTTAAGATAAAAGATGAAGCTCTTCCGAGAATATTTTGCCATTCCCTGGTGACAAATCAAGACAATGTTTTGAGCTGATTAAGTCACTGTCAGCAGGTCAGCCATCTCAGTGAACTGATTTAGAAGCCTCTTAAATAAATCAGCTCTTCTTCTCACCCCTGCCCATTACTCATTCCGCTCTGTACCTGCCCTGGAGATGCAGATGGGGCACCCTGTGCTGGAACCTCTGCTCTGACTGTCCCCTCACCTCTGCAGAAGCCTGAACAGCAGAATCTTCAGAAGATGGTGTTTTCCAGCTCCACTGCAGACCAGCTCCTGCAGCTAGAAAAGGGAAGACAATGATTTCCCATAGGGAAGGTTTGGTTTTGTCTGCCCTTGAGCAGGTTATGTTACTTGTGGCTATTCAAGTTTTAGACTGATTCAGCTTTAAAAGGCAGTGAAACTGTGCAGCTTCTCATTCCAGCATGGTTGGAAAACTACCCTGATTTTCCTAGAGTGTCTTATTATGCCAAGCAAGTCTAGAAATGATGTGCCTTACTTCTCTGTTTCGTTTCATATCAGGTAATGAGAGACTGTGTGTGTGTCCCACTTGTGCTCAGCTGGGTCATCTGGAGGATGAGCCTTTCAGGTTTTTATTTCACAGTTACCCTGGGCCTGGGTCCAGCCAAAGGAGTTGCACAGCCCAGTCAGTGAGGTGGCACAGCAGTCCCTGGCCCTCAGCTGAGTCCCCTTCAGAGCCCCAGCACTGCACAAGGTCTCAGTGGTGCCAGCAGGGGAGGATGGTCTGTTCTGGAAGTGCTGTGGTACATGGTGTCACTTGGTGCTGGGCATCTGCACTCTCTCCCTGCAGCTCCAGCAGGCCAAGCCCTTGCACCCAAATCTGCTCGTGTTTGTGCTGTGAATGCAGGTGGTTGTGGCTCTCAGACTGTGCTTGTCTTCCTGCCATCTCAGGTCAGGAACAGCACGCACCTTCTCGGGGGCTCTGGCAGTCAAACCCCACTGGCTCCTGCCACAGGAGACTTGGCACTCCAGTCTTAAGGCCAAGGGGGCTGTGCAGTCACCTACAGTGACCTCAAACAGCATCAGGAGAGGGAAGAGTGAAAAAAAGACTGTGGCAGAGACCTGTGGGATTTTATTACAAGACATTAACCAAGCATAAATTCTGTTATCATCATTAACATTTTCAGTACAAAGCTGAGCAGATCCAGGAGCTTTAGACCAGATCAGGGCTCTGTATCATCTGGCCATTAGAGCTTTTGATACCGAGCCAACTCCATCCTATCTCTTTGGCTAGCAGGAACCTGAAAAGCTTTTGCTCTGTTTTCAAAGCAGATGAGATGTATCACCAGTGCTCCAGCTTTCCTTTTCTCCCATTTCCTAAAACAATAAATATTTCTCATAGATGGACCTAATGGTCTAAGCATAACCTGGCAGTTCATGAAATATTTCCTTGCTTTAATCAGAATCCTGAAGCAAACAAGGAAGAAAATAAAAAGCCAATAATATGCTTGGTTGTGTGCACAAAAGTAGAATGAAATATATGAAGCTGGTAATGGCTCTGCTGTCACATCTTAAAAACATTTGCTTTGACTTGCATAAGTGTCAATTCAGCTTGCACTTGATACATTGCACTATGGATAAAGCTGCTGGCTTTTAAAATCAGGTCTTTTAAGCAACGGAGAGATACTCTAAGTAGCTACTCTGTATTGTTGGGTAATGATGTATATAGCAGAGAAAGCTTTTTCTTTAAAAGCTCAACTTTTAGGCTGCAATTTTTTCTGCTGTGCCTCTGCATTAGGGAAGGAGCCCAGAAGCTGATCCACAATCACGATTAAAGGCAGATCTCCTTTGCCAAGGTCACAGCAAGTTCGACCTCTTGGCCATTTGCTGGGGAGGTGTGTTCAGCCAGGCTTTGTGCTGTTCCAGTGCAGCTTTCCAGCTTCTGAGCAGCCTGGCTGGGAGGAGAGCCGAGGAACTGGGGGCTCTGTGTGCAGCTACCTGGAACAATTGCAAATCTCAAGCTCCATTTGTTAAACCTTCTGTTCCGGTGAACACCCTCGTGTTGGTCCTGAACATCCTCGTGGTTAGGCCTCCTGAAAAGCAAATTCTGCTCCCTGCCCTCAGCCCAAGGTCCTGGAAATCTGACTCTCTTGTCCAGGAATACCTTCTAGTTTGTCCACTGGGATTCAAAACTGACCAGCAGCCTCCTACCACCCAGAGAACTTTCTTAGCTCTGTCCCCAGGATGACATTGAGTCAAGCTAAAGTCTGTCCTCACCCTCTGTCCTATCTTCCCTCTTTACCTGCCATCTTTGTCATACTCCATCCCTGCCTCTTACTTTAGCCCTGAACATACTGCTTTTAGTTTTTGTGATCAAACCTGATGGACTGATGGAGCTTTTCTCACGCTGGGGTCACATCTGTCACAGTCTTGTTCAGGTTTTTGTCCCAGCCCTTTCTCTGTGAATCATGAGACCATTTGGGAGGCCTGAGGTGCCTGTCTAAATGCACCACTGGCCCTTCTTTGTGTAGTTCATTGCCTTTCTAATTCCACTATATTTCCCCTCCTGCTGTAAGTCGTCCCTTTATCCCTTCTGAGAGCCTTCTTGGTTCTCTGGTCCTCTTCCCATGTCTCTGTGCTAATGCTCCTCCTCCATTTCTGCATGTGCATTGCTCCTCCACTCATCCGAGGGACTCGCAGTCCTCCTTCCAGAGGCACATCCCACCAGTTAAGTAACTCTCCAGCCCTTCATTCCAGCACTCATCTTTGAGCCACCTCTGCTTTCCTTCTCTCTGGGCTGGAGAAATCTCATTAATGGGCACCTGAGTGCTCTGTCCTCGGACTCCCCATCCCACATTCATGGTGCAGCTGGGTGACTTCCTGGACTGTCCTGGACCTCTCCAGAGCAAAACCACTAGACAGGGAGAAAGGACTTGCAAGGGGCTGTAAGTGAATGTACCTTGCACTGGGCAAGACAGTTTACCTTACAACTCTCTCTCAAGACTTCACAGCCTCTAATTTTCTTGTCTTACCGCCTTGAACTTTATTTACTCTGGAGACAGTCAGAGGAGATGGCTTTGAGTGTTTCTCAAACACTGAACAGCAAGAGCTGCTTTGGGATGTGTGAATTGCTGAGAGCCTTAAGTGACAGCTGCTGTACTTGTGACCCTTGGGTGAGGAAATTAGAGCCTATGAAACCTCTAGAAGGGCTTTCCACCACTTTATTTACTTTGCCCAAGTTCCCTAAGGCTCGCTCAGAAATGTGCTTCTGAGGACTGTTTAGTGCTCACATGTTTACAGTGCAATGGAGTTAAAAGCACTTGGGATTTGCCTTGCTGCTGGAAAAGCTGGGTGGGAAGCCAGCCTGCCTTGAAGGCTTTTTAAACAGGATTAAAGCTTTCTGTACTCTGAGAATAGGAATGGGAGGGCTTTTGCCACCCTGTTTGATCAGTGGGTAGGGGGGTTCCATAGCTTGGATTAGCTGTTATCCTGCTGCAGGGACAGCCTCATGACGGGGGGGAGAATAAATATATCTGGACTTTTCCAATGACATTTTTCTCTGTAGACAGCTTTAGGATTCCAAACTGAGCCTTGTCAGAGAGGGCAGCAGTCCCTAGATAAAAAAGAATTGAAATAGGAATTTTGTCTTCCTAACACCAGTCCTCCTCCCTCTGCAGACTTCTGCATATTGGAGGAGGGCTCCAGCCCTCCAGGGAACCTTTCCCACCTGCCCTATGGATGGAGAAGGTAATTCTCTTCCCTCTCAGAAATCCTGAGGAGGTTCTTGATTTCCTCTGTGTTGACCAATCTTTGTTCCACTCGGCACTGTGTTCCAGCCCCTGGGCTGGACTCCTTGGGGAGAATTCTCGACTTCCTTGGGGAATGTGCTGGTAACTAAAGGCCAGGGCCCAAGCCCTTCCTGAACATCAGGGTGGTATTTCAGCTCTGAGGTAGAGAGTTCAGGATATTCCTGACAAAAAGAGTTTGGCTGTTGCCAGATTTATAAAAATAAGATCTGGGAGATGGAGTCTGATTCCATTCCCGCGACTCTGTGACCTTGGGTAAGTCCTGCTTTTGATGGGGGTGGCTGAGATGAGAGCTTACAGCGTTTTTGTCAACAAAAACTGATTACATAGGCATAGGAAAAATAAAAAAATAAATGATCCAGGAAATTTTGTCATTTTTTTAATCTACCAGTACCTGGAAGGAAAAAAAAAATCAAGGAAAGTTGGCTGTAGTCCCTATTCACTTAATCCTTTTCTCCTTGACAAATGCCATGAATTCTCTGTGCTGAAGCATATTCTTCAAGAGAAGCCGGGCTGTTAGTACATTAAGAGGCAATTTAATATTGCATGCACACTGAAGAAGCAGAGTTCTTGACTAGAAAGCAAACAAGACCAGAAAGGGCCCACAAATAAATAAAGCAAGCACCAACCTTTCCCCAAGTCTCGCCTTAAATTCCCTTTTAAATAAAGGTAAAGCTGAATCACCATTTCCCTCTCCAGGAGCTCCTGATATTTTATCGCTGTATAAATGCAAACCAAGCTGGGCTGTGGAACAATCCCCAGGTGATCTGTTGTGCTGCTGCCAGCCCTGGGGCTGCAGGGCCTTCTCCTCTCAATGTCAGGTGGGGTTTTTGCTGTCCCACAAATGCCTCAGGCAGGTTTTCCCCACCATTTCCTGTTGCCTAATTTATACAAACAGTCCATTGATAGCTGGGATTTGCTGTTTCACTCTAGAACGCCTGTTTTATCTGAGATGGTTTTGTGAGGGGAGAGTTTGCAGCACGGTGTGGAAAACAAATATTAAAGCTCCATCCTCACTGTGTCAGCTTTAGGGATAACAGAACATCTTCTCATCACTGAGCTCTGCCTGTTCCACCCTGTGTCCCGTGGTGACTTGTCCTTTCTGCAGGTAACAGCTGGGCAAATACAGCTGCAGGTTTGCCATCTGATTGAGTTCTGCTCTCAGCAACAGGAGTTGAAATCAGAGCTGTCCCCTCTTCAGGGCTGACGATGCTCTCAGTTCAAAAGCTGCAAATTCAGGGTATAAGAACTTGCAAGGTGGCTGGGAAAAATTCTAAATTGCAATTCTTGCTGCAGTTCTTGCCTCGGTCCTGGGAGTTGTACTAAGTTTCTTTATGTCTGCAGACAGACAGACACAGCACTGATGAAGATGCTCCTGATTTTAGTGGACTCTGGTTCACGGGGCCCCCTGGCTGGGGTGTCTGGGTTACCCAGACAGGCACTGCTTCAGTGCTAAACACACTTCACTCTCCCAGCCCAGCAGCTCACACCCAACACTTACCTTTCTGTGCTTTTGCAAACATCTTTGTGCAAAATCTCTCCATATCCAGATGCATCCAGTGCTGTCCTGACATCCTTTCTCCTCAGATAAAGCAACTTCCCTTAAGCAGCTCCTTCACAGGGCAGGCAATTCCCTACCAATGGCTGGAGCCACGGCTTTGCCAGAGTGTCTGCACTTCCCAGAGAGCCAGAAAGGGCTTAAGTCTGGTCTGTGCTTGGCATTTCTGAGCCTCTTCTCTGTCCAAAGGGTGTGTTCCATCCCTCCAGAGTCTGAGGGAATGCTGAGATATGAGTGAGTGCAGCAGTTTGTGCCGTGGTGTTAGGGCTGTGTACAGGTTTTGGCTTCTCGGCCTGACACACAGCATGACTCTGTGTCATTGCAGCTGCCTCAAGCTTTCCCATCTGTTCCCTGTCTCCCTTACTGTTATCCTGTAACAGAGAGAGGATTGGCAAGCTTGTGGAGGCTGAATTAACCTCAGCCTGTGATGGGAATAGGTAGATAAACGGTGTCCCCTTCCATTGGCTTAGCCAGGGCAGAATTCCTTTAATGCCAGATAATTCCTCCGAGGACAAGCCTTTTCCCTGTCTCTTCCTGTCTGGGAGCAGATACAAATTGTCCCACTGTGGTCTGTGGGTTTAACTTCGTTACAAAAAGTGTCCCTGCTGAGAGCCAATGCCCTTCACAGGTGCTAAGGGAGAAAAATGCCTCTGAAATAGCCCATCTGGTACACCTACCTTGATTACTTCCCCCTTCGCTCTCCCTGCCCTCATTCCTAAGAAATGCCCAAATGCTGTACCAGTCCATTCCCCTGATAACGGGGCTGCCTCCTCAGGTGCAGCCTCCACCAGAGGAGAAAGCAAAGAAGCTTTTTTTTCTTCTTATGATGGAGAGGGAGGAAATCATGTTGGGAAATTGTGTTTGGATGCAGGGAAGGGTGAGGAAGGGAAGAACAGCCCTAGGGCAATAGAGAGTGGTGTGTTCTGTCAGTGTGATGGGCCAGCAGGTTTAGAGCAAGCCACAGGAAAATGCTGAGATAACACAACTGCCTTTGGTCATCCACATGCCCCAGGCATGTTGCACTGTGCAGCAGCAAGGCAAATCAGCTCTCAATTTGCTCTGCTTGTATGGGGCTTTAAAGCCCCCGAGTTGTTCTGGGGACATGGAGTTATCTCCACCTCAGACAAATGTAGCACTGCACTTAAAAAATGGGTCTGGAATAGGAGCTGTTTGAAAGCCAGTTTGATGGGCCAATAGTGATTTTGAAACTAGCTGAGATCAAGATATGACTAAGAGATAGCTAAATGAGGAAATTAGTTGCTTATGTAGTCCAAAACCCTGCAAAACTTCTATGCTAAAGAATCAGATGTCAGCTAAGCTGCTGCTTTTGCTGGTTGTGTTCCAGAATTTCAGTTCCTTCCTGCTCAGTCCTCATGCTCTCAGCATGACCATATCATACCCCTGTGCTTGGCTGTGTGACCTATCATCCCTGGCCTCTGTCTTAAAACAATAAATTGCACTGTCTAGACTTCTGTGCTGCACAATAAATTTGTCTCTTAGTTAGGCAGAACATCTTTGTAGGGGGAAGGAAACAGTGAATTGTCGGGAGATATTTCTATTGGTTTTCTCCTGATTTGGTGCTCTTTACATCTCCCTGCCTGGCTTTTGGGTAGTCACTGAGACAATCTCTTCTTCCCTGAGTGAATTACCAGTAAACCAAAAGTGACTTTTTCCTGTGTCCTGATTGTCTGGGGGAGGCTGTGACTAGCACCTGGTGCTTGGAAGTGGGAAAGATGTGATGATATTTAAGTCTCTGTTCATCCTGCATTTGGTATGTACCTTCCAAAACCTCCTGTGTGCTTCCCATTGGCACAGAACAGCAGACTGCTCACTGACTGTGGATTTCCCACATGGAGAGGGGCCCTGCAGCCTCTGCAGAAGTTAGAGGAGTGTTTTCTTAACTGGGCACTGAGCAAATCTTTTTACCAGCCATGTCAGACCTTAGTGTTAGCTGAGAATAAAGCTGGAGATAAAAGATCATACAGTTGTGACTGAATGGAAGTTGAGACTGTACAACTCAGTCTGCGTCCTCCAAGGACACATCCTTCATTTCTGGGTTGCAACCCTTGGTTGCTTTTGCAAAATGTGGTATTTCCACAGCCTCTTCTGTTCTTACTCCACAGCAGAAGTCAGGCTTTCAGGAGGTGCTGTGCTGCCTTGGAAATAGCTCGAGGTCACAGCTACCTCTGAGATCCTGCTCACTCTTTGTCCCTTACAGGGAGGGGATGCTCCGTTCAGCAGGGACACCCCAGCTGTGGGTGCCCCCTCCCCACCTCAGGCCTCTCACTCAATTGCAAGGGAACAAGCCTTAGGTTTGTGAATTGTTTCACTCACAAGCCCAACAGGAGCCATCTTCCAAGTCTAGGTGCTGTTTGGGTGCTGTGGATCAGGTGCTCTCAGGACTCCCCCAGAAGGGCAAAGGCAGGTCCAAGGAGAGGTGTTTGTGGTGTGGATGAGGAAGGAGAAGGCCGGAGGGGAAGGTGTTGTGATACACTTGATAGAAGCCCTGGCATGTTCAGCTCTTTACATAACAGGCAGGATGAAGGTGCAGGGCCAGCAACACCACTGGCAGCTCTCTTGATGCATTCAGGGGCACTATCAAGGGGATTTCCTGCATTTCTTGCAGATGGGACACATTTCAGGCATTCTCTTCCCAGGCACTGCTGAGCAGAGCCAGATGCAAGGGATAGCGAGAGGAAATCTCATATTTCGAAGGGGTGTGATGTCATTGCACAGCGAGCAGGTCAGTGGGAGAATAATGTGTGTGCACAGCTGAGATGTGCTGGAAAGGAGAGCAGAGCAAATACTGGAGAGATTTGTTCCCTAACACAGCTCCTCAGGGCCTGGGCTGGCACTTACCTTGAGTACAGCAGGGCTCAAGTTTGTTCATTATCAGGGTAATACAACCAAGGTGAGACTGTTTGGGATAGGTGAAAATAGTAAAATTAGATATTATTTTCTAAAGGAGCCCGTGAACTTGTAACATGCCTGTGTGTACCCAAGTGCTGAGATCCTCGCCAGCTAAAAACCAGTAGAGCCATCTCTTAGCAGGGGAGAAAACTTTACCTGATTCCTTCCCTGCTTCCCACAACTGCTGTCCTGTAGCCAGCTGGTGACACATTCCAGGTCCCAGGATGGGCATCTGAATCCACACAATGTGTCTCTATGCCTTGGTCATCCCAAAGCAGTGATTCCAGCCACTCTGGGAGTGGTGGGGACACAGGGAAGGAAGACAGCAGCAGGAATGGAAGCAAAGGAGCTGCTCTGCTTCTTAACACTTGTAGAACTGCCAGGAACCACCAGGAAGTCCCAGCTCCTCTAAGTTAGCTCCACCTTGGAGCCTGAACTCTCCTTATTCCCTCCTGCCCCTGCCAAGCACAGCTCAGGGATTTCCCAGGAGGAGGCAGCTCAAAGGGGACTTGGCACACGCTGTCGTGGTGCCACTGCCATGAAACAAATACCCTTGTTTCAGTTCCCTGACCTTCACCAGCCAAATCATTTCCTTCTCTCCCCTCTTCCCTGCCCTGGCAATAACTGTGTGTGCACATAAAAGCTAATCAGGATGAATGTAATGGTGTTTCTAGCCCTGTGAACACATGCTTTATGACTGTTGTGAGGTTTGGGGCTTTTTTTTTTTGGTGGTTTTTGTTTTCTTAAAAAAAAAAAAAGAAAAAGTCCCACGGGGTTTTTGTTAACATAATTGTTTTGAGCAAATTTGAAGTATTTGAAAGCTTTTAAGTGCCTGTTATATATACATCCAAGGTTTGTCTTGGAACATGCTAGGTTGCAATAGACGTTTTCCAATTAAGTGAAACAGCAGTGAGGATAATGGGTTTATGGAAATGGAAGAGCCATGCTGGAGGGAGATGGAAAGCCAGAAAGCATTAATCTTAATAGGATCCTTTTTTTTTTTAGATTTGCATTTTTAAAAAAACTTTTTAAACATTTCCCTAGGCATGTCCCTGGTTCTGCAGTGGCACGTTCCATATCTAAAGAATCTCTTCCTCTTTTTTTCCTCACTTACTTCAAATTTTTCTCCCCCCCTCTTTTTTTTTTTTTTAACTTATCCTTTCTGTCCAAGAAATCCTCTGCTCTATCCTTTCTGCAATGAGAGAGGCTCGTGCACACAAACAGTCATCTGTCACTTTAACCGAGCGTGCAGTGTGGGAAATGGGGAATTCACAGCCTTCTGCTCTGGAAGGCAGAGTAACCCTCCAAAGAGCCAAACCCCCCCTTCCTCCCTCTGTCCCTCCCTCTGCCTCTCAGAAAACCTCTGGGAGAGGTCTGGGCTCTGCTCCAGTTCTGCAGCCCAGTCACCTTGGGCCAGGCTCCTCCCTCCTGTATGGTGAGTAAATACCTTCTCCAGGAGGCTTCCCAGTGAAATATGCAGGATCCAGGGCGGAATCCGTGTCTGGGACTGGCATCTTTGTGTGCCACTCTGATTCCCATGCTGTGCCTTGCTGGGTCAGTGCTTGGCTGGGAAGTTCCTGTGGACTGGAGCAGCCCTGTGGGTTCAGAGTCTGGCCCAGGAAGGTGGAGATGAGCCCTGCTGAGGGGACACCCCTTCTTTGGGAGGAGGCTCTTTGAGCTGAAGGTGGGATCAAAGGGGAGTTTGATGCTTATAACCAGAAATCAGGACTCTGAGTCCTTAGCCAGATTTCCTGGGAGTAAGGGGAGCTTGAAGAAAGTAGAAAACCTGTGGGTTGAGATGACACATTATGCACGGGGATCTCTGTGCCATCTCCCAGGAGGGATTCTGGGCTTAACCCACCATGTTCCTCTGCCTGTTACCTCTCCCACCATTCCTAAACTATCTGTGAGCACTCCCATGCCCAGCTCTCACTCCTGCTTGTGTGACTCCCAGCATGGAGCTCCATCTCTGTAGGAACAATTACCTTGAGTCTGGTGTGGATGCTTTTAGTTTCCTTCCTATCCCTGGCAGTAAAAGTGGACTGTGTTCCTTTAAATCCTCTCACTCCTTTACAACTGCTGCTTTGCAGGAAACAATGCTTAGATCTTTAATCTGAAAACAAAAGAGCTCAAACTCCTCCACTGTATTTATCTTTGCCCAAATCAGAAGGCTTGGAGCCTTAGACACCTCAAAGGTCTCCCCAGAGGTAGGTGCATTTCAATAGTGGATGAAGGGATATGTATATATATATAATGTTCAGGTTAGATAGGCTTTTGCATGGGAAGGGCCCCGAAGGTACTACATAATTCCACTATATTGAGGTTCTAATGCTGCACCTGTCAGGGCTGTGCCAGTGTGATATTAGAGCAGGTCACTGGGGAGAGCATTTTGATCCCATCTGTATCCAGTGCACAGCATCCTCTTGCATCCTTTATGTCCAGCACATCACTCCTTGCCCAGTTCCCCCCCTCCTCTAACAGCAAAATCTTTCATCCATGAGCCAAAGCAAAACGACTTCACCAGCTCTGATGTCCTCGGGAAATGTGTTGGGCTTGTGCCATGAGTACAGAGATACTTCCACACCCAGAAGCTTTCAAGCAGTAAGCAGGATTAAGACACACAGCCGTGGGCTTTTCTGTGACCACTCTTGGCCTGGCTTCATGAATATGAGTAGACTCCTGTCTGATTTCCAGCCCAGCATGGAAATTCTTGAAATAGCGGGTTTGACTGCTTTTAGATGGCTTTTTTGGAAAAGTAAAAAACAGTGCTGTAAGTGGTAATCAGACTTTATGACTTTATTTCCCCACAGTGTTCTGTTTCCCTCTGTTTACAAGCCCATTCTTATTTCTTATGCTCGCAGTGCCTTTTTTATTTTTTTTTAATTTTTCCCCAGATCTAAAATCCTGCATTTGTGTGTGTAGGTAATGATTTTAAAAGCTTTCTCCGAGCTCTTCTCCCACTAGAGGGTACTCCTGCTACACCAACAATAGACATTCGGGGCTGGCCGTGGTTCGCAATGCGTCCCTCTGCTTTGGGAGCAGGTTGCTCATTGACAGCACAGCCTGGGTGGTGTTCAGTCGTGTTGCCTCCCCGCTCCAGCAGCCGAGGAGCTGCCTTGTTGCTGAAATGCAACCCGGAAATGCATTTTGGCCTCTCCTGTTTCCACCTTGTTGGCTACACAGTGCTCTGCTGCTGTGTGAGCAGAGGTAACTTGTGTGACCCACTGGCCCTCGGGCTGAGGTTGGTGCCAGCTCCAGGGAGCACATGGAGAACCCTTTCCACCACACACTTTGATTTGAAAATGCTCTAATGGCTACGAGGTGCTGCAGGAAAAAGGACTGCTGCCAAGCTGAGGGGTAGAGTTTGGGTGCTCATGTTGTCGGGGTCAGGAAACAGCAAAATTTTACGGGCCACCCTTTCTTAGGCAGGAGATCAGACCATGTGGTCTATTCCAGCCTTGAGCTCTGCTCCTCTCTGCCTGTTGATGGATGTGAGGCTCCCTTAAGAGCAGATTTATTTGGCTTTCATGTTGCAAGGCTGCAGAAGTAGCTTTGGGTCTGGCTGGGCCCCCTCCGCTCTCCTCCATGCCTGGATGCCCCTGTGTATTTACGGCTGCCCGTGGCAAGCAGGCGGGATGCGGCACACGCTGTGCTTTATGTGGCTCTGGGGGCTGCTCTTTCACTGCAGTGTGCCTTCAGCCTCTGGAATGGCACAGCCAGCACAGGGCATTTTGTTTCAATTCTCATGCAAGGAGAAGCCCCAGGTTCCTTCCTTGTGCTGCCTCGTATCAGAACTCTGCCCCAGCGTCTCGCTGCGCTGCCAGCGTCTCCCCTTCACACCTCCCTGCTCTGCAGAGCTGCTGGGAGCTCCTCCACTGCCTGCTGCCTTCTCTGTGAGCATGCTCGTACTCCTGCCTGTTCACACTGATTAAATGAGCGGGCAGGAATTACAGTCAACCATCCATCACTGGAGCCAGTGTTCCCTTGACCCAGTCAAGATGAAAGAGGTCGAAATCTTTCTTCCCCAGGCCCTTCCCAGCAGCGAGGTAGCCAGCTACAGTTTTCTGGCGAGCAAATGCAGAGCTATTCCGGGGGTGAGTCTCCTTCCTGAAAGAACCAGCTACGCAAAGTGGTATCTTCAGAGCAATGACAGTCACAACTCAGAACTGGCAGTTGCTTGAAAGGTCTTCCGTTCTCAGGAGAGTAAAACATCATCTGCAAAACGATCTCTTGCAAAAGAGAGGGTCTGGCATTTGGAGCAATAAATCCCAAGTGTGGACCATGAAAGGGAACGCCACTGTCCCATCACATCTATCTTGGGCCTCTCCAGAGCAGCTTTTATTGGTGTGTGCTGCCCACAGGTGAGTCTCCTAATTGTGTGCTGGCCAACACAGGTCAGGAGATAATCCAAGACATGGAACACTCCCTTCACTTGAGCATTTCATCCTCTTTGTCTGAATCCATAGGCTGTGGGATCTCACAAAGAGATCACCTAAAGTCACCTCGTGGTGGTTGGCATGTAGCTGTTCTGGAAGCATCGGTAGAGCTGGCTCCTCCTCAGATATCTATGTGGCTGCTGGAAAGGGTTTCAGGAATGACATTCATGAAGCTGGAGAAGAAGTGATGGTGTGAAACCCAGCAAAGCCTTCTCTCTTCCCCCAGACTGACAGTACTGAGGCAGCAGAGGGTGTGATGGAAGGCTGGAATAGCACTCTCTGCTCTCCAGGTATGGAAACGAAGATGGGGTGAAAATCAGGAAGGGGAAAACTGGAAAACAGAGCCTACAAAGGGGAATAACTCGCCACTGAGACTAACTGTTCCTCTTGGAAAACCTGAAGAAAGTAATCTAGAGGCTCAGAATTACAGTAAATTACAGACCTGGCTTAGTGTGGCTGCTCAGTGCTCTCAGCCTGTATTGATTTCAGAACCAGGCTATGAATTGCTGCCAGGCAATGAGCTGGCTGGTGGCTGAACCCTTGCAGACTCCCCTGGACCCGATTCCATTCCTGTCCCAGCTCCCATCAGTGGCTGTGGGTGCCACCAGTCAGTCCAGCTGAGTGGAGGATCGGCTCTAAATCCACAGGAATGTCACAGATGTTGTAACAGCTCCCTTTTCTCTCCGATTCCTGGTCATTATTCAATATGTTCCTGAAAGCAGCAGGACATCCTGAAGCTCAGTTGGAAGGAGGAATCTCTATTTCCTTCTGCCAGCCCCGGACACGCACACCGAGGGCAGCCTGCTGAGCTTCTCCACACCGTGTGCCTCTTGTTCCTTCCTGCTGAGAGCAGATCAATCTGGAGGTGGAGAGGGACACCTCAGCCCACCTTGAAGCCTCTCTGGAGAGCTGTTGTGCAAACAAAGCTCTGTTTGTTTGTTTGTTTGTGCAGCCCGCAGCAATTAGGACGAGCTGAACTCTGTGTTTCTCGAGGCAGGGCCATGCTGCTCCTGAGGATGGAGAACTGCTGGAAACCTCCCCAGCCTGGAATGGGGTCAGCTGGGTCTGGCAGGCCTGGCTGTTGGTGCTGACCACTTGCTGCTTCTCCAGCTAAAGGGCTCAGAGCTCCTGAATGGAGAGGCTTGGAGAGGGAGGATTAGACTTGTTAATCAGGAGGTGTCTGGTGCCCTGTGTTGGGATGGCTTTATTCCTAGCAGTGAGAGTCATGGTGCTCAGGTTAGCAGAGTGTAAATAGAGAGGACTGTCTCTTAATAAGAGCTTCAGTCCTCTAATGGAGGCAGCTCCAGCCCATGAGATGTTCTCAGCCTCCAGCTGCGCTTTGTTCAGCTAAAAATCTGTGGGATTTGCTCTGTTCTCCAGATTTTCTTCTCTGATTCTCCCTTGATCTTTCTACATCATGCTCTGGCATGCAGCCCTTCTATTTTGTGACTTTTGGTGTGACAGTCTCTGAGCTGGGAGTTTTGTTGCTCCGGGTATCAAAGTTAATGATGAAATACACAGAGTAAAACCAGGAGGGAACCCTTGTGAAAGAGCAGCTCTCTTGGGTGAGCAGTGATGGATTCAGGATGGGATCTCCAGGGCTCACAGGACCTTGGAGACCAGCAGGGCATGCGTGGGCTTTGCTGGAGGTTTGTCCTGGCGTCTGGAATGGGAACAAGGCTGGTGTTATGGCTGGGGAGTGGGCCTGGCAAGGAGAGATGGGAATGGGGGCACAGGCAGAAGGAAGCCAAGTTGCCTCTCGACTGAGGTTGACCAGTGGGACTTTGGAGGGGAACATCAAAGAATCAGTTTATGGCTTGGGGATAAGCATGGAAGAAGAGTGTTTTGAGGTCTAAATCTAAATCTGAGTCCCGGAGGATCAGAAAAGGAAATCCTCAGTACCGGCCTAGAGCCTGGGAGGGAAGGGGAGGTGAAACTAATGAAGATTGATGTCCCTGGAGGGATGTTTGTTCTTGCTTCCATTAGGTACGGAGACACATGAGAGGAGTGAGGAGCCTCAGAGACCCAGAGTAACCGTGGGAGCTCTGTCAGGACCTGTGCCTGTGGCTCCCTCCATGTGGGCTGGCACAAATGAAGGGACTCGTGATGGTTATCCCCAATTACCACGAAACAGCTTAAAACTTGAGCACCTTTAAAAAAATGGAGCTGTGTCAAATGCAGCGTGTGCTGTCACTGTGTCTGCTGAGCTGTTTGTTTGCCTTACCAAGGAGGAAAATAACGTGAAGCTGGAGATGAAACTAAGCTGAGAAAAGGTTGATTGTTTTGTTCTCAGTCTCAGCCTTTCCAGGAGCATTCCAGTAGGTGCCAGTCTCACCTTGTGGAGCAGGGAAGGATGGAAATTGCCAGTAATTCTTCACTGAAATATGAAAAAATGCTGCACAAGAGGGGGTGGGCGGAAAAATGAAAGCCTCTAGGAAAGACCTGTGTTCTCTGGGATGCTCACTTCATTTCTTTCTCCCTACTCAGCAAAGTTTATCTTGGGCTCGGCAGCACAGACCAGTCTCCCCCCCACTCTTTAATTAGTGTCTAGTAAAGGAAGAAGGTGTTGGGGGAAGGAAAGGGAAATGGGATATTGTGTTTTGATGCCCCAATGGGTAGAAAACTGCATGGGTTCCAAATATGATAGTTAATGCTTAATCTGACAGACTGTCTCTTATCAACAGGCTGTATGTGACACCCCATTACGTGATAATGGAATTCTATATGGAGACCACAGGAGACCCAGTTCCATTCAATTAACTTACAAAACAGCAAACCTCTGAAAGCATCTTTGTCTTCTCCCCATCTCTTTCTCTCCTTTTTGTTACCCTGAGAAAACGAGAGAGCGAATATTTCCATTTTGTTTTGCAGAGGATTAGTACCAACTAATAGGATTAATATCCCAAGTTGTGTGGCAAATGGAATACTGTTAATAGGGTGATTATTAGAGAATTATATGGAGGGGCAAAAAAATTAAAGCAGTTGAAAGAAAAGCATGTCTGTGCTGGAGAGGCTGCCAGTGCTGTACAACATCCAGCTGCTGGTCTGCCCGTTCTGGGTCATGCTTCTTTATTTCTCAGGTTTGCTCTGCCTCTGGGATTGACTTCCACAGCAGCACAGGGCAGGAAGCAATTTCAGAGCCTGGAAATGCTGGATGCAAAGAGCTGCTTTCAGTTCAAGGGCTGGTTACCAGAACCCTGAAAGGAAAGGGAATTAAAGGATTTACAAGTACCAGAGAGCCAACATTTCACCTGGCATCTCAGGATGCCTTCCGGCCATGAACAGCTTTCTGCTCATGATAAATAACTCCATCTCTCCCTCTTGTCTCCTTCCCCTCTGGTGGGTTTGGCTTTTCCCATGGGCTCTGTTCACAGCCGTGGTCCCGTGTCTGAGTGGTCATGTCCTCTGGGAGTGTTTGGCACTTGAACACTGGTGGCTCTGTAAGGCATGCTGGAGAACTCCAGTGTATGTGAGTCTGCAGAGCCAAAGAGAGCTGGCAAAACCCTTGCAGTGGCAGTGTGCCAGTGGTGTAGTGCTTGTGTGCCATTGCTGGAGGGGGTGAGACAGGCACCTTCTGCAACCCAAGGGTGGAAAGGCCCAGGGCTCTGCTAGGAAAGTACACAGTCCTTAGGAAATTAAAGTACACTCATTTGTTTCCCAAACCCTCACAGTCTTTGTGGGGCACATTCACCTAAAAAGACATGTGAGAGTGTGAGGCCCTCAAGGAGAGACTCCTGGGAGACAGGTTTCAGCAGCAGCACAGTTGATGCACGGAGATGTTTTCTGACATCTGTCTGACAGAGTATCCTTATGCTCTGCATAAATCCTTCTCTCCCGGGCCACAAACCAAAGCATTGCATAGTTCCTGGGCAGGGGACTGGCATGAAGGGCTTTCTGCCTGATAGGTATTATCCCAACCTCAGCATTTCCAAATCCCTAGAGGTATTTAGGCCTGCACCTTCAGAGGCGTTTGCTGTAGGAGGCTTTGTCTGAGCAACTGATAGGGATTTGTTCCCCTGAACTGGATCCCCATTACACCGTGAGTCACTACTATTTATATCAGCTGTCGATCTCTCCCTGTGGCAGCTATTTCTGGCTACCTGCCTTGTATTCAGCAGAGATTTAGCATCTTTTTCTTAAAAAGAATTCTTTTATTGAACCTGCTTTTAATTCTTTCTCAAACATGTTTTCGTCTTAGTTTGTTTTTCAGCAGCTGATGAGCTGTCTGGAGTTGAGTTGCCCTCATGTGCTGCTTGTTGTTCTGCTGAAAAAAGGATATCCAGTACTACTTTCAGCAGATTCAGCTCTGTCTAAAAGAGTACTTTGCCCCAGAGTGAGAGTGTCATGCCATCTCGAAATAAAAGGCTACAACAAGAAACAAAGCACTTTGCATCAAACAGGCGTTTTAAACACCGTTGAACTGCAATCCAGGGTAGCAGGTTCACTTTGTTTATGGCCCTTGATACCCCAGGAACTCGTCAAGCAAACAGTGAGTAACCCATTCTTGCAAGTAGATAAAAAAGGACTGACCTCTTTATTGCAAAGAGAAGGGGAAATGGGCCATGTGAAGGGCTCTGCCTCAGCTCTACTGAGGAAAGTGGTGGCAGAGCTGAGAGTCCCACCAAAATCCCGAGGCCCATTTGGATGCTCTGCCCACAAGGCTGTGTCTCTGGTCTGCTTTCCCTTCCTGATCTTCCCGTGCACACTCAGAATTTCCAATCCATCATCACTGGTGAAGGAACCCACAATCATCCTCCTGCCTTTTATCAGGACCAGAATATTCCTTTTCTTCCCCCACATCCAACTCAACCAAGGGGTCTCCTACGTGCCTTGGGTAGGCAGAGCTAGGCTGGAAGCAGCTGTGGAGGAGATGTGTGCACTTCCAAGAAGGAGAATGTCCTCTGGGCCCTGCTGGGAGACCTTATAGCACAGCTGGCTTTGTGTTGCACGAGGCAGGACACACCTGACCACACCTGCAGGCTTGGTGTTCCTGGGGGAAGTCAAGGGCAGGCACTGGGGAGACAGGAATATCCTGAGGGGCTCAGCCAGTTGGGATGTGTGCCCTGGTCCTGTCACAGAGAGGTCTGAGGAGCCACCTCTGCTCGTGCACAGAGCCAGCAGCTCTGAGGCAGGACATGTAGGAACAGCAGGATGGTGTTTTACCTTCACCTCCGTGGAAGGTAAAAGTCTATGTAATTTAAAGATGAGTTCCCTTATGCCAGGCTATGAAAAAAGTCTTCAGAACACCCCCAAGGTTTCCATTTAATTACCAATTGCAGCTGATTTCACAGAGCAATTTCTGAGCCTCCAGCAAGGCCTTGTGGCAGTTCTTTCATCTCTCAGGCTTATTGGGAAAAGCTGTATTAAACGTCTTTTAATCCAGCCTTGGATGCTCTACCTTTGATCACCTACAATTTTATACATCTGTGCTCAGGCTCACGTTCCTACCTACGTGCTCCCCCCTCCAAAATGCTTTAAACTGTGTCAGTTGATTAGAAAGTCTCTCCTGGCTGATATAAAGCATCTTGCAAACTTGACTGAAATGCCCTGATAGCTAATGATCATCCAGAGGGTCTGGGTGACCCAGGTGTGTGTTTTAGCATTGCTGGATAAGGTGATGAATCTCAATTCCTCATTTATGTTTTACTCCATATTTTCATCCTAGACAACAACTTCCTGCAGGAGGAAAGGAAACAGTACATGTCCTTGCATGAAAAGAGAGAGCTTTAGTCAGATTTGGGATGAGATATTTTTATGTGTTAATACAACTTCAGTCTCAGTCGAGAGTGGGATGCAAGAATGTGAGATGTTCCCAGAGAGGATGCAGAAGTCTATAGCCTAAAAAGCCAAGATTCCTCCAGTTCATTGAGGGCAGGGGCAGTGTGAGAAGCTGGAGCTCCGAGCTCTCAGTGTGATGTCCCAGGCACAGGACACTGTGCCCCTTGTGATGCCTCCTGCAGGAGAAGATCTCTTCTTTGGGAGGATCACAAGAGGTGGCACTTGGGACTCCCAGTGCTCCTGAGCCCTTCAAATGTGCCCGTGGGAGTTGTGCCCCTTCCCAGCCAGACACCCACACAAAGCACTGGTGGGGCTGCCTCTCTCCATGCCCTAGGACTGCCAGTGTCTGACTGGGGACATCTGCTTGCACCAACAGCTCTGTGTGGCCACCTGGACACGGGTGTGCATCAGGGCTGAGGGAACATGTGTTTGCTCCAACTGCAACAAGGGAACGGAGTGTGGGGTCACGTTGTGGAGGCCCTGGGTTTGCTTATTGGAGCAGGGACAATCTCTTTCCCAGAAAGTCATTATCTTGATGCTCAAAGAGGGAACAGCCGGAGAGGTCTGTGAGCTGAGCAGCCAAAATAGCTCAGCTCCACAGGAAAAGCGAGGTCACCTGCCAGATGGGTCAACTCCAACCCTTTGCTCTGCCAAGACCAGCATGTTTTGCACTTTGCAGCTTTTACACCGAAGGCAGAGGCCCCTTCGGTGTGTGCCCACCAGACCTGTCTCTTTGGAAGCCTCATGATTGTAGTGACAACATGGTGTGTTTTCCACTACTCTTTTTTTTTGAGTTCTTGGATGCTGCTGCTCTCCTCTGCCCTTGAAGGATTGAATTCCTGTGTGTGACTGTGCGTTTTGGACAGTGGGAAGGTCAGGAGATCATCTGTGAGCTCCTCTTTTTGCACAAGCAGATGAATCCAGGGTTTTGACTGGGGGGGGGTTCATTCCCAGGGGATGAACGGAACTAATTTCCTTTCTCTTGCTCCATCAGAGAAGAGAATGAATCCTGGGGGAGTCTGATCCAAGAGTTAGATGTGAAGATCCAGCACTGGCACGCTTGCCAGGTCTGATAGAACTGTGATCTGATGTGTCAAATGCATTTTAGGGTCTCAGTTCTGTGACAGCTTGCTAATGACTCTGAGCTTCAGAAAGCTTTGACTGATCCCTCTGGGAGCTGGCAGAAAAAACTGTAGGAAAAGTTTTTTTTTTAAAAACATTTTTGTCAAAATCAAAACATTGAATGGAAACATGTCTCTTCCAGCATCGTTTTAAACTGGAATGTGTCAAAACAAATGCCTTCATTTGATTTGAGTGAGACACTTGTAATTTTTACTTTACGTTGCAATAAGGAAACAACACATTTACCATATTTTTATTTATGTCTTTGCTTTTTTTTTTGGATAATTATCAGAAAGGAGGAACCACATGCTTCCAAAGTGAATTCTTGGCATTCCTAATCAGAGATTTTCTCTTTCTTGTTCATAATGAAAGCAGATGTGGATGTTCAGCCAGAACTACCAACAGGTAGGAGCTCCAGGGACAGGGCTGACATGTCTGTCTTCCAGGTAGAAGAATCAGGAATTGGAGCCATCCAATGAGGCTGGCAGAGCAAGGATGCCCTGCTGCTTGTCTGCTTGTTTCTTGAAACCTGTTCTCTGCATTCAGTCAGTTTAGGCCCCAGATTTTCAAACCGGTGTAAATAAATCATGGTCCTGTCACACATTGAACTGAGCTGCCCTCAAAGAGCAGAGCGTGACTGAGCCTGATCAGAAAAATCCAGTCCTTGCACATGTTCCTGTGCATTGAACAGCTCTGCTTTGGAGGTCACCAATTCAGCCTGGGCTTCCAAGGGGGTGCTCTGGCAGCCTTGCTGACCCCTGGGTTAGAAGGGACATTTCCCCCTTGTTCCTCTTGCCTTGGGCTAAAAATGCCTTGTACGTTTTCTTTTCCATGTTTGCCCCAAGGCTAAGGGTGATTCTTGGCTTGTCTTAGTTGCCTTTTAAAACATGCACAGTTCCAGGTCTACCCCAGCTATTTCTGAGCTCTGTGGTGCACTTCCCATCTTCCCAAATACCTTTAGGATTAAATTGGAGCAGAACACTCCATTTCCTAGAGATATCTGTCTCGGCAAGTTTCTTATTTCTGCTGGGCAGGCATTATCCTGTTAATCACTGGCAAAATGTGGGGACTTTCCCACAGGCTTTGGGATTTGTAAGGGATTTCCTCTGGTAGGCAGAGAGCTGCTCCCACCAAGGTTGCTCAGGCTGACTGCTGTGGGCTAAGGATGTGCTGCATCGGTTCAGGGAGGGCTTTTGTAGGGCTTGGCAAGAACAATGTGGTGTCTGTGATATAAAGGAATGAGGTTTGACATTACATTAGGCCCTCCCTCCCCCTGAATCCTGCAAATCCATGTGGGACACAAAGGGACATTTTTTTCTGGCAAATATAAGGGCTTGGAATGTGGTTAGAAGGGTAATCCCAGCCCAGTGAATCTGGGAAAGAGGCAGCTGTCCTGCTCCATCACAGACACCTGTGATACCAGTGACCCCCTCTGCTCAACATGGAAAATCTGTTCTCTGCAGCACCTTTTGCCTTGACAGGGTGTTGTGAAGTGCCTTTTCACATCCCCATGGGGACCTGTCCTGCCCCCCACACAGCAGTGCTTAAGAACCCACATCCAGCTCGTGCTGTTGGAGAGCTGAAGGTCAGCAGGGTGACTGCAGAACGACCCTTCCTTCCCTGCAAGCAAACAACAACCAGCTGAGTCACATTTGCTTTGCTGGAGGAATAAAAATAGAGGCATCTTTCAGGGTTTTCACCACTGTTAACCCTGCAGGATCAGCTCTGGAGAGCCCAGCCATCCTCTCTGCCTTGAGAATCCATGGGATTATGAACTTTCCTCTGCATGTGCTGCTTGGCTTTGTGTCTGTGCCTTGAGCTCCAGCTGTGCAGTCCTTTCACAGCCAAGGGGATGTGAAGGGTCCAGCATGACCAGCACGTGGCCCTGGGAATCTTAGTATGGCTGGTGATGATGACTGAGCCCGAGAGAAAATGATTTCATCTCCCCAAGTGCCTTCATGGGCATTTTCACCTGGCACAGGGGTTTGGGGAGTCACTTTGACATGTGAATTGAGCAGATTAATTGCTGGCATTGAGAAAATGGAGGTGGTGCCCCACAACAAAGCTCTGTAAACAGCTTTTACAAACTGCAGCAAAAAAGTGACACCCTGAATTTTCCTCTGATGAATTGACTTCCTTTGGTAGGGACAATGTGGCTGTTGGCTGGGCACATCTCCTCACGTCCAGCTGAAGGCATCAGGTGGGAACTGCGAGTTAGTGCCTGGTGGGGGTAGAACTGCAGAGAGGAAAACAGAGATTGAAGTGCATTTTGCACCAAAACCCATGGAAGGAGCTTTACCAGAACCCAGTGGTCAGTGCTCACCTCCAGAGGCTGACAATGACAGTGTCCATATTCTTGTCCTCACATGTTAAGGCTGGAGAATCTCCTCAGTTAAAACCAGGATTTTTCCTCAGTGAAAGCAGTGAAGTTGCTACAAGAATTGCACTCTAGGAAGTCTCTGCTTGGCTGGCATCACATCTGAAGGTATCTCTGGCCCCCGAGGTTCAGGTTGTTTCATTTCTCTTTTGTGGTTACCTAAGAGGAACTTACATGTTCAACCTGGATGTGTCACACCGATGTTCTGGGACTCACCCAGAGAAAGGTTTTGCATCTTTGAGACATCTCTCTTTGTCAAAGACAATTGAATCAGAGATGTTCAGGTTTGTTGAGTTTGGGGGTTGAGTTTTTGGGGTTTTTTTGGGTTTTTTTGTCACAACAGTTTTATCTTGAAAAATGTCATTTTGATGACACAGAAATCGCTGAAGAAATCTTACCAATTTTGACAATTCTGCTTGGAAGGGAGCTGGGGAAGAATGTCTTGAAAGTGCTGGAGCTCCCAGTTATGACATTTTCTGAATGGAAAGGAGTTTTGATTTATTTCTTTTTCTCTTTTCAAAATGATGTTTCGAAATGTACTGTTCTGTGGGAAAAGAAAGGTTAAGTCTGAATTAAATGCTTGAAAAAATGGAAATCAAATATTTTGACTGATGCAAGGCGGTTTTAAGCATTTTATTATGCAACTCTGTTGGCTTTTTGGACAACATGGGATGATTTAAAAATTGTTGGTAGTTCCATTCTGATATCCACACTCACAGATGTGTTTCTCGGTTGAGCCAGTGATGTATGAACCATACTTTGTTGTGTGGTGATAAATTACCTGGTTTCATAGCTGAAAAAAACTGTTTTAATCCATTAACTATAGAGACCAAAATACCCCGAGTCTCTCAATTCACGGAACCATGCAAGGATCTTCCACCGAATGAATTATTCAGGAGCACTGGTGAAAATGAAGTACCCATTACATTTACAAATATTCCACAAAGAGTTCAGGGCTGAGCAGGAATAGATCAGACAGCATTTATTGTAAAGCCTTGCTGAGCATTACTAGAGATGTAATTTCCTGTAGTAATTAACGCGGGATCTGCAATCCAGCTTTGAAAAGGCGATTGAACCTCTCCCTGTGAATTTAGGAATCATCTCTATTATTACATGGTGTAGGTGACTTGGAGCGTTGAGCTTTTGTCTCAAATTAGTCCTCAGTGTGGTGGATGATTAAAGAGGGATCGTTCCTTCGGGCTACTTGGGATTGATGTTTTCTATTAAAAAATGCAGTGCTAAGGATTTGTGAGATATAGAGAACTTCTCTGGGTGCGTGCAACTTATTATGCAGATCTGCTTAAGCTATCAGATAAATGATAAATGATTTCTCAGAGCTGGATGGGTAGCATGACCCAAGGGTAGGTAGGGGGAGTTATTATTTTTCCTCCCTTCTAAGAATCGGAGAGAGCCATTTGTCAAGTGAACCAAGTGAGGTGCCCAGAGATCAGATGTCAGAGGCTGTTCTGTCCACAGTGGCAACCCCAGGAGTTAATAATGGGGCAGCTGCTCAGACCTCTGCATTTCCCTGCCCTTTGCCTTCTTTTCTAACTAGGCTTTCTTCTGGCTTCTGATGGTGCTGCCCACTGGGAAACCTGCCAGCACCACTGGAAAGGAGGAGTTTTTTCTTTTTTCTCTTTAGAAACAAGATGCAGAGTCTGTTCTTGATGGAGTTCAAACATCTCTAGCACCATCCAGGCTCAAATCAGAGTTTTAAAACACAAGAGCTTTTCCAGTTACTTCCAGAAGGTTAATTCACTGTAGGAAGCTGGGATTCTGTTGTGTTGAAGTCTGTACGCAGACTGTAAGAGTCACTGGTCTGAAGGATTATCTACTTAACAAAACAGAGTAGGGGAAAAGTTGTTACAGCTGTTCCCACCTTTGAAATGTGTGTAATCTTTGAAAATCAAAAGTGTCAGTAAAAGAAAGGGGAACTCTTTTGGAAACAGTTCTTACTTTTCAGTTAACTCTGACTCTTCTTATCTCAATGGTGAGGAGTTAACTGGAGGTCCTGACTTCTCAAGGAATGTTGAATTTCACAGTGGAGAAAAATGATAGTTCAGCAAATGAAATCCCTTTTCTGTAGGAATTTACTTGCCTGGAGGTTTTGCCGGGCTCTTTCTCTTTTCGGTTGGAAAAACAATAATTAAATCACTTCCCAACAGTTTTAGCCCTTGAAAATTGGTTTCTTTTTGTAAGCCTGAAATATCTTAAAGCAGTTCAACAGAACAATTTGTTGAAACAATTCATTAATAAAATACATTGTAGGAGCTCTTTGGGCCTTGCCTGTGCTCGTGCTGGCTCGTCCCTCTGTGTGACTTTAAAGCTCAGGGCTTCCTGTTGAGCTGCATCGTGTCTCATCAAAGGGGGATTAGAAGGCCCAAGAGACATCTGTCCACTGAGGCAAGGGATGTCTTACTCCACATTTTTAGAGCACCTGCCACAACAGGGCTGTGATCAAGGCCAGGGCCCTCTGATACTACTGTAAAACTCCTTATTGTGTCTTTAACCTAGTCTTGGAATTACAGGGGAGTTTGGATTTTATTTGGCTTTCCCGAGAATGCTTTCTTTTCCTCGACATCATGTAAATAGCTCAGGATATGCTAAGAAGAGAAGGTCTGGGGATTTGAAGAAATTGCACTGGATTTGGGCAGTAGGAGATAATCCCCAGCCTGTACAAAGCACCTTTCATCCTATTGTATTAGTTTTGCTAGACAGCAATCACTTCTCTCCAGCCTGAATTGTGTGTGACAGCATCCCTGGGCCTTGCTACCTGCTCCAGCCAGGAGTGTGGCAGGATTTGAATTCCTGGAATCCGTGATCTGGGGTGTCACAGGAATTGTTGCATCCAAAGGGGGGCACATCCTGGGAGAGCAGCGAGCAACAGGCACGGATCAGCTCTGTGAGCCCAGGCACTGCCACCCTGAACAGCAGCCACTTCAGGAGCAATCCTGACCTCCCTTCCCAGGGGGCTGCTTTGCTTTCCCTTCTCCAGGCACATCATCTGCTTTCCTGGGCATCAGCTGCTTCAGAGCTTCACTTGCTAATGCTGAAGGACAGGGGAGACTCTGCTGCCAGGCCTGATACAAATATGTCATAATTTGGTTTTAATCAGTATTAACAGTGCTGAGATTACAAAGTCACATCCACTCATATCACAGTATTGGGGTAACAAGGACGGATCAGTGGCATGTTGGTAGTTCTTCCTTTCTAACCAAGCAGCGAGGTAATCTGAGCAGAGCTCAAGCACACAAAATCAACTGCAGCATGTGCAGCTTGTTTGGGAAACTACTCCAACATCTTTGTCAACACTGTGAGTCTAATTGTACACACGAGCCTCTGAGGGCTCAGAGAGCCCAGCATTGCATTTGTTTGCAAAGGAAACTTCAGGCTTGTGTGTGCTGAAAATTTGCTTTCATTAAAAGAATAAAAGTAGCCAATAAAATGAAGCATTGTAATGTTTACTTAACTCTGGCAGGTACCTATCTGATTGCACAGGTAGAGTCAGGGCTGCTGTTTGTCCCTTAATGGCTTTGCCAAGTTTCCAGATCAAATCAGGATGGGCAGGAATCCACAGAGATGCTTTTGCTTCCTTCCTCCCTCCCTTCCTTCCAGGCATGGACACCGACATGCTGTGAGAGCTCCAGCCTTGCTCCTGAGCACAGATTCCTGCATGGTTCCAGTCCCTGGTGTCAGTTCCTTGTTGAGATCTACATCTTGCCGTGAGCTTGGTAGTTTGGTGCTCATGTTCAGTCTGTAACACCCACTGTGTTACACTGACTGTGTGTTTGTGGTGAATTCCTTCGGGATGGAATCATTACAGCCCAGAGCCCCCTGTATGGACCCAGCAGTGCTGCAGTGACAGGGGACAGGGCACCTGCAGCCCTTCCTCTTTGACCATCTCTGCAGTCAGAGCCCACAGGGACACGCAATTCACTGGCCATCACAAAGAAAGATCTTGCCCAAAATCATCTGGGGCCTGTTTCTGAGCACACAAAATGGGGGAGCCCAAGGAAGCCCCTTGGAGGAACCTCCAGCCCCTTCCTTCTTCCCCTGAGGCTTCTCTCTGTTATGTCCCTGCAGAGCCTGTGATGGCCACAGCTCTTCCAAACTGCACGTCCTCCCTGGTCACGCTCTGCAGCTGGGGCTCTGCCCTCTTCAGCAAATGGAAATAAATTAATAGTTTTGTGGGCAGGGAGGGAGCTTGGGCTCCAAGCATTTGCCCTTTGCAAGCCTTTCCTCAAGGCCTGCTCCTTTCTCTGCAGAACAAAAGCGAAGCAGCTGAGAGCCCTGGCCAGCAGCCCCTCTCTGGAGCAGTGTCCGTGGGGGCAGTGCGGTGCTTCCTCTGCAGCTTTAAGGCTGGTCACTGCAGCAGGATTCTCCATGGGATGAGTCCCAGTTTTATCCCCAGACTTGCCCAGCAGCTGGGAAAGGCTGAAGCAGGACTGCAATGTCTCTCTGAGACCTCACACCTTCATTTTTGGCTTAGTGACCATCTCCGGAGCTTTTAAAATTATCAGTGCTTTGGGCTGTGGCTTGCTAAGCACAAACCAGATCCCTGCCTTCCTTCCCTTTCCCTGCATTCATCACTACACTGGGAAACTGGCCCATCTGCTCCTCTTTTGCCCCAAAAGGGGGGCAGCTCTTCAGTGGTTTTTGCTCCAGTGTTGGGTGAATGAGGAGAAGGAATAGGGTCTCGTGTTTAGGAGCCTCACAGCTTACACTGTAAAAATATGCTCGTCAAAGAATTCCTGTCCTTCTACATCTGTCTCTACATTTTTAGAATTTCACAGACTGCCTTTCTTTTTTTTTTTTTAAAAGGCCTCCATTTTTCTTGGCTTTAGCTAAGTTGTTTTATTTTTGTAAAGAGCAGCAGTTTTCTCCCTGAGACTTGTCTTTCTTTCCTCAGGAAACATTCCTCATCTTCAGAAATAATCACACAGGATCTTTGTGAAGAGCTGGGCTCACGCTGTCTCCCAGGAGCGGTGACACCACGGGGCCATGGGAAGGGTTGGCTCCAGCTACATGGGACTCTGTTCCTTTGGGCCACTGATCCCAGCTCTCCCAGCTCCTGTCCTGGGCCCCAGACTGGGCTCCTCACAAGCAGGGCTGGGCCCAGCCACTCTGCTCTCTTTACATGATAAGTAGCAAGATGTCTCAGCAAGGCACCAAAGTCTGTGCTGCGTGTTCAGACTTCAAATCCCTGCCAATAATGCAGAGATAGAAGGGGATTATAATGCTGCATAACAAATAACAAGGGTTTAAACTGTCTTAAGAACACTGTACTCAGAAGAAGAGGGATTGTTTGGATGGTGAAGCCTGCAGGTATGAAGAGAGGTTTTATTTCATGTATTTGTGCACTTGGCAATAAGAAACTCAGTGGTGTGATATGGGTTATTATCAGGAACTTATCCTGGACTTAGGTGTTACTCTTGCCCTAATGCCTGTGGTCACTTTCTCCTTCCTTCAAAGCTGCTCAGTCTTACTCAGGAGCAATTTCAAGAGCCAGTAGATAATAGGGGCAAAAAGCAGGTGGAAATCTGCCCTTCCTGACTTTCTTCCCATCTTTTTGTCCTTGTTCATGCCTTGAGCAGGGGCACTCCCAGCACAGCTCCCCTCTCCTGGTGGGCACCACCCTCACAGCTCTGAGCCCATCCTGCCTCAGCTGAGATCCCAAATGACCTGACTGTGTGGAGCTGCCTCTCCCCAGGACCTCAGGTCTCCTTGAGAAGCCTGGGAGCCACGGATGCTCCTGTCCCTTCATGCAGGGGAGGGCCTGAGTGTTTTAAACCTCAGTGTAAAACAAGGCTGTCATATGGGAAACAGAAGCGAGAGTGTCAGAACGCGTTAGTGCTGCTTTGAGCTCCTGCCTTCCTCGCAAATCCCCCCTTCCCTCTGAAATCCCACACAGACCTTGGTTTCTACAAAGGGAACTGCCAAATGCAAATGCTTGTTTGTTTTGTGTTAAACAAAGCTGCTTTTTTCCCCCTCATGTTTTTGAGTAGTTGCCACGCGTGGCAAGAGAAGACAGGGAGAAGGAACCTTGTTTTTGAAATAAGAAAAACATCTTAAATAACGAAAAAAATGAATATAAACATCTAAGAGAAGTATTTATTGAAGCTGGTGTGTGGTTTGCTTTGTGTGTCCCCTTTTTACAAGCTGAAACATCTGGATGTGTCTCATTTACCAAATGAGAATGGCAGGCAGCAGACGTGAAGGTGATTACACACAAGTTTAAAGCAAACAAGCAAAACAAACCGGTTGCTGTTTAAGTGCCATTTCCAAGCCAAAGGTGGCCCTGCTGTAAGCACAGATCACTGTGGCACAGCCTCCTACACCAGCTGTGTCCTGGTGTAAATCTGCCTTTGCTGCCCTGCACTCTTGTGCATCAGCTTTGACAAGAGTCTGACTTTTGCTTTCTGGATTCAAAGAAAAATGATTTACTTTTTCTTTTTCTTTTTTTTTTTTTTTGCCTCTCCTGAATTCAGCTGCAGGTTGGTCTCTTCCTATTTTTAGGTATAAAAACACTGAGGTCCAGGTCAGCTCCTACCAGCCCTGCTGGATCCCTGCAGTGCAGGGGTACCCAGCACTGCTGTGACAGTGACACTGTCTCAGGGGCACCCAATTATAGATGGAAGTGGCCCAGCTGCCTGCATAGATTAGACAGAAGAAAACGTGATTTGCCATCCTTGTAGATCCTCTGACACACAATGTTCACAAAGGGCAGGGTGTCAAAATGCTTTGACTTGAAATAAGAGAAAAAAAAATAGCAAGAAAATGGGTCATAATGAAAAGGACTGGGGTGGAGAGGAAGATGCACTAGAGGTGCTGCCAAGTTCTGTGCTGCTCTGCTGGTTATTAGCTTGTCTCGTGGAAATTGGGAAGTTAAATACTCAAAAGGGCAACTTTCTTGGGTAATTCTGTTTCTTGAGATGTATGTATTTCCATTGAGTGTGGAAAGAATATTGTGTCTCCTGCATAGGATGACTCAGAGGCAAAGTTCCCAAGCAGACATGTAACCAAGAGCCATTATTGGGAGCAGGACTCAAACTTGCCTTCCTAAATCTTATGGACTTATCCCAAGTCCACAACCATGTTCCATCCCACAGAAGTGCAAAACACATCCCATAGTACACACAGAGTGTACACTCACGGGACAGTTGGAAAGCTGCTACATCTGTGCAGAAAAGGGTGCAATCCATGGTCTGGTGAAGGCCTTCACTGGAGAAAGAGGCTGAACAAGGCACAGCTCTCCCAAGCTGACTCCAGGCTGGCCCTCCTGGGACTCCATACGGCATGGAGAAAAGCTCAGAGGGTTGGGAAATGCTGGGGAATGCCTCATGCAAGGCTTCACCAGCTCAGACATGCTCAGCATGAGGCATTTCCAAGAGTTCTCCAGATTAGGTGACCACCTGGCACCACAGATGGAGATGGAGATCTATGGGTTTGGGCACATGGAGCACCCATCTCCTTTCTCTCTGCTCTCCTCACTGTAGTGCTGGCAGGTTTCTTGGGAGCTTCCAGGGGTTAATCTGCCAACTAACCTTGCCCAGACAAGCAGCTGCAGGATCAGGTTTGTGTGTGGATGTTGCATGGCCTCTGTGCTGGTCTCCAGCAGGTCACGTAGAGGAGGGGAGGAAAGAGTCCCTCAGATATTTCTCCAGCTTTTACATCCATCCTTCCTGTTTAGCCTCCTCTTTTTTTCCCCTAAAGCTGTCCTTTGTCTTGCAGAAAAGCCTTTCAGCTGGCAGTAGATCTCTCCAGGCATTTTGAGGATTGTCATCACTCTGTGTTCCACCCGGGCAGCTTTTGGCCATTGTTCCCTGGATTCACAGTTCAGCTCATTTTCATCTCCATCCAAAACAGGGAACTAAACACAGAAGTGCAGCTCCTCTATTAATATCCTCTGTGTTGTGGTAGGACCAAGCTGCCAGGTGCTCTGCTTTGTGCAGAGAGAGGGAGACTATTGTTCCATTGAGCTTGAAGTAAAAGCACAGAGAGAAGCCAGATTACTTGGGAGAGCTGAAAAATCAGCTTTGGTTTCCTAAGCCTCAATCCAATCTTTGATCCATCAGGCTATGCTGTGTGGTAGTTTGAAATTGCTCGCTTCCATGAGGGCTGAATCTGCCCCCCTGCTATAAAATGGGAAGCTCTTGATGTCTGACTCCAAAATTTCAGTGCCTCAGGCCTCTCCTGAGGGTGCTTCTATTCTAGCAGCCCAGAACCACTAGTTTTTAACTTTTTTTTGCACACATTTTATACCAGTCAGAGGAATCTACTTGACTCCCTGCTGTCAGATTCGTGCTTCAAGGGTAAATATCCTAATTACTGTTGGGCTCCATGGAAGGGTCTGAATCACAGATTTGTTTGCCAATTACACAACCAATCCTTTCCCTTACCTCTAGTGTTTGTATCTGACTGGATTTGGGTTGGTTTAAATGTGTTGGCATCGCTCTGTTCCATGAAAAGGCAGCTGATAGGTAGCAAGTTCTCACTTGGCATGAGTGATGTTGGATGTGGGCCCAGTTCACTCGGTGGTGAGTGGCCACAAATTTCCTGACTAATTCCTGAAACAAAGAACCTCTTAGGGATGCACAGCAAAGCCACAGTGCCCTGAGCAGCGTGCCTTCCCATGCTCTTCTCAAGGGCTCAGGCTCTGTGGTGTTAGAGGCTGTGTAGTCTCACCAGTTACACTTTCCTGGGTGGGAGAGCTCACGTTCCCAAGCACCACTTGGACTCTGGGTTTGGAAATGTTCCATGGATGCTTCAGGCTGAAGGGGCTTCCTCCACCAGCAGGACTTTGGTCTGTTGGCTGCAGCTCTCAAAGGGGTCTGTGAGGGATGGAAGAAGGTTTCACTGAGGAAAGTGAAGTATAGTCTTAAAGCAGAGCGAGGGTGATGGAGCTCAGAGCAGTCCTAATGGTCTCCTATCAGCTGTGCAGTTCTGCTGCCTGCAAATTACCTCTTCCCTTGATAAGATTAGAGACAAGCAAACAGAAGAACACCCCAAGCATTAAGAATCATAATCCTGCCCTCACTCTGAGAGCACACTCTGATTTAAGCACGCTGGAATAATACTAGAACTTTTTTACGTTAATAATTAATTGCATGTTTTTAATTAGAAATTACTGTTGCATCCGCATGGAGTTCTAGCACATTGCATCTTATTAAAGCTGTAATTGGAATACGTTATTTATTTGTTTCTTTTGTTAGTGTTCATATTTCTTTGCTCCTCAGGTCACTAGAGCTGCAAAAGAAACTTGTTTAAAATGAAATGCAGCAAACTCCCAACAGTAAATGTTCCTGTATGATAGTAATTGTTGTTGTTCCTCTGTGTTCCAGCTTGGTACTTTGAGATGCGGGGGATATTTATGTGCTGTCTTTGCTCGTGGCTGAGCCTCAGCTGCTCACCAGGCACTTCGGGAGTCTGGGGCTATCCCTGCCTCTCCCCCACAGAGCCTTGGGTGTCCTCTCTCCCTGAGGAGGGGGATTTAGAGCTTCCTCATTCCTATAAACCCAGCGGGAATATTTCCTGTGCTCTTCACCATCTCCACTGTTCCTTCTTGCTGCCAGGAACAGCACAAAGTCTGAGATGGAAAAGTGCACCATTCCTTGTCTGACTTGATTTCTTCCCTGTGGGGATTTAGTGCCCAGACCAGACCGTGGTCCTGTCACAGGTGAGGGTGGGTGTGATGGTGAGAATCCAGAGGAGGGCTCTGGGAAGGTCTCACTGAGGGGGAATATGGTCCTTCAGGGAGCAAGGGGCTGGAAACTCCTTTGGGCTAATCCAGTAAAGGTCTGGGGAAAAAATAAAAGACATCATCAGAAAGGACAGGTTCTCTTTTGGTTACAAACTAAATTGCAGTTTGTTCAACTTGTTCCATTTGTTTCATTATCCATTGAAAGAATTGACTCAGAAATCCTATGTTGTGTAAGAGATAATTCCAAGGACTCTTTGTAGCCTTCTAATCAAAAGCCTGCATGGAAGCTGACACCTAAAATCTGCCCTCATTAAGGCAGTTGAGAGATTACCAGTTGCAGGCCACCCAATTTGCCTGTAAATATTCAAGAAGCTGAAGTAAACTCCACAGATGTGAAAAGCCAGCATGTCAAAGCAACAGCAAAACCTTTGGCACACGTTCAGATAATCTTTCGAACACCAGGATTTGGGCTGATTAGAAGAGAAAACCAAAGCAATTTGAGGAAGAGTCGGGAGGGAGGAGAAAGGAGTAAATTTAGACAAGAAAAAGCAATTACAGGCTTAAAAGGAATAATAAGCATCAATTAGCAGCAAGTATCTCTGCCCACAATGAAAGCATTTTCTAGTACATACACGGTGGAATAGAGAAAGAGAAAAGACAGCTCCGTCAATGAATTGCAGCAGGGATCCCGAGATAAAGGGGAGCAAATGCTGTGGAGATATTAAACAAATACTTAGCATCAGCCTTTTAGAAATTAAAAAAGGTGGAGGCTGCCCTGAGCTGAGGAGCTTTCCAAAAAGACTCGATAAGGCTGCGAGTGCCAGCTGATAATGCCATGTGGCTGATTCTCCTCAGAGAGCCTCCTGTGCTTCGCCAAGCACCAGCTCCCCCAGAGCACCCCAGAGGAGCTGGTGGCCTTGGGCTGTGCAGGACATGGGGAACAAAGTGCCTGTTCTGTGCTGGCACTGCCTGGCAGGGTCTGTGCCACTGCCTCCCACGGAAAGGGGGTGGAGGGAAAGGTTTGCTTTGTCCATCTGTTTCTTCCTCGTTGTGGTCCTTGGTGAATGACGGTGCTTCCCGTTGCTCCAGCCAGGATTTCACGCTTGGTTGTGCCTGGTGGGGAGTTAAGTGATGGGCAGCTGTGCTGAGGAGTCCAGACTTGGCATCTGTTATGGAAGGAGAGAAAGGACAGGATTCAATTGGCTTCACCTCTTCTTAGCTCTGTCCATGTTCCTAGAACAGGCCACTAATTGGATCACACCAATTAGTCAGTGAGGCATGGCTAATCCTTTTCTGTCTCTCTCCTTCTCTCCTGCCCCAAAATAATGGAGACTGGGGATTGTGGGGAGCTGGTTTGGGTCTGCAACACTGATTTTTTTGGCCTTTGCTTAGGAAGATCTTGTCCAGCCCCTTTTCCTGAATAGCAGCAAGTGGCAGAGATCAGATTTATCTTCCACTTTGATCCCTTCTTGTCTTAGCAAAGATGTATCAGGAGCTGTAGCACTGCCCTGGAAATGGTCACAGTGTAGAGCAGGGACGTGGGAACTCCTGCCCAGTCAGTTCGTTTTGGCAGCCCTCCTACACCGTGCAGTTCTGGTCTTCCTGTTTCAAAAAGGATCTAGGAAAACAGGGAGAAACTCAGAGGGGGATTCAGAAGTCTGTAATATCCTCTGTGCAAGGGGTGAGTAGGTTCCTCTGCCACCTCCATCTGAGAGAGCACTAGTGGCATGTGTGTATGAGGAAGGTCTTCATGAGAAGGTGTGCAGGCATTGGCTGTGCAATTCCAGCACAAGAACTAGAAAACACCAGGGGAAGTTTCCCCTTGTAGGTGGCAGGATCAAAAGAAGCAAAAGGAGATAGTTCACTTGAGGAACTCCTCACTGCAGAGTGGTTTATACAATATCAGGGGCTGATTAAAGGAAAAGAAATCTGCTTAGAGATACTAAATACGTGTCTAACTCTGAATGAGACACAGAAATGGGAATCTAAGAGGAGGGAAAATGGTACATTTCTGTTAATTCTTGTGCTTTCCCCAGATCTCTGGTTTTGGCCCCTGTCTGAAATAGGTACCCAGATGTTTGGGCTGACCCAGCTGCTCCTTATCCTTGCTTGTTTTCCTGTTGGTGTGTTCTAGTGGTACCAGCCTCCCTGTGGCAGCAGTAGGATTACAGGGCTCTCTTGGAAAAGCAAGATCAGTGTTAGTCTGTGTGGCTTTCTCTGCTGCAGCAGCTGGGCTGATACAGGTACGCCTGACAGACAATGAGAGCCAACATGGATCTCCCTCTCCACCACACTGCAGTCATTTCTGTGACCTCAGTGCAGGCATGATCCTGCTGGCATTAAATGGAGCTGAAAAATATTGGTATTACTGCTCAACAGTAGCTATTTCAAGAGCAGGAACAAGTGAAGGAACACCGCTGATGCTTCAGCAGGCAAATGAGCAATGTAACCCTTTGTTTCCTCCATCCCCAATGCCCAGTGGGTCTCTACAGCAATCCACAATTAGCAAGGAAAGCAATCAGCCATGTGTACGCTTTCCCCGTTTTCCTGTAACTACCTGGGACATTTAAAAAGTCATATTGTGAGCTGACTCATCCTAATGTGAACAGGGAGCAACTCACTTGAAATCAGCAGCATTACCCAGACTTGTGCCAGTTTGATTTGTAGCTGCTGGCATCTTGAGCTTGCACATGTTTCCATGAGGCATTTGCACTGTCCCTTCTGCAAACAGTCTGTGCAGCAAGGCTTGGGGCCATGTCAGGAGGTGTGAAACTGGGTCTCATTAGGATCTGAGCAAATGCCAGCCAAGTGAGCCATCCTGACAATGATTTCTTTCCTTTCCTCCCTGTTGTCTAAAAGGCTGTGCCAGGGCAGAGTGGGGAGTGGGAACAGAAAGGCTCATTACTCTGCTAAAGTTGTTCCCTCTGTAAGGAGAGTCTGATCGTGTCTGATCCTGCAGGGCTGAAAATGCCTTCAAAGCACGAAGTGCTCGTTCTGCTGCACGTTGACGGGTTTTACTGAACTGCACAACTCCCCTGGGACAGGCCTGGGGCAGGTTTGGAGCCAAAGCTGGGCTGAGGTGGGAGCGAGCAGTGTGGGACACCAGTGTCCTGCTGGGATCTGCTCGGGACTCACTCAGCAGTGTTGCCATTCGGGGGTGAACCTGCATCAGCTTTTCCATGCCTGCCCTTGTGATGGCAACGTGCTCAGGTCGCAGGAGGGCCCGGCAGGATGAGAGTGGGAGGAGCTCACTGGGGGGAGAGGAACATGGGGAAGGGAATGCTTCAGCGAACTAAATCAAAGCTGGTTTTTAATTAAAAAAAAAAAAAAAAAGGAAAGAAAAAAAAGGAGTGAAGAGAAAGTGAGATAAAAGTCAAAGACAAGAAAAATCTCCTTCAGGCTGGACAGACCTATCATGCAAATAAGGATTTTAAGTGGAAAATTAAAAAAAAAATTAGCAATAAAGAGAAGAGAAGCAAGAAAGTAGCCAGCATAAAAATGAAGTTGCTGAGTCAGTCCTGGAAAGAGTTCAGAAGAGAGGGCTTCTTTTTTTTCCTGACTAGATCTTTTTTAGTAAATAATAGATGAAATAGGAACCAATAACACAAAAATGCCGGTGTTTGTGATTGCTGAGTGTGACTTCCCTCATTAAAGCAATTTTTAAGAAGACAGTTATGGGGAAATTCCCCATCCCAGCAGCTGGCAGTTTCCAGAGCTCTTTGCAGCCACCTGTGGCCCAAGGGTTTGCTGAGTTTCTTTGCTTGTGCAAGGCAGGGATTATGGGGCTCATGGGAGAGGGGCAGAACTGGTCAGGTGAAGTCCCCATGCCCTTTGACTGGCAAAGCCTTTGTGCTGGGTGTATTGGAGCACCAGTGTGAGGTGGAGTGGGAGTGATCTGTAGCATCAAGCCCAGGAGAGCCCGATAAAAGTCCCACTGGAAGTCATAAATCTGAGTTTGGCAGCCCCAAACCCGCTGTTTGTTGTGTTTGTGGAGCTCCATGAGGGGTCCAACCCCCATCCATGGCTGCTGGGCAATATTGCAAACCTGCAGCCCAAGCCAGCTGTGGTTCAGGTGAGAGAGCCCAGACTCCCACTCACCCCAAGGGACAGGCAGGAGACAAGCTCAGCTACATTTCCAGTGCTTCTCTTTTCAGCCACAAGCACATTGGTCATAGTGTGAGGTTCCCCTGGGAGGTATGGGCATTGCAGGGCTGTTGTCCATCCATCCACAGCCTCTTCTTGTGGTGGCAGAGAAGTGAAGCTGCTGTATGTGGAGAGAAGCAGCTTAGCCTGCTTCTACCTTTCAGTTTCCTCCTGGCAGTCTCCAGTAGCAATCCGGAAAGCTGTCAGCCATCCACAAAGCATCCACTGCAGGAGATAAGCAAATCCTGCGAGAAGCCAATCTGGCAGCAGCGTTAATAACCAGCCATGTAGAGCCACTAAGTAGGTGGAAGAAGCCTTACAGATTCACAGTTTGCTGTGCCAGGAGAAATGCCACAAAACCCACCCCACCATCTGGCCAACACTGCCTTTTTCACGAGGCTTCTCCTGCCATCCTCTCTGTCCTGTCTCCAGGTGTGATAACCAAGGTGCTGAGGAATGATCTCGTGATCTCCAGCAGTGAGAAAGAGGGAATATCACTCAGCCCTGCTCTGAAGTTGTCTAGCAGAGGGACTGTAACAAGCTCATGGCTGTGGTTGGGTTTGGTGCCTGCTGGACTTGGTTTGCTGGGTCCAGTTGGCTGGGACATCATCTGCTGCTGCCTGCCTGAGCTTGGTCACTGGTGGCTCCATCCCCTTTGGGCTGAGCTGATGTTCCTGGGCATGGAGTCCTTCATCACCCAGGAAACTCCGGCTAAAGGATGCTGTAATGTGTCTCCTTAGCAACACAGGCTACTCAAAGTTCATCAGGTCTGCAGCTTTCTCTCCCTCTGCTTTCCAGCCTGACTTCCCGTGTGATTTGAATTAAGTTCATATCAGTCCTGATCTTCTTGCCATGGCCTAAGCTCACACCTGGTGTGTCTGGGACACATCTAACACCTTCAGGAAGGCCCTGAGAAGTGGCTGTGGTCCTTTGGCACCAGAGGAATCTGTGCAATAGTCACCCTGTCTAGATTTTATACTCATGCGGAGCAGATTTTAGCTCTTAAGAACCTTCTGATGAGACAGGATGTCTCCTCAGTGTCCAAACGTGTGTTAACATCCAGCTTTTCCATTTCTCACTGCAGTGTAGATGTCTGTCTGCCTGCTTGGCCAGTTAAAGCACATCACTTCTCCCTCTGTCCTGAAGCTTGATCCTGCCTATCCCCAAACTGATGTGACTTCCTTCATGGAGAACATCATCTGACTCTTGAACATGCCCAGCTGCCTTGGGTTGAAGCTGCCCAGCAGGTTTGTTGGGGCTTTGCATTTTCTTGTGCTTGATGTGGTCACTGGGAAAAGGACAAAGCATCCTTGTCCAGTAAAGCAAAGGATGACATTCCTCTCTGATACAGTGGGACTGCAGCGTGAGGGAAAACATAAGACTGAGAAAAGCAACTGGCAATCAATCAATTTCCTCGAAGCTCACATGAAGCTCTGATTTTCTTTCTGTTTTCCTAAGAGATGTCTTAGTGGAGGACTCAGCTCAGAGGGTGGTCCCGGGCCATTGGGGAGGGTCTCCTCCCTGAATGTCTGTGCACAAATAGCTATTCCTGAGTCCTCCACATTCCTCTGCTGACTTGAGTGGTGTCACTTCACCATATCTATAGGATCGTCAGAGAGAGAATTCTGTTAAACAATTTCCCCTCTTCTCTCTGGCAGGGTGAGTGGATTGTAGCTGTAATTGTGTGATTATTAGAATGCATTGCAAGTCACATACCAGCAAATGTCTGCTTCTTGCTGTACAGCAGTTTCAAATGTCCTTTACTGCTTAGGAGCCTTTTACCAAGCCATGTGGGATGTGTTAATATGCACATTAAGGCCAAGGGTCACAGCATCAGACACAGCACTGGCCTTGGGGTGAAACCTCTTGTAGCTCCTGTCATAAGCTGGGGTTTATGATGATCTCCCCCATGACCAAAAGATTGATACAAACCTCTCCACCTTCTGGGCTGAGTGGTGGGAATGTCTCTTGGGTCTTGTCCACAGACCACCTACTTGTTCCCACTAGGAAAAGAAGCAGAGCCTTAACAACCTTTGTAACAGGGGATGAGATCAGCTTGTGGTTTGGAGCATCCTTGCTGGTAGCATCAGCCTGCTGGGACTCTGCATTGGCAAGAGAGGAAAACAAAGGGAAAACCTTCATGGGTCATCTCCCTGCTGGTTGGAGTGAAGCACGAGGAAGCTCATTTCTGTTCCTCCACATGTCTGTATTTTAACTTTCTTTACCAGGTGATGGGGATGGGGATTTTGCTAACTATGTACACAGCTCACATGCTTGACAGGATAAAGGGAGTGTACATGAACCCCAAAGTGACTCCCTCATGCTGGGCTGGCCTGGAAGTGGCTGTGGGTACCTGCCCTCCTACAGGACTGATGTCTCTAGAGCTGCCAAAATACCTTAACCAACACCAGTGCTTGATCAGGTCCATGGATGTACAACCAAAGAAATAAACTGGTGCCCTTCCAGACTTCTCCCCCACTAATATAAATCACCTATTTTTTTTTCTTTAAATGAAAAAAAAAATGCCCCAGGATATTACCTTTTAATCATTTTGGGAGACAAATCTGAGTGGAAGACAATCCATCGAGGTGTGACATGAGCTATATTGCAGACAGAGACCATCTGGGACTGTTTGTTATCCCAGGGTGTCCTGTTTGTGTCCAAGGACCATGAGTTAGTGGTACAGCACTGGGATATGGGGAGGGTGAATCCTCTGCTGAAGACACAGCAAAAGCAATTTTCTTTCTCCTCCATCTGTGCAGTAAAGACAACTCACTTTAATCTTTTCTTTCCAGCACAAATTAATCTTCTAATGAAAACAATGACAATATTTGGCCTGGCACGGTGGGTGGTTATTCATGCAAATGGGATTTGTCTCCCTTCTACATTTTTCCCATCAACAGAGGATGGGACTGAGCCCCCACCTCAGACCTCAGGCCAATGCCAAGGCCATGACATGAAGGAACTGACTTTGCCTTGTGCAGAGACACTGTTGGACAAGGCTGAGACCAAAAGCTGGCCCTGCAATCAGTGGCCGTTTTGCTGCAGCACTAAGTCAGCTGTGGGCAGTCTGCTTTGAGAAACCTGTGGCTCAGAAAACCTTAAACCCAGAGAGGCAAAGAGGGAAGCAGTGAAGGGAGAGGAAGGCACTGCTTGGTTAATGAAGTGAGCTCTGGTGAGAAGGAATGTGTGTCAGGCCAGAGGCCCCGAGGAAGCAGGGACAGGGTTACCTCTGGAAGAGCAGGCAGCTGAGTCCAGGACCTAAGGAGTCAGTAATTGAGTGTGTTTCAGCCTGCCTGGGGAACTCTCCACAAATACAGTTGTCCACCCGGGCGGCTGAGGAGGATTAAAAATAACTGAGCAAGATGTTGACTTATCCCTGAGAGAACAGAAGTAGTTGTCTGGGAAGGCAGAGCATATTAGAGGAGGGTGAAAGGTGGGTGAACGCTGCTCTTTCTCTTCAGTTAAATTCCTCCCCTTACCCCTAGGGTGTTTGGATGTAAGATTAGACCCTTTTCCATTGCCACTTACCCACTCTAATGTGAAGTTAAGCACAGCCATCTATTCTCTCCCAGGCCTGTGCTCATGGCCACAATTAGAGAGCAGGACCCAGAGCTGGCCAGGCCTGCTGGGGCCATTGCTCTGCTCCTCTGCTGTGCCTTTGCTGCAGACAAATTGAAGATGATCAACTGCATCACTGAGTAGGAGACTGGGATTATAGTTGGGGGGACAAAGGCCATCCTGGCTGTCTCAGGGGCTGAAGGAGCAGGGTCAGAGGTGTTTGAGTGCCACTGTTTAATATGGACTTGCAGCTCTTCCAGCCAGGAGTTCAGTGGGCAGGGGGAGGCTTCCCTGGCATTGTGTCCCAGCATGGGGAGGCCTGGGGGGCCACTGAGCTGCTCTCTCTCTTTCACAAGGGTGTTCAGCCTGATTTAACAGCTGCAGGGAACAGCTCGTGCTGATGGTAGCCTTGGCCAGGTAAAACTGGCCACTGTTTCTCACAGTGAATGTGCCCAGATCCCACCCACTAGTTCCTGCCCTGCTCTGCCTTCTCAGCCTGAGCAAGATGAACCTGTCACCAACAACCCTCAAGACCCTGGCTCCCTTGGTCTTCTCTCAGAGACTTCTTCCTCCAGGGAATGCTTTTGTAAATGTCCCTGTTTGTTCTGCAGCAATTGTGGGGCTGGATGAATTTTCCCCTCCCTTCTTCTGTGCTTTTATATTACCCACGTTTTTTACCCTCCTTGGCTTGCTGCCCCACTTTCCAATATGTGCCAGTGGGCTCTGTATGGATCATTTAGTCAACACAGGATGCTCCAGCAGGATCAGGGGTGTTCAGTGTGTGGAACTATCTCATTTTCACTGCCCATGAACCTGTTGAATGCTGTCTCTATTGAGCCTCGGATCCAACACGGCAAAAGCTGTGCTGTAGTTCAGTCTGTAACAAGTGGCTAGTTCTAAACTGGGGTAATCACTTGATTAATAAACACCCATTAAACGTTAGATTAAACTGATTTCTTCCTTTGCTCATCTGTCATCGTTTCTTATTTAGTAGCTGCATTGAGGAATAGTCACACATGATTGCTTATGATGTTTTAATTGTCTTTGTAATGTTGTTTCACAGCTTAGGTTGAAACCTGGGTGAAGTGTGCATGGGATCTTGAAAAGCAATGCATCTAATGGCTGTCAGGCTGCTTAAAGTGATGCAGAGTTATCTTCTTTTTGACTGTTTAATTGCTGGTAATAGTCAAACTTGTTTTCCTGCTTGCTGAGACTGGAGTCCTTCATCTTGTTAGGAGCCATAAGGAATCACCAGGATAAAGCTCTGCTGTTAATACCCAAGGAATATGGCTAACTAACTGCTATCAATCTTCATGCAAACCAGACATTCAGATCTAAATTGTATCATCCTTAATGGAGTGATGCAGTTAAAGCAAGCATCAAGTGGCCTCGGGGCAAAGATGTTTCAGTTTCATTGAGCTGCTTTTGATCTGGCAAGGGACGAGTCTTTGGGTGGATAATTCCAAGTCCTGCAGAAAGTGCTGCTTTGGGCAAACCTGGAGCAGTGGATGGGGCTACAGGTGTGTGTGTGTGGGTTCTGGTGTGACCTCGGGAAAGGGGGACACCTGGACTTGGCACAAAGCACCCAGAGCACACCCCAGGAGCCATCCCGGTGCTGGAGCAGAATTCCTGCTCTCCTGGGCCCTTCCCCTGGCTCTGCATGGAGCCTCAGCACCAGTGGTGCTTTCACGTGGTTCCTCAGAGTCACTCAGGGCGTTTCTGGCCTTGATGCTTTGATGGAGGGACTTGGCAGGCACCGTTTTGCTTGGAACAGCTTGTCAGGTGTTCCCAGTGCAAACAGGGCCCTTACTCCCTGCAGGAGGGTAATAACTAACCAGAAAAACAAGGGATCCCTCTCAGCAGCTCTGACTGCACTGGAGAAACAAAATCAATCTGAAATCCCAGCTGAAGTACGGCAGGGAGGCTCTAAATTTAGCTGCAGCCTGCCTGGGGCTCCTGAGCTTTGTGGCTGCTGGGGCAGTTGCTCGCAGCGTTGTGAAGCTTAGAAGTTGAGTCTGCAAGGCAGGGGAGCAACACACTTGCTCTGTTGTATTTCCAGGAGCCTCTCTTAAGTCTTTGGGAACATGGATTTGGTGGTTATTTAAAAAATAAAGCTGTTGTAAGTACAAGGGAAGAGCAAGAGCCTGTGCCCCACAGACTGTGTCAAACAAAGACCTGGATGAACAAAGCTCTTCTTATCCTCCCTTCCCAGCTGGGTAACTGGAGTTTGGTGAGATGCAGCGGTTTGCCTGGGGTTGTGTGGGCAGAGGGGAGGCCAGGTACAGAGCTGGGATCACAGGGGACCTGAGTTCACAACCAGTTTCTTTCTGTAGCTCCAGCCAAACCAGGTGAATTCTCAGGGACTTGTTTTGCCCTTGGCATTCCCCAGCAGAAGAAGCAGCAGGTTGGCATCTCCACTGGAAACAGATGCAGGACAGCCACTGCTTGGGACTGAGAATGCTGGGTCTTTTTCAGAAAAAATCAAACGCACACTTCCTGCAGACACTGCTTGTTACCTTTTCTCAACAGATGATTTGTAGATGCCACATTTAGGCCTGGAAGCAAGCAAGAAACCAGCATAAGTCTCTAAAGTGCAAATTATAGGAGAATATGTTACTGTGGCTGAGAAAAGCTCACACGGACTCACATTTTTGAAAGGCAGCAGCAGTGAAAATTTAATTCCTGGAGAAGAGAAACTGCCTAGCTGTGACCAGGGGAAATTGCTGCTGCTCTGCAGAGATGGAATGGCTGCTGGAGGAAAAGCGTAACCCTAAATTTGGTGGGATCAGTGCCAACACCAGCACGTTGCTTTCAGCACTGAGACCAAACTCCTGCATGCTTTGTTCCGTGACTGCAGTGATTGCAGGATGCAAAGCAATCATATCCTCAGTGCTCATGGAGTGCTGCAAAGGTCTGCAGATGAATGAGAGGCACAAATGAAAAGTACTTTGAGTGATCTACTTGTCTATTAAATGTTCTCGGGAAGGGGTCATTGCTAATGTTGTTCCTTCCCATCTAAACACAAAAACAGCCTCCTTGACAGGGAATTCAGTAGGAGCTGAAGGGATTACTGGGTGTTACAATATCTCACTTCTAAAAAGTTAATGTATTAGTAAAGTGTGAGTCTAGACACGTATTGCAAGACTGATTTAGGATCTTAAAGAGGATTCTGCCTTTCATTCTGGCTTTTATTAAAAGCTTTGTAGTACATCTTTAAAGAGCCACTAAAGCCACACTGAAAACATAAAGGAGAAAATAATAGAAGCAGAAAGGTTTTTAAATGGATTTCTTCCTCTATTTTCTCTCCTGCCCCTACCCAGAGTTTAAAGCTATTTGCATAAAAATATGATGTTCAATTTTTTTTCCCTCTAAAAGTACAACTCACTCTCTCTTTATTCCCTTCCTCTGAAGGCTGTGGGTTGGTGTGTAAGATTAATGCCAGGCTGTGGAGGAGCAAAATTCCTTAGATTTGGAAGTTCATCCAAACTTCATTCAAACTGCAGACTGGTTGAGATGGGAGCAAGCGTGATTACACTGCTGGTGGAATTTGGGACATGGAACTTGGGCCTCAGTGAGTGTTAGAGTAGCTTGAAAAAACTGGGAAAGAGGTGATGGATGAGGGAGCTATGCAGATTTGTGGAGGATTTGGATTTTACCGTGGGTTGCTAAGAATGTGCCTGTATGAACGTATTGTTTTCTACAAAACCAGGGAGAATGCAGTTGCTTGTATAGGCAGAGCCTGATGAATTCCTGCTGCATTTCACCTCTAGTTTTGGAAAGCAAAGCAGCGTGGCACACAGCCTTTGGGACACTTGAGGTCTGCTTCTGCAGGGAGCCATCTCGAGCTGGCTGCGTGAGGGAAGAACATCTGCTGTTCACTTTGAGTTCATTTTTTCTCTCAGTCTCCAACTTCTTAGGTCCTTTCAACTCCCAGGCACCCAAACCACTGTAAATAGGACCGCCTGACTTCAGGTGGGGAGGGAACAGCAGAACAGATGGATTCCTCAGCATCAGAGACTGCTTTCTGAGCCAATACAGCCCGATGATGACGGAGAACAAGGAGTCAAACACTGCTGAAAAAAGGGTGTCTGAAAATTTCCCGAGGCTCTGGTGATTCCATAACAGGTGGCAGCCAAATGGAGCTGCTTTCTGTTCAGAGGGGATTTGATGTTTCAAACACAGCCTGAGTCACTGAACAAAGCGGAGAGAAGTTCCTAACAGCGGCTGGCTGGTGGAATGCAAATGCACGGCTCTTATCACGCACATTAGTGCGGCTCACCTGCCCTCCAAGAGGAGGAGAAAGGCACCACAATTTGCATATAGATAAGGTCAGATTGTGTTCCTCTGGTGTCATTAAGGTGGGCTTATTATCCTGCTGCTTCTCATCAAAGCTGTTCACCCCATCTCCGCACTCTGCCCAGCTCCTGACAGCCCGGTCAGTCCCTCACTGGGGGAACTGGAGCGAAGCTCTCAGGGGTGTCATTGCCCAGCATCCTGCCGTGCCTCTGCACTTGGGCTCTCAGGAGGAGTGGGGAGAGAGGCCCTGGAGCCTGTGCTTTGGTTCTGGGCCTCAGCCACACCTGGGAGCTGAAGCGGGGCTTCATTATGAGGGAGTGATTTACACAGAGGGAAACTGAGACGCAGGAGAAAAAGTGCCTGGATGGGAAGAGCAGAGGCAGGACTGACACGCAGTGTTTGATGCAGAGAAGTTGGTCCTTGCTTTCACTGTGGAGAACTCGCTTTCCTGAGCTCCTGTTGGAGACCAAGCAGCCAGAGAGGCTGAATCAAACACATCCTTTCTTCATTCAGGCCTCAGTAGATCTATACCAGCTCTGATGACTTTGAAATTACTCTAACTTCACACGGGCAGAATCCAGCCTGGTGCATGGTACACGATAAAATGCTGCTGAGCCAAGGCTTCGTGTGGTTTCACCCTCTGAAGGGGGTCTGGGAGCCAGCTGGCTCAGGTGGGAACAGGTCAGCTAAAAGGGAGTGAGAAGACTCTGAGTGGTTTCCCGACTCTCTTCCTCTTTGGAACAATCAGCGAGCCATATCCAAACGCTCTGCCACGGCATTTCAGGTGCTCAGAGATTACAGGTGACTCTGCTTTGCTCTGACAAATGCAGTGGGAGTGCTCCCCTCCTGAAATATTTACTATAAAAGGTAGTTTGAAGCCAAACTTCGAAGTTCCCAGATTTGTTTTAACAAAATGCTTCTGATCAGCAGACTTCTGTTAAGACATGGAATTTTTATCAAAATCAAGTTGGCTTGTTTAGGAGGAACAGCATTTTCTGCCAGAAAAGGTGTTGTAGGAAACGTAACTAACATAACAGGAGCACTCACAGGCACAGCAGGATTAGAACAAAAATGCAGAGAAAGAGAGGAAACACATTCACATCCCCCTGCCCATGGCTATTAAACCTTTTGAATAGAATTTGTGTCCTTCTAATTGACACCCTGCAGAAGCTCTACCTGCAGCAAACCCCAGACCTGTACAGCATCTGTGGATCCTGCCTGCACCAGGGAGCTGGGGCTGGATTGAAATAAAACTGTGCCTCCAAAGTGTCTGCTCTGCTTAATAAAATATGGGCTTTCATTTCAGCGAGAGATCACAGCACAAAGTGCTAAGTGCTGTAAACAGTTTCCAGCAAGACATTTCAGGTGCTGAAAACTGGCTGCTTGGGTAGCTGCAGTTGATAAAAAGCAAATGGCAAATCAGATCCTCCTTGCTGAGCTCGGGCAAGGCAATATTCTGCTTTTCGTGGCGTTTTTGGCTCAGCCCCCTCTGTCCACAGTCTCCACGTGACTGGAGGCTGCAGCTCATGAGCTGCCTGGGAGTTGTGTTTCCAAGTTAACAACCCACCGGAGCATTCAGTCCTAAGCTTGGGGTCTTTTTGCTTGGTCCACTTTGTTGGCAGTGTGAATTTCAATGAATTTCCTCTGTCGCCGTGGAGTAACCCGAGTTCATTCCGCGTTTGCCAAGGACGGGGAGCATTTCTGCAGAAGATTACGTGGCTTGGATAATGCAGGGTAACAGCTTGCATGCCTAAACCCCCCAGTCTAACACTTCAACGTGGAATTTCAGAATTCCACACCTTTAAATTAAGGGAGAAGATTAATTTCTGTTCCTCCATGGACAGCTGGAGCCCTGTGCACTGGCTCCTCTTCTTTTTCTGCTCTGATTGCAACAATATGTTTCTGCCCATTGCCTCTGGGTCCTTTCCAACCATCACCTTCCACCCAGAGAGAGCAAGAGGGGATTGAACTGACCTGTCCTGACCCCTGGAGGTGACAGTGGTGCAAGTCTGCCCTAAAGCCCATCCCTGGCCGACTGCTGTGAGGGCACAGCCAGGGAGTGGGAGGGAAGTGGTTAAGCAGCAGAAGGTTCTGCCAGGCAGTGGGTAAAATGTGGCTGATTCTCACCCTAGAGTTGAAGTGCTAAAACTACCCACAAATATTTCAATAAATAGCAAGCTCATAAATAACTCGCTACATTGCACTTCATAATAAACCAGTGACAAATGTTACATCTTTCTCCAGCGTGGATTAATGGTAATGGGGGTGGGAAGAAGGAGTGATGTCTGTGAGGTGGTATTAAAAATCACTTACATTTCACAGGTTCCCATAAAAGGGAGACTTGTGCAAAATAATTAATCATGCATTATAAATGCAGCTTTTATTAAAGACAAGCAAAAGCATAAATACAGCCAAGCCCTCAGGCACTTGTTCTTTGCAATAGTTAGTAAGTGTTTGGAAATACGAGCCAACACTTGGGATCCAGTTTAGCTCTGTTGTTATTGCTGGAAGAAAAGCTGGGATGCAGAGGTGGCTTTGCTGCCTTATTCTTGTCTTTTTTACAGCTTGGCATGGGCTGCACTGGATATCCACGGGTTTTCCTGTGCCTTGCAGTGGGAACAGCCCAGCCAGATCCTTCCAAGGAATATCCTGGAGAGGAACTCTGCAGAGCAGGGTTATGGACCCGTCTGTGCTGCCCCTGTGCTGCAGGTTCCACCTCTCACAGAAGACCAAAACCTTTGCCAAAGCCAGTTCAAAATAACCAACACCAAAGCAGCAGAGAGCGTTAAGAGGAGGAGAGGGAGTTGGTTTCCCTGAAGGTTCTTCTTGGAGAGCTGTCACAGCAGTTTCTCCATTGCATTAGGAAAGATGAGTTTGTTGATTAGAGTTGTGTTTCTGTTCTGCTCTCCCAAATCCTAGACCTGAAGAATGGGAACTTTGGGGGGATCTTTTTTTAACTCTTGGGCTGATCTCTCTTTCCAGTTAAGGTGAAGCTTTGAAAGAGGGAAGGTAAAACTAGAAGGTGATGCAAGAAGAATATTAAGGGGACGGGGGATGTTATGACAGCACAGTAAGAGAGATGATTTATTTTGTCCTTCAAGCACTTTCTCTTGAAGGCTGCTAAAGCCCATTAAAACTTCTGTCTGAAGCCATGGTGAAATTCACTCCCTGGAAAGGACAGAGGATTTACCATGGGGAGCCACAAGTGGTGATGGCTCTCATTTCATTAGCAGAGCAGTTATCTGAGCTAAAAGGGTTTCTGCTAAATTAGCAGGGTCCTTGTTGCAATTAAAGCACTACAGTTTGTAATCAAAGTCACTGTCTTTTGTTCTTTTTTTTGAGAGTGAGCCAGAAGACCATATTCAGAATGACAGAGCTGTCAAACAGCAGGTACCAAAGGCATTTCAGGAGTTCATCACAGTCACAAATCCTGTGCCAGTCCTTTCCTTGGACTTCTCGGCACCCAGGTTCAGTGTCTGAAGTTCAGCACCAGACAAATCCAACCTGTGGAGTTGGGATGCAATGTGCCAGCAAGGCCATTCCTTGCAGGTACAAAGCAGAGTGTGTTTTCTTGCTGCATTTCCCCAAGTGTGAGCTAAGAATTAGTCACAATCCTCACTTGTCTCTGTGACTTGTAGCCTCAGAATTGTTCCTTGTGGCCCTGAGCTCTCATGGAGGCATACACGATGGAATACTGGATAAGTCTTGCAAAACCCCCCTTTGTCAGTGTGGTGTCAGCCCAGGAAATGTTGTACATCCTGGAAAAGCATAAATCCTGGTGTCAACATCGTCCCCTTCTGCTCACATCCATCCTCTTGGCTGCCAGGTCATGGGTCTGCAGAGCTGCTGCCAACTCTCCCACTGCTCACTGCTGTGCCTGCCGAGTGCTCCGGGGTACTCGGGGGCCTTCCAGGGCCATTGGGATGGAGCAGCTGTCCTGAGCTGTCACACAGCCCATTAAATATTTAATTCATCCATGACTCGAGCACCGGCCGTGATCAAAGGGACAAAGTAGCTGCTGTTCAGTAATGCTTGTTAAGCAGAGCAGGTCTGATGAGCAGTTCTGACAAGATCTTGAAAGTGTATTTTTTGAGTTTCCATTGAGGTGCTCCGACGTGTCACCGTGTAAAGAGGATACCTGTCAGCTCCTGGCTGAGCAGAGCATCCTCCTCTTTCTGCCAGTCCCTAGAGACCAGATCTCATCTGGCCTAACAGTGGCACTGCCACATACATTGGGCCTTTTCCCTGGCTGCTGCAACTGGAGAGAGGCATTGGAAACTGGGTCATCTTTGAATGATTCTGGTGAAGAGGGACTGAGAAGGGATTCCTGATGGTTCCCTTTCATTTGGAGACAAACCGTGATTTAGAATGAAAACACAACTCATGCTCTTTACTATCACCTAACGCTCAAGTAAAATGAATTTTCAGCAGCCTGGGAAACTGGATATTAGTTTTCCTGTCCTCTCTGAGTCTGGGGGATGACAGAACCACTCTCTTCTCTGTATCTTATCTGTGCCCTTGGATCTGCAATCAAAACTCAGCTGTCCCCTGTCTTTCCCCCTTCAGACTGAAAGCTGACTTCTCAGTTCATACGGGACCATCTCCAAACATTGCTACTGCCTCAAGGGTCCCCAGGCTCCAGCATCAAATCCATCTCCAATTGCTTTTTCCTGGTCTTCATCACCCTGGAATGACAGGGCTCTGAAATGCCTTCCTGCCCATCTGTTTTCTCCAGCCTCTGGATTTGTCACTGCACTGTCTGACACTTGTGGGGCTACAACTTTCTGAATGGAATACAAGGTACAGCATCTGGGACACACAGGGAGGAGCAGGAATGGTGCTGGAATCCCTCCTTCTCAGTCTCTCTGGGTGGTGAGAGATCCTACAGCTGTCACCTCTTTCTTTTCCTGCCCTAAATGATGGTGAGGCTTCTCTGGCCTGTCAGGTTGCTTTGCCAACACTGTAAATACTTCCCATTACCCATCCAAACACCACTCCTCCAGCTGCTTCTTGTAGCTCTCTTGCTTATAAATCCTACCCAACTTCAGTTCATGTATTTGTTTAGGGCAATTAGTTCTGCAGCTCTGCACTCTGCTCCTAGGGCAGTGTGACTTAGCAGTGCTTTTCCTTCTCTTTCCCTCTCCTTTTTTTATTCATTCCCTCTCCATGCTGCTTTGCCCCGTTTTCTTTCTGCCCTATTTTGCTGCTGCCAAATTCAGAATCCCCTTTTTCCTACACCCTCAGTTTCTCCTGGAAATGCTGCCTCTCTCCCCAGCATACCCTGAATCCTAGATGTTGACTGGCCTGTTTGCTTGTGGGTAACCCCAAAAACCAGAGCCTGAGGAACCCAAACCATCCCCTTTTCCTTGCTGGACCTGCTGTGTGTCCCACACCTCTCAGTTTCCTTTGGTAGCATCTTCTGCATTTCATTTCTGAAAAACCTCCGTGGGGAGCGGAGGGTCCCGGTTTGACCGTAGTCCTTCATCCCTCTGATCTGCTCCAGGTCCTGGAACACTGCTCTGTAGGTGCTAATTAAAATCTTCAAAGAAGCCGAGGGGATGTATGGAGAGCTGAGAACAGCCAAGTGAACTCTGGACACCTATTCCCCAATGTCTTCTTTGTCCTGAGCTTCCCAGGGCCGGGGTGTTTGCTGCATGGTCGGCTCTGATCACAGGAAGAACATTTTATACAACCACTGCTATTAGCGATAATGAGAATAAATGATACAATAATGGAACCTTATTACACACTTTTCGATGAGGGCCTTTCATCTGAAAGATTCCAAAGTGCTTTGCAGGCTACTGAGCACAGAAATCGTTTTAGTCACTAGGGACATTCAGGCAGTGCAGGAACACTGTGTTGGAAAACATACAGGGAGCACGTGGGACAGTTCAGTAGGGGGATCAAACATACTGGATTCAAACAAAATTGCTGCCTAAATTTAGGGGAAGAAGTAGGCTAGAATGCCTTTTATGTGGAGCATTAAACAGCTGCCCCGTGGCTAATACCTGTTAGAGTGAGACAGATACCAGATTTTATGATCAAGGCTAGTATTTTCTTAAAGGAGCTCAAATGCTTGACTGCCATTTAATTCTTGTTCCTAACTCCCTTTGATTGCTGTGAAGATGCCAGCTCACCCCAGTTTCATATTCCATAGGGAGAAGGAAACTTCTGCAGCTGTGATTGCCTTTTTAACCCTGCCTGCAATGGGGATTCAGGGCTGGCTCAGAGAGAAGAGTGTTACTCCCCAAACAGCCAAGTCACAAGGATTTCTCTTCCTGCTCTGCTGTGGATTTTGTTTTCCCTTAAGATCTCCCAACCAAGCACTGACCAATGGCTGACCCTGCTTAGTTTATGAGAGGTCGACAAGGGGTGAAGATCCATAGCATAAAATTTCTGGAGTGTGTTTATCTTTTGTAAAGGGAAAAAAACCCATCATCACAAACCCCTGATCTCTAAAGACACGAGCTGCCCCCTGCTTATTAACTGGTGCTTGTGTCTGTTTTATAGGAGCAGCTGGAACGGGGCTGGCCCTGGTGTTCCCCACCACCGGGAGCTGTGTGCATTCCCAGTGATCTATGAGGTTAATAATACTCCCAGAACAAGCATTATGCAAAGCAGGACATCCATTCTGCTGGGTGGCACCACGGAGGTGCCTCTGGGGAGGCAGAGGCGACAGCACAATCAGTCTCAGAGCCCTCCACACTCCGTATCTGCCGGGGCTGACACCGGCCCTGCACAACGAGCTGATTCCCTGGGCTCTGGGCTTGTGTTGGGGCAGGATCTCTCGCTGGGATCTCAGTATCTTCAGCTCTCTGGGCTGCTGGTGGTGGAAAGATGAGCCTGCTAATAATGCATGAACCTGTTGCATTGAGGGGCTGGGTGTGAGACCTTGGGAGGAAGGAGGGAAGGAAATTCCCTGCCTTTGCTGCTTTGATGGACTGAAGAGGAACACGAGGACTCTATGAAAGCCCTGAAAGTCTGGAAAGAGGCAAAATGTTGGTGTTTGGGCCCAAGTCTGTGATGCCTTGCAGTGGCTCTGGTTGGGCTGTGGGAGCTCAGAGCCTGGAGGAGATCACAGGGAGCAGATGAATTGAGTATGACCTTTCCTGACTCACCAAAGGATTGAAAACCCCATCAAGGGTTGACTCATTCCCCAGCAAAAACACCATTAGTCTTACAGGACTCTGGCAGCAGGTGACAGTACAATGTGAGGAGGGCACATAAGGGCAGAGAGGCAGCTCTGTCACAGAGGTGTTCAGGAACAGAAGAAACAGCTCTAACAGACTGTGAGGGGTTAGACTCCTGCCTTGGAGCATGTGGAAGGGACAGGATGGCTCTCGAGGCCCTTCCTCATCCTGCTGGAGAGCAGGATCCATCCGGGCAGGGAATTATGCAGGGTAATTTGTCTGCCCAGAGAGGGGAGCCCAGCTCTGAGTACTGATGGCAGGCTGAGGGTGATCCCACATCCACCGAGGGCATGTGAGCTGCTATTTCAGAGGCAGAGGTGGGTGAGGAGCTGCTGGAGTTGTTCCATGAGCTGTTTGGAAGTGTTGTTTGCTCTCCAGGAGCTGAATTTGAGCCTGTGATTCAGAGCAGGGACTGGTTACACACAGAGCTCCCTCCCTTTTCTTTGCAGAGGCTGTGATGGGGAGAGCTGGCAGTATGGATAATTACCAGCAATGCTTGTTGGGGAGAAAGTATTTGGGTATTTGGGAAGGATCACTCTGAGAAATTCCTGCCTTTAAATAGCCACAGGCAAGAGGGAAAAGGAGCCATGAGACACGATCATGAAAATCATGGCTTGACCACAATCCATCTCGGATCAGTGCTGGCCCATCTGAGGGAGCAGTTATTTGTGTTAGGAGTCAGGAGAGTTATAAACAACTAAGATGAGTATAAGAAACCCAAAAGCATCCAAGCTGGATTTTCTGGCAGCTGTTCCAGGACTGGGGATCATCAGCAATGTGGAGGACGAGGGCATTTCCAAGGCTTTCATTGCTGTGGTGGACCTCAGAGAAATTGGGCAGGAGATTTGAGAGTTTTTGGGAGGAAATGACTACTGCAGAGCAATAACAGGCCTTTTTTATTTTTTTCTGTCTCTTAGGAAATTTAAGCTAAAAAGAAACTTGAATAAATGCATGCAGCAGATTATTTACTGTAAGCTATTCACCTACCTCAGCTTTAAACTAACTAGTTGAATGACTTGCTTATGCTTAAAATAAATGTTTATTTTAACCTAAACACATTGTAGAAAGCCTCAAACCCCCAGTGCTGCTATCAGCTAAATATATTTTCTCAGAGTATATACAAGGCTGTAATTAAGGCTGTGTCAGACATTCCATTATATGTCTCTCATCTCCGTCTCCCAATATTTATCACCCATTTTCACATCACTCCATCTTTACTCTGGGCAATCGCTCAGACCTGGCACGGTATTTCCCCCTGAAATGGATTTAATCCATCCAGGAGGGTTTCAAACCTTCAGAACATCAGTAAAGGTTGTTTCCAGTTGGCTTTAAAGTGGCTCTTCAGCCACTGACTGCCCACCCCCTGCCACTGCCCCGTGGGGTTTGCTGCGGGCTGGGCTCATTTCCCAGGTCAGGCCATGCAGGGACCAGAGGAAGAGCTTCCCATCGTACCCTCACTCCCTGTAGCTGCCCAAGGGTGGTCTTGGGACGGAGCCCTGGCTGAGCCAGGTCCCTGCCACGTCTTGGCCTCAGTGTTGGTCCCAAGTGTCTGTCCCAGCACAGTCTGTGGTGACTGGAGCCAGTTTCCCACTGAGAAGAGCAGTGTTTCTATGATAACACCCATGGCAGGTGCTGTCTTGGGTTTCCTAGGATAAACCTGCCTTCCCACAGCTCTCCTGCTGCACTGTTGGCTCCTGGCTGGAGCCCAGAGAGGAGGCCCAGAGGAATGGCCTTTCCCAAGGGCTTGGATGTCATTCCAGGCTGGTGCCAGGACTGGGGTTTGTCTGTGGTTGGTGTGAAGAGCCCCCAGGGAGCTGTGGGAGCTGTGTGTGTGTCACTGCACCTTCAGTCCTCTCTGGGCTCCCCTGGACCTGTGTGTGGTGGCTCATCCTTGGATCCTGCAGAGCAAGACATCACTGTCTGGGCCTTGAAACACTGTGGTGGGACTCAGAAATGCCATTTCCACTTCTGCTGCTCACCTGCCAGCAACCTTCCTCAGGGGGAAGTGGGGATTGCTATCTCAGCATCGCTCTCGGCTTTATTTTCAGACCAGACTTTATAGTTCATACCCAGTGAGCACCGTGGGTGCTCCAGGTGACAGCAGAGAGACCCCAGTGTCCTGGGGACTGGTGGCAGCAAGGACCTCAGGTGGCAGGAACTGAGGCTTTTGGAGAGCAAAGAGCAGGATAATCAGTGGGCATGGGCATGTCAGAGTGCTGTGTGCTGTGTCGACTATGCTAATTCATTTTGGCTGAAGGAGAAGCATTTATTATATGTCAGGGGGAGGGTGATGAATGGGAACTCAGGTTTTCCCCTGTATTATTTCAGCTCCCTGGTCTGCTGGTGATTTATTCAGTAGCATTTATGGTGTTACTAGTCTAAAACCAAAGGGGAAATTTATTCAACCCTTCCCTGCCTTTCTTTTCCCGTTCTGTTTTATTACATTTCTGGTTTGGTGGGTTTTTTTTCTTTTTCTTTTTGCTCTGGTTTAAAGTCTTCCTGGCTTTCTGGGGTAGATGGATTACATTCCTGCACCAGGCAGGTGCTTTCCTGCTGCTCTGCTCTCCTGCAGCTTTTCCAGGGACTTCAAGTGCCCAACTCGGGTGATGGGCTCTTTCAAAATCTCCCATGTGCCACCTGAGGAGCTGCTGTGCATCAAGCTTTTCTGGAAGGCTGGTCCCAGTGGTGAGTGGCTGAGCTTTTAAAAATCAAACCATATGCTCTTTGAAAAGAAAAAAAAAAATACTCTGGCCTTTGTCACATAAAATCTCATCCATAAAACAGATGCGACAGGTTGGGGCAATTGGCTTGCCCCTCTGTTTTGTGTTTTAATCTTTTTTGACAGGAAAAAAATCAGTTCTTAGCGTCTTAAAATAAAAATTCCTGTGTTTAACCATAGATCTGGATATGGGGAGGCTGGAAAGGTTTGGGAGGTTTTAGGTACCTTTTCCCCTTGCTGTTCCGAGCTCTCTGTGCTGCAGGACCTGTTTGTGTCTGCGAGCTGGTTAAAGCCACATGTAAATCAGTGCAGCTCCTCCAGTTTGATCCCAAATGCGGGTCACAATCTTTATCTCTAGGGCTGCCATCCTCCATCATCCTCTGTGTCCCTCAGCCTGGACGTGCCACTGAGTCAGACCCTGGAGTGAGGCAAGACCCACTCACTGTGTTGGCATCAGTGTTTCTATGTGTCTGAGGGAAAGCTGCTTCCCTTCCCGTGCAGCCCCTGCGGGAGCATCCCTCGTGCCTGGAGCTCATGAATTGAGCTGGCTCCGGTGCTCTCCTGGTGTGACTGTGCTTGGCTTCGTGAGGCTGCCCAGGATCCCAGTGATGAACCCTGTTCTGGGACCTCTGGGGGTACTGGGAGGGTGGGTGGTAGCACTGGGTGCCACAGTTCTTTTTGCTTCTGAGCCCGGGCACACAGAGACTTGTTGAAGGAAGTTTGCTGCTGGTAATAGGCTGGTTTTAAGTGGCACATAAACCTGCCGGCTCTTTATGGAGGCTGTCGGGCAATAAGGACATGGGGAATTATGACAGGGGAGGCTTCGTACGATGGTGCTTTGCAGATGATGTCTCACAGGGGATGTGCTATTTATTTATCTAAAGTAGCAGCTTTGCAGTGCTTTTCCAGAAGAACGGCTTCCAGGCCAGAATGTCTCAGTGCCTGCATCCTCTTCTTCATATTAGCTCTGACAGGCTCTAAATCTGGGGCAAAGAGGGGTTGGAGGGGTGAGGGAGCGCCGTGGGAGACTCAGGATGATGTGGAGAGGAGCCATTTCCTGCTGGAGATCTGTGATATTTGGCAAGGAAAGCTGAGTTGCTTTTGCTGAGAGTTGCATTTTTTTTTTTTTTTGTGGCTACTGTTGTTTACAAACCGAGCTGTTCATTTAGGAGTAAAATGTTTAATTGCAAGTGGCTTTTCCCCATCTCGTACAGCCTTGTAGCAGCCAGGGAAGGAGGGGAGGGGATGAGAGGCTGTAAAAAAAGAGAAACATGAGTTTCCCTCCGGCTTTACCAATTGTGAAGGACTTTTACTGCCGCTGCAGCAGGAGACGGTTCCTTTCCTCACGTCTGGCCTGGGCTGGGATGTGGTGTGGCTCTGCCTTGTTGAGCAGCTGCAGTTGTCCCCCTTGGAGACTGCAGCAGGGAGAGCATTCCTGCCTGCAGGAGGGTGGAGGTTCTGGCCAAAGCCTCGCCTGTTTAGGGGTCTTGTCTTTAACTGTAATTCACAGACCCCTCCGGTGCTCATGAGGAAAAATCTCAAGCCAAACTGGCAAGGCTGATTCTCGTTTCCCACCGGATGGTGTGTCTGCTTTCATAGCTTTTGTCTTGGAAAAAAACAACCCCATCCTTTTGTGCTCCCAAGTGGGAGCTGGTGAAACCCATCCAGTCTGCCAGGCAGGTGGGCCTGCAGAACAGCTCCACATTCCTGCCCAGCATCCTCCTCCCACCTGAAACAGGGCCCAGAGGGTGGCACGGGGAGGGCAGGGCTGCTTGTGCTCCTTGCCGTAGGTGTTTCACGTCCCAGGCCAGGAGGAGAGACATTTCTTCAGCAGTGATGCTGAACAGCTCCTGAGTTCAGCTCCTGCTGATCAATCTCATGAATTAAAAGGAGCCTGGAGCACACCCTGACCCTTTCCAGCCTGAATACCACTCCGCACTGGCTTTTGCAGGGCAGAACACTCACTGTACAGGGGGGATCTGAAACCAATACCACTAACATGATGCAGGATAGATTGCCCATAAAATACTTGTAAGGCAGCAGAATTACCACTCCCCTTCCTTTAGCTAAAGGGAAGTGGAGGCCCAGAGGAACCTTTCCCAGGATCTGTGGTGAGCAGTGAGCTGGGCTTGAGTTGCCTCCCTTCCCTTCTCCCTCATTATATGCTGCCTTCCACCTCCATCTCCTTTGATTTCCAGGTGCTGGCTCCCCCAAATTCCCTTTTACCCGGCCCCAGAGGCACAGCCTCTCAGCCTTCTCCTTCCAGCAGCTCTTCCTGCCTGCCGTGCTGGGCTGCAGGGATTTTTGGCCACACAGATTCCAATCTCCCTGCCTGCTGCAAGGACTCAGCTTTTCTCTGAACACTCCATTTGGAGCTGCTGCTTTTTCGACAGAGATTCAGTACAACCATTTCAAGATGGGCACGAAAGAGCAGCACCCACAGTGCATAAAAGCCAAAGAAGGGCAAAATAACGAGCCAGGATGTGACCAGTTCCTCAAACAGATCTTGTTATCGCTTTGTCTTTCTGTTTCTCAAGGGAATAGACCGAGGCCATGATTATGAAAAGACCAAGTAAGTGAAATCACAGTATCCTGAAGGCTGCCCGAGTGGGTTGGTTCAATTAACTCTCTCCATGTGAGGGCTGTGCTCCCTCCCGTAGGGGTGCAGAACCTCCAGCCTTGGGCTGGTGGCTGGATCCAGGAGTGCAGCAAGTGGAAGGTGATGAAAGAGAGGGAATGGCTCCAGGAGAAGGGATGACATAGAGGAGGCAGTGAAATTTCAGCCATCCCTGAGCTCAGTGTGGCTCTCTGTGATCCTGAGAGCTCAGCCTGTTCCTCATGGCACACACGACCTGCAGTGGAGGCCAACAAGTCCTGATTCCACCTAAGCCTGGACTCTGGCTTTGCTTTTATTTTTGCAGTAGGGTTAGGAGGGACTTTAGGAGTCAGACAAAAAAAAAACAAGGAACAGGCTCTTGTTGGAGTCCAGGCAAAGTGAAGCTTTTTCTTTGGGGTGCAAACTAAAAACTTTTGAGTCAAAACTGAAAACTGAAAGAACATTTTGCTCCATGTAACCTTCCATAGGCTGTTGAGGAAAACCCAAAATAGCAGCCTCGAAGCGAAGGGCTGAATTGTAGGAACTGGTGCAGTAAAAAGGTCTGGCACTTGTGAACCAAAAAGAAAAGAACTTTCACACATTTGGGAGAGAAACAGTACCCCCAAAAATCTGTCTTTCAACTTATTTTGCTCCTTTTTTTCCCCAAAAAAACCACATTGTTTGGAATCTGCTTGCTGAGATCTGATTAAAAGCCCATCACATCCCTCTGTCAGGCCATGCAGCGAGACCTGGTGCTCCCTCAGCACCAGGCAGACCTTTGTGAAATTACAGTGTGTCCTCCTGTCCTCAGACCACTAAAATGAACCATTCTCAGCCTCTGCAGTCAGGATGGAACGAGCTGCTCAGGTCCCATTGCAAACCTCTGAGTACCAGGATGTTCAGCCTCCTTCCTGCTGAGTTAATTTGTGTTTCTCCTGGCTGGTATCTGCCAGCCCTGACCCCAAGGCACATGTGGATAGTTCTTGCAATAAACTGCTTCTTGGTATCACCACAGGAGGGGGATGCCAAGGAAATGTGGGAATATAAATGTAGGGAAGATGCACGACGTGGGAGGCCACAGCCCTACATGTGGGACGTGACCCCGGAGTCAGCAGGCAAAGGGGAAAGGGATGTTTGGCAGATATTGTTGAGCTGTGGGTCAGTCTGGAAGGCTGGAGAGGGGAATTTCTCTTCTCTATCCCACAAAACAGCTGAAATTGTAAAAATACAATCCCTGTATCTATGATATCGTAACAGTTTTTAGAAAAGGAGAGACACCCAGCCTGAGAGAGTCTAGGGAAGAGAAGTTATGGCATGGAGAAGAGGGAGAGGCTCTGAAATCCCTCCTTAGCTTCCCTCCTGCCTGCGAGGGAGCAGGCAAACATCCTCATTACAGCATTGCTGACTATGCCAGAGCCTCATCCTTCCTGCAGAACAAATGGAAGAATGAAATTAAGCTGCAAGGCATTGACGCATTTTGTAAATAGTAATTTAGAGACAAATCCTTTTGGTTTGTTGGGGTTTTTTTTTCGCTGGGCGTTTCTTGTTGTCTCCTGTCTGTGCACTGCTGGGTTATCTCATTGCTGAGCAAGGCTTGCAGATAGGCAGGGGTGGGTGGGGGTGTGTGTGTGTGTGGGTGGGTGGGTGGGGGTGTATGTGTGTGCGCTGGGGGGTTCCTGCCACCTCCCTCCAGGGATAACACTTCCATGGAAGGCAGGACAACCCCTGGTATGTTGGGATGTTCATCCACCGCTCCCAGCTGGAGTGGGGAAGGCTCATCCTCCACCTCCTCAGAGCAGCCTCACACCCGAGGAAGTCTCCTCCCAGGTTCTCGTAGGCAAGAGACCTTTAGGCAGCGTTGGAGCTCGTTGCAAGGGGTGAAAGACAATTACACTCACCACCTCCCTCATCAGTCCCATCCTGTGTATAATTTACGATACATCATGTTACATTTTTATTACTACACCGTTTCTCAGGCTCTTGGCTGGCTGGATTCCCAGAAGGCAGTGCAGGAAGGCTTTTGTATGGAGAACTTAAACAGGAGGAGCGATTCCTCATGAGCCTTTGTGTCTATATGTGGATTTAACATGCAGCTCCTAAAATAAGGTTTAATAAAACGTGGTCGTGTGCATTAATAACTTCCAAGACTTATTTTTCAATGGAATTGATAGCAGAGAAAAAGGGCTCAGGAGAAGTAATAGAGGAAATGAGAGTCACCCCAGTCATCTGCATATAATCGCTTCCAGTATAGATTGCAATTGTGTTTGAATTATAGGGCAATTAGTCTGTCAGGCTGGTAAGTATTATCCAAGACCCCAGGAATTTCCTTGGAAGCTCTCAGTACCTCTTAGCCTTGAAATCTAGAGAGGTTTTAATATGGAAAGACGTGGTGCTAGGCTGTGCTAATGCCATGTATTGATTTACTGTAGCAGATGTTACCAGGCAGCTGACAAAACGGTGCCATATAAATATTGAGGCTCCTAAAACACAGTTCTGGAGTGAAAGAAGTGCACAGGTGACAGAAAGAGTCCTCCTCAGGAGCACATGGTGTGTCCATGTGCGTGCAGAACCTTCCCTTAGGTTTGGAGCTGGGAGTCTGGGCTGAGACATTCGTGCTGGAGCGTTCCCTAAGTGTGGTAGGAATCACACTAGAATGCCTAAGTTAACAAAATCTGGGAAGTTTTGGTGGAAAGATATATTTAATACCTGGCCTCATTCTGACATGAATGATAACATAAGTGCCAAGGCAGGTTAAAAATAGGCAGCATCCCCAGCAAAGTTCAGGAGACCTGGAGCTGCAGGGGGAAAAATCCAGCACAGAAACAGACACTGAGGGCAAAGACTGTGTTTATTTCTTCTCAAAAAATTATATTTCCCATGGTCTAGCACCTGTGTCTCAAAGAGGGTCATGTAAGGAGTTAATAGCAATTGATAAGTTTCTTCTTAAAGGTTTCTCTTCTTGGTACTGCACTGCCTTGAATCCTGCTGTGGGCAGGCTGGATGGATCATTTGGGATCATTTGGGATCAGTAACCCTGTGTGCAGGCTGGATGGATCATTTGGGATCAGTAACCCTGTGTGCAGGCTGGATGGATCATTTGGGATCAGTAACGCTGTGTGCAGGCTGGATGGGATCATTTGGGATCAGTAACCCTGTGTGCAGCTGCAGTGGATCATTCAGGACTCTCAATACACTTTGCAGCCCCTAAGTGACCTTCTGGATTTCTGTGGTTCCCTTTGGCCTGTCCCCCTGCCCTGTCTCATCTGGTTTGATTGCAGACTCCTTGGAGCACAGCTCATCCTCTGTCCAGTTCCTCACACACAGAAGTACCTTCACTTCAACCTCATTATTTCTTTCAGAGCTCCTGTTCTTTGGCCATTGCCTTATCCACCTGTGTCTCCTCTGTTGCCCTTGGGAAGTGACCTCCCAAAAGCAGGGCAGAGAGAAGTGTGTTCTCTGCTCCTAGGCAATAACCACACTGGCAAAGGGAGAAGTTCAACATCCAGCCAGGAATCTCAAGGAAAGCCTGCCCTGTGTTCTGGCAGGCTCCCAGAGATCTGTCTCTGCCTGCTCCAAGATGTGGACATGAGGGACATCTAAGAAGAATCTTATTGCTGGTGATTCTTCCTATTTATTTTCTGCTCCAGGATTCACAGGGTGCTGGGCTCTGCACAACATGAAGAGCTTTAGAGATAAGGGTAGAAGAGAGAGGAGAGAGAAATTCTGCTGCAGCCTTGAAACCCCACCAGTGATGCTGAAATATCTCTGCATTTCTCTTTGCCTCCATCGGCATTTCTCAGAAGGATGTTTCCAACCTTGACTCCTAGGGAGGGAGATGCAGACTGAAGAAATCCAATTTCACGTGAGACAGAATATTTGGTAGATAAAGTGCTGTGGCTGTTCCTCGCTTTCCTCTCTGTGCCTGGAATTGAAGCAGCTCCCCCTCTGCTGTGAGCCAGTCTGAGCTTTCTCACTGCTCCTGTGTGGATGGATCCCCTGTTTCCTCCTGCGGAAGTTCATCTGAGGTACTGCCTTCCCAAATTCTCCTGGCCTGCAGGCAGCGGATCTAGGGAGTGCATGAACTGTGGGCTGTAAATACAGGGTTGGGAGCACTGGGGAGCCGGGATCTTGGAACATCTGCATGGATTTACAGCATCCCTGATTCCCTGGATGGGTTTTCCTAGTGTGCCAGCCTGCACCTCATTCTCCAGCAGAGGATCACACACACGAAGCTGTGTGGTTTCACTCGTGATGTTCCCCCAGGTCTATTCCTCCCTGCTGCCCTGGCACTAAGCAGACTTTGCTCTGCTCTCCCTACCTGGCTCCCAAACTCTCACCCAATTTGATGGCAGGTGAGAAGATACCACTCCTCTCCACAACCTGTTGCTCTCCTTGCATCATTATTCCGTCCCAGATTGTGAATGAAAAATCTCACTGCATTTGAGGGCGTGCTTGTAGCTGGTAATTAACACCCAGCACGCTCTGCCAATGCATCTCAGAGTTGCTTTAAAGAAACCTAGAGCTGGAACAGAAGCCACCCAGGAAAACAACGTCTGCCAATTGAGTTAAACCTTAAGTAAAATCCCCAGCCAAATGTCTGCAGAGTGAATGTGGGAAGGATCCTGGCTCCTGCACTGAGCTCAGGAGGTGTTTTCCAGCTACAGGGCTCAAGAGATAATGAACCTTAAGCGCTAATGGGACTTATGCAGATATATCTCCCCCACTTGTACGCTGTGTTCCAGCTGGGAGCTGATGCTTTATGGGGAGTTAACTCCTCCAAATGTGTGGTGGAAGTGCTGACAGAGCTGAGTTCTAAGCACTACTAATGGAAATGTCTGCTTTCCAGCTGAACTGGGGGGCTGGGGTTACACACAGCGTACACAGAGGCAGAGTAAGTCCTGTACCAACAAATTAAGTTTGCAGCTTTCAAGGGAAGAACCGATCTGTACACGAAATGTGCCTGCTGGCCATATGGCCTGGCTCCAGCACTATGGATTGCTCTCACCCACATGCCTTTTCTCCTCTTTGTCATCCTTTCTGAACATGAGTTTAACAGAAAGGCTGACACCCCTGCCCAAAAGCCTCCCTAGCAAACAAGCCCAAACCCAGGCCAAAGCAGCTGTCAGAGCCCAGCGTGGGAGGTTTCACTGCCCTGATCTCCCCACACTTTCTGGCACAGATGGAGCTGGGGAAGAGAACTTTAATGGAGCTGATATCGTGGAGAGCAGCCTTGTCCCCAGTGGCCAGATTGCCCTGTGCTTCTCTGATGTGACACCACTTCCACCAAGGATGTGATCTCCAAATATGTGGCATTTTCAGGCTGCTATAAATTAAGTGCCTGTCTGCAAAGGGAGTGAGGAGCTGGTGCATTAACCCCCTCTGCATCCACTGCACTTATAGAGAATGCAGGGGAGTTGTGTGGGTGTGTTTTGTTTTGTTTCTCCCCAGCTGATTTGCCTCCTCTCACTCTGCTCTTGCTTCTGTGTGACTGTGGCTCCTGAGAACACTCTGGAGAGTCAACAACCAGCGGGGCCATCCAAGTGGCTGTGCCCAGCTCCTGACCGCCCACAGGCAGGGACAGGCACGGTCTCACGTGGCCTGGGGGTGCAAAGTGGGAAGAGAATCAGATCCACAGTTTTGTAGCTGAGATGATATTGCACCTGCAATAAGAACCTGCAAAGTGGCTGCAGCTCTGAGACCTCCCGGGACGCAGCTTTTAGTTCTTTGGTTCCTTGTGCCATAGCATCAGGCAGCGACGTGTGTGTACGTGCACACACAGACACTTATAAATATACAGACACTTATAGTAAGAGACAATTTGCTGCTTCAGAGAGTCCAAGGGCCGGAACTGGAGAGGCATTTGCATGCCTGAGGCTGCACTGAAATGGGACAAGACCCAAATGAGCTAGGCACATAATTGCTTAGAACAATTTTAAATACTCCTGGGCACACACATGCATCCTCAGGGGTCTATATAGCCTTAGAAAACCTGGTCCTCAAGCAGTAAGCAGTGGGAGAGGCACAGTAAGGACCACAGTGTTCATTAGCCACGTGGGAGCTGGGGCAAAGAAAGTACCTGTGACTTGCCCACGGTTACACGAGAAGGCAGTGGCAGAATATCTCCTTTCTTCCACTGAGCCGCATCCCAGTGCCAGCCCTCCCCTCTCCCATCAGCACCAGGGCTGAACAACGGGACACTCCCTCCCACAGCCCCACAGCTCATCCCTTCCAGTGCATCTCATCTGGGCCTGCCTGTAGCCACCAAACACGAACCTCAGGCCAGCCCAAAGGAGTTCCTCAGGAGTCCATCAGCCCCCAGAAGCAGCAGCTACAGTTGCAGGCTGTGTGACTCCGGTTTGGCCCCCTCCACCCCTCCTTCCCTCTCCCCTCAGTGTTTGTCTGCTATTTCCTTTTGATTTGCAGCTTTAGCGAGCACCGAGTTTGCAGCAGCCTGTGATTACCCTGTGTGGAGCCTTTCCCACTGACAGCATGATGAGCAGAGACAGTGCTCGGTGCATATACAATTTAAGCCAAGCAGGAGGCCAGTCCAGCACCTCACTTGCCAATTAACTGAGTCGATATTGTGCACAGGATAGTGTTTGTTGTTTGCCTGTGTTGCTAAAACACTTGCAGAATGTTTAGAGCAATACAGCAATATGCCCACCTCCCTGCTGCAGGGATGAGCTCTCCGTCCAAACCAGGACACTGGTGCTCTGAGGGGCACAGCCACACAGGGAAAAGGGAACTGGGGACCTCCATGGTCTGTGTCCATCAGGGGGTTGTGTGAATGCAGCAGCAGCAGCTGCTCCAGGCCTGTTCAGGGTGGGGGAAGACACGTCTCTTCCAGTGATCAGCCAATACAGTGTGTAGGTGCAAGGGACAGAGAAATTGCATCTATGTAGGTAAAAAGGCCCTCAAACGATGTGAGAGAGCAAAGAGACCATCTGCAAAGCAACCACAGAAAGGAGTCATGGGCAGATGTGGTTACCACCAACCTCCCTTGCTTTCTGTGTCAGAGTGGGCTGTGCCTCTCACTCTGACTCACCAAAATTGGTGTCTGTGCTGTATCCCCCGACACCTCGAGGCAGAGGGAACCCAGCAGACACAAACTACAGGGGATGCAGGTTTGTCCCACATAGCAAGTGCCTGCCCTGGGAGCAAACCTGCCCGCAGCCCCCTGGCACCTGAGCACGGCCACTCACCTTGGAGGTCGTCGTGTCTTCCAAGCAAACAGCAGCTCCTGCCAAAGCTACTCGCTGCCTTAACTTTCCATTTTCTGAGGGGGAGCTCCCACTTCTTCCCAGGGCTGGGTGGGATTGGGAGGCACCTTCCCAGCTCTCAGGTGGCACATCAGTGGGAATTGCTCATGCTTGCAGGGGAAACAAAAGACATATTCTTGGCAAGGCTCAACTTCTGCTGGAGGACTTTGAGATTGCCCCAGGCAGACTGATGTTGGTTCTCTCAAGACAAGTTTGTGCCTCAGGTTTATTTCTTTTCCTGAAGTACACAGACAATGTTTTCCTGCCTCTCTGCAGTGACGTGATGATCTATGTCCGTGAGGCACTTCCAGGCCTGGGCAAAGGTGGCTGCAGAAGCACATTGGCACACAACACAGAGACTGTGGGACACACCAGCCCTCCTTGTGTGGAGACAGTGGGACGATGGCAGCACAAGAGAGGAGAAAGGGCCACACACCATTTTCCGTCCATATTTGCACCCTTCATTCATTGTTATCAGCACCATAGAACATCAGTGTCCATTGGGGCCTAACCTGAGCTCAGAAGAGGCCTCTTATGATGATCATGAACAAAAAAATCCCTATTAAGCTGAAGCCTCATCCCTCCATTCCTCTACCAGCTCCCAAGCCTGTGTTTCCTGCTTGTTCTCTCACCATCCGTCACCATGTGCCACGTTCACTGAAAGCACCTGGTGACCACAAGCAGGGGCTGTCCCCTCTTCCCCTTCTGTTCCTCTCTCCTGGGCTTCACCAGGAAGTATTTATTAAGTGTCAAAGTGATAGATGAAAAGTCGTATTTTATTGTGAATTATTCCAGCCCTGCAGTGGAGCCCAGATCTATCACCTCAGAGAGTTATTAACTGCTTACCGCAGAGAGCTATAAAATCCTCATCATTTTCTCCAGTCTCTGCTCTGTCAGGGTGAGGGAAAGAGAGCCAGATTATCACACAAGATGGTTGGGAAGCTGCTTCCAAAATTCTCCTTTGATTGGAGTCTAGTGTTGGCTGGAATGATTTCATCAGAGCCAGACAGGTCTCTTGTGCAACACCTTTGCTGGAGTTGGTTGTTCCCTGCGTGTGCTTCTCGTTTTCAGGTTGCATCATGGCGGGGCCTTCCGAGCCAGCCCTTGGGAATCTCACTCTGACAGTGGTGTCTGTATTTCTTCCCTTGGTGGGTTTTATTCAGAGCCACAATAGCAACTAAATGCCACTCCAGGTGCAGTCAGCGCTGTCTTTTGAATTTCTCTCATTGTCTTTCTCCAAAGCTTTCCAAGTAGGGAAGGTATTCACACACCCTTTGTTGCTGCACTTGGGACTTAAACATGTCAAGTCCATCAGCTCCTTGCCCAGACTGCAAAGCAAATTCCTAGTGCAGTTTCACCACTTCAAGTGCCTGAATAGGAGGTGAATTCCTGTTGACACCAATTGAATTAGGAATGTGCTCTTCTCTTCTTCTACTTGATGAGAAACGATCCTGGCTCTTTGTGTCCTGCAGCCATCTCAGAACAAAGGCCCTACTGGCTTTTTCCATAGTCTCACTGCTGGCCTTTCCATCAGCATTGCCTCAGCACTTTTGAGCCTGATGCTGGCACAGGTTGGCTCCCAGGCAGCTGTGGATGGCTGAGTTGTGCTGGTTCCTGTGCCCAGAGAAGACCTGGGTCCCTGGAGATGGATGGCACGACGACCTGGCAAGCATATTCAGGCAACTGTTGTTTCCCAGGTGGTGCAGGAGTCATTGCTGCTCTCTCCCCAGTGTCCAACAAGGACTGACACCTCAGTCATTGTAGGGTTTGTTCCTGCCTGCAGCAGAAAGGCTGAACATTGACTGCACCCAACAGGCTGCCAAGGCCTTTCACTGAGCCCTGGTGAGGCAAGGCTGGACACCTGGGGAGGAGGAATTTGTTCTGACTAGCTGAGTTTGTTGTCACCTTTGTCACAGGTGCTTTTTCTGCTTCAGATTTTACTGGTGCTCCACAGTAATGACTTTTCTTTGTAGTACTGATAGTCCAGAAAAGCTTGGCTCTGGGATCTACCAAGAGATGATGACTGCCCTCATCTTTCCAAAGACATTCGACAACTCAATTCATAGGGCTCCTGAATCTTCTCCAGAGTTTGTTTGCAGTTGGAGGAGAGTTGAGAGGTAGAATAAATCTTTCTTGGGACAATGGATATAACAAAGACTGGATCATCTTCCATACCTTCATATAGATGGGCTTTACTACCTGTCTGTTTCTGCTTGAATTTGCAGTCTGGGAAGGGAGTAAAAGTGCATGTACAGAGTGTGCTTTGGAGTTGGACAGGCTTGCTCAGAAAGAGAGGGAAACTACTGAAGAAATAGTTGAAAGCCAGTGGATTCAATCCCTTGACCTTCAAGATCTGTTGTTGTCTCGTAAGATCTGGTAGGTGTAAAGATGAACTAAATTCATGTTTGGAGCTTCTTAGTCGGAGATACGACATCTGAAGCAAAACCATCCACACCATCTAGGTCATCCTCGAGTGCAGCAGGCATTTTATGTGCTCCAAAACAGCAGCAGCAGCAGAGGGGGGAGAGGAGGAATCATAGCTTGCAGGTTGGTGGACTCTTGGGGCGCTTGACATGTTGCTGCCTCCATTAAATGAAACTCCACTTCTAATTATAACCCATAATTATAGCCTTCAACCAGTGTGATTTGTAAAGAGAGGGGTCACAGAACGGAGATCACTCAGAGACTGGCTGTGCAGTGGATATCAGTAAACATCCCTGACTGCCTCCCAGAGCCTGACAGAGACAGAGAGGGCTAATGCAACACGGCAGGGCACGCAGCTGGATTGATAGGAGCAGTGGTGTGGCCTCTGGCCCCTGAAGATATTACGTGACAAGGCAGTGAAAGCTGCAAACACGAGGGCAAACCATCGATTCAGCCTGACAGCATTAGACAGAGGTTAAGAACCTCATGGACTGCTCTCAGCATCGATGAATGGTCTCCAGCAGGCATCTGCATTAACGTGCTCAGTGCCAGGCTCCTGCTCTGTGCCACACCAAACACCCCCGTGCCACAGGCAGAGCCCATCACGTTCCGGGGTCCTGTGTCCCTGGAAAAGGGGCTGTTGGGGAAAGCTGGGCAGCCCAGGGGGGATGAGGTGAATGAGAACTTTTTAAGAGCGTGGCATGACAAGTAGTTTTGTTTTGTTAGCCAGAAACCCCTGTGGGCAGACTGGATGTGTTGTAAATGTTGCAGTTTTGGTTTGAAATTCTGGTCGTGGGTTTGAAATTCTGGTGCTTTTCTACTGTGTATTTCTTTAATGGCCTCTAAGAGTGGTGGCAGTTCCTCTCCCAGGGCTGGTACGAGGTGCAACAGAGTCTGTGTAAGGATCAGTCCTCTGGGTTATCTGGTCAAAAAGAACCTTTGGGCTTCTCTGCTCTGGGCCCTTGCACTTGTCAAGCTTGGAAAAGTGCAGTGGCTGACCTCTGCACCGAGTCTAATAAGTTGTGGTTCTTCCTATGCTCTTCTGGTTTGGATCTAAGTGATGGAGAATTAGTGCTGCTCTTTGGTCAGCTCTCCCAGGGAATAGTTCATCTCCCTGTTAATATTTGTGTTTCAGGTGCTGCTGAAATATTTCAGTCTCAGCTTACACGGGCTCCTTGGTGTATTGAGAGAGCTGAGGTGATGGAGACAGAATAGAAAATCAAAAGCAGATCTCTCATTTGCCTGGTGGTATCATTTCCTTGGACTTAAACTGTGTGGGAAAGGAGACAGGACTGTTTAGAGGACATAAACTGCTCTGCTGATCGAGATGAGACAGTTGGGTTGGCTTTGCTCCATCCAGCTTGATTTTGAGTTTGTTTTCCCTGGAAATGGGTTGTGCAGCTGCGTGTCCTTTGACTCACCAGCTCCTGCACATCTCAGCCCACTTCAGCCCTGTTTGGTGCAGGGGCAATGCTCTTCAAAGGGATGATGTCCATGAAAGTTTCACAGAAGGAGGGGGCGAGGAAGAGGAAAGGGACTTTGTAAGGCTCAAATGCCCAGCTCCAGTTTCATCAGCTGGAGAAAGAGGTTCAGAACGTCTCCTCAGTTGAAAAAGCTTCAGTAAGAGCTCACAGGCAGTGAAGAGTGAAACGTAAAATAATTTAGAAATTTGATTTAACCGTGCTGGTGTTCGAGAGTTTCATCTTTATTTATCTTCATAGTAAGACAGAATCCAGTTGGCTCCAAAGCCTGCAGACATCTAATGAGAGACCATCTGACCCCAGCCTGCCACAGACCGAGTGGGTAAGGTGGCCAACAGCCATTTTACAGATGGGCAACTGAAGCAAAGAGAGATTAAATTGTGTTCTCCGAGTCCCACAGGGGGGCTGGTTGGCTGTCAGCCAGTTCTTTCTTTCCTTTCTTGTCTCTAATTCGATTCTTTGATCAGAGGGTTTGGCTTTTGTCTGTATAGCTCGTCCAACCTCCTTCTTGTTTCCAGCAGCCTTGTTACAGAGTGTAGCAGGCTCTGCTGTGCTGGCACGATCATTGTTCTTCTCGGCAGGATGGGATGTACATCTGAGTAATTCTTTGCATGAGTTGTCTTTCTCTCGGAGACGTTTCTCTGGTTTCTGTGATACAGAATAAATTGCAGTACACAGCTTATTAGAAAAACAGCACAAAAACCATAAACAAACCTTCAACATCGAGGCAGTTCAAAGAAGCAAGCAGCAGAGTCCAACATAAACAAGCTGTAGGAATATGGTTAGAAACTCTCCCACTAGTTTCTGGGGTAGACTTGCCAGAGCCTCTGCTCCCTGGGTCATCAGATGCTGAAGTCTGGCTCGATCACATTTCCAATCACATTTCCCCCCTCTGAACTGCACAAAGGGACCCTGCCCCGCAAGGCAGGACTGGGGGGAATGCTCAGCTTGTGAGATGCTTCCCAGCAGTGCCTCTGGCCAGATCCCAAATCTTCCTGTTGGCCAGCTGCCTTCCCAAGGAGAGGAACCCTGAGCCTGAGAGCTTCTCGAGGAGCCCAGCACATCCCTGGAGCTCTGCTGACAAGGGGGTGTGTGCAGTGCCTTTCACTAGGAGCTGCTGCCTCTGGACACCATGGGAGTTTGACAACCTGTGGGAAGATATTCCAGGCCAGCAGATTTCCCATCTCCTGGCACCTGGAGCAGAAAGCACTTTGTGCCATGCTCTTTCTGGAAAAAACAGCTTCCACCCCCCTGCACCTCTTAGCAAAGCAGCTAAAATCCTTTCCAGCTAAAAATCAGATTTGCCAAGAATGTCCTTATTGATTTAAAGGGTTTGCCTTTATGAACATCTCCAGTATTCCACTTTGGTCAAAATAAAGCAATACTAAACATTGCAACAATAAATCCAGGGCACCCTCTTCTCTCCAGGGTGTAAGGTTATCCAAATGTATGCTCTTGTATTTATCATTTACCAACAGCACTCTTTAAACTACAATATTTGACAGGAGTAGTTGTGTCAGGTGTGATGGAGTGTGCGTTATAAAAGGACATTAAGAGAGACTTTGCATTTGTCCTTCCAACAGAAAGTCGATTTTTGCATGATTGGTACTTCAGAGATCATCTGCAGCACAAGATGAACTGGGAACAGCACGGGGGGAAGTCGGATGGCTGGGGCCCAGTGGCTCTGTGCTGCAGTCTGCAGGAGGGCTCTGCACTTCCCCAGGGTGCACAAAAGGTCTTTACCAAGTTCACCTGTGCTGTTGTGCAGCCTCCAGGTGTGACTTTTTCACAGGAGATCACAGCTCTCCTGGAAGATTTTGAGTTGGAGGCAAAAAGTTTTGACTTCACCAGGCAACCAGTTCAACACATTCTGCAGGAGTGAGCAGTGCTTGTAAACAGACCCAAATCTGGCTGGTTTGATTTCTGCTTTTGATCTGAGAGTTAACCTGGTGAGCACGAGTCTGCTTTGGTCTCAGGGGCCCTTCTGGCACCAGCCCTGAACTGAAGTGTTAATGCCTCATCACAGGGTAGGTGGCTGAGGGCAGATGGGTCAGGAACTGACCCTTGCACAAATTGATAAGGATTCCCTGCTGAGCTGGGGAAAGGATGGAGGGAACCGTGGGCAAACCACAAGCCCAGTGTGAGGCACAAGGTATCAGCTGAGCACAGTCTGTGGCACGTGGAGGCACCTCCACCGAGTGAAGGATGTGTGGAAAATACCCCCTGGATACAGCACAGAGCGCAGGGGAAAGTCAGCGTGATGCTGGCTCGTGGAAGGACAGAGAAAAACCTTTCTGCAGAAAGGCTTTTGCTAAAAATGCACCATTTCATTGAAAGGAACGAGGGAAACTGTAGCCCCTGGATAAACTGGTGGTGTTTACACATCTCCATCTGGTTATCACAACTTGCCCTGTGTTTTGCAAGTGGTGGTTCTTGTCCTGGGAGGGCCAGAGCAGTGAATCCTGGCCATGGAGCTGACAGATGACGTGCCAGCCTGGAGCTGAGGGCCCATGGCCAGTACTAATTACTGGCCAGCTCTGAGCTCCAGGCACCTTCTCACAGAGCTGCACCCCCTGCACTGCCTGTTGTACAAACAGAGCCCTGGGGTGCTGCACAGCTAGGCAGGGAGGGGAAAGTGTTCTCCTCAAGGCTGGTGGAAGAGGCAGGAACACACAAGGTCTTCTCCGTTATCTCCTGCCACTTCCGTGCCACTGTATTGAGGAAAATGCAGTCTCCAGGGTGGGAGACAGGAATATATAAAATCAAGACTGGGGGAAAAAGGAACAGGGCACCGAGGTGTTTCATCATCCCTCAGGTAACTCTGAGCTGGAGTGTGTGAGCAGGGAGGGGGCATTAGTTTTGTAATCCCTTGTTTGCAGAAACACGAGGCTCTCGGCATGCTCCGGGATCTTAAATGACTCCCATAATCTATTTACCAGTGCTGTGAAGTTCACCCCTTTATACTAGATTATGGTAATAATGGTATTGTGCAGCAGATGAAATTAGTTTTTCTACACAGTTTTGTTTCATCTCAGTGGCTAAATGTGTGAAATAAAAGGTGCAATTGGCAATATTTTCATGGGTAAGACAGTTTCCTCCCGCATCCGCCCTGGAAATGCAGATCCTTCCTCATATCCTGGGGACAAGCTGACTGCCAAGCAATGCATGAAAGGACTGTGAGAAGCAAGGGATTTTTAAAATTTATATCTGCCATTAGGATAATTTTTGAGATTTCTGAATTTTCAGATGATTTGGGATTGTTAAGAGCATCTCATATGGGCTGGCATCTACCATGGGCTGTGGCAGCCCCCAGGGATACTGGGATTGGGTCCATTTTAATTTCCCACTTGGACACTCCAGCCAAAAGTGCCCCACATGGACAGAAGGGCTTGAATGTGGCTCAGGAGGCTCTGCTGTGCCTCGGCATCCTCCTTAACTCAGCCCTTCCATGGGAAGTATTTACACGAATTGGAACACTGAACTCTTTTCTTATCCCTTTATGAACCTGTGGTTCAGAAGAGATGTCAAAAACCAGCACTGAGAGTGTCCCTCAGTAAAAGGTCCCAGCTTTATTTTTTTCCAAAAATCAACTGAAACCCCCCTAATGGCCCATTCATTATCTTGTTTGGGACCCATCAGTGTTGGCCATATTGAGCCAATGTACCAGGAAAATTAAGCTTCTGCCCTGCAAACTTCACCTCCTGTGATGCCTTTCAGTAATTTCTCTTCATGAGCTGCTGAAGTAGGAACAATTCAGACTATGGATTCTTACCACACACCCCAGATTTGCCTGGATGAACACCCAAGCTAGGAGCCAGCTTAGAAATTTCCCAAGAAGATTTTGTTGTTTTCATGTTCTGAACTTTAGCAAACTTTATCTTACATTTTGCACGGAGTGGTCCAATCCCAGCTTCCCACCTTAATCAGATTATTTCTGCAATCATCAGTGTTCTAACAATGGGGCCAGAGGAGAGCAAAGTCTTTTCTTAGCTTCACTAGCATGTTCTTTAAGTTTAATCTTAAAGATTTGCATCAGGAAGCTAAGAGAGAGGGGGAAGAAGTGCTGCTTGTTTTGGAGGGGGTGAGAAAATAGGTCAGACAGCAAAGTGTATTGTTGTTGCCAATTCATCGCAGAGCTTGTGCTCCAGGAGAGCAGCAAAGCTTTGTTGTTCCACTTTGTTGAGTCCTCCTTGCACTTGGGAACACGTGGTGGGCAAAAGCCTTCAAAACTGACCAGGGGTGAGTCCAGGCTGAGCCAAAACACAGCCACCTCGAGGGCTGAACACAGAGGGGCTTTATCAGCTGAGCCCTGACCATGGGTGAGCAAAGAGCTCCGTGTAGCCCAGGCTGGGAAGGGACAAGGGCATTTTATACACACAATCACCTCAGAGCCCCTGTGTGAAGAGTGCTGTGGATTTCCCCAGAGGGCATCCTCACAGCTGGGAGGAGCAGCAGGCTGGTTTCTGCCTCCTGGGCCTGTAAGCTCGTTAGCTTTTCACCCATTTCTTAATTAAGACACTCCTTCTCTCACCAGTCCCTTCCTCACTGGTACCCGTAGCCCCTGCCCTGGTTTAAGCCCAGCTGGAAATTGAGCACCACACAGGTGCTCGCTCAGCCTCCCTCTCTGCCCACCCAACCTGGTGGGAGGGGGAGGAGGAGCAAAGGAAAGCTTGTAGGTTGAGATAAAACCAGTTTAATAACCAAAAATAAAGTAAAAATACAGTAATAATGGTAAATGATAATGATAATAAGGGACAAAAGAAGTGATGCATGATACAATTGCTCACCACCTGCTGACCGATGCCAGACCCCCCTTCCCAAACCCAGATAACTCCCCCCAGTTTACATACTGGGCATGGCATTCCATGGTGTGGAATATCCCTTTGGCCAGTTCAGGTCACCTGTCCCAGCTGTGTCTCCCACCTGTCCTGGCTCTGCTCCCTCACAGCTTCCTTTATGACCCTCCTCACGCAGAGCAGACAAGAAAAAAGTCCCTGAGAGCTCCTTCACCACAGCCTGGAAAGGAAGAGGGACAGACAGGGAGTTGGATAAACCACGTTTAACTTGTGGGATGTGGCAAGATTATGACTGAGGAAGGAACCAGCTGCAGTGTGACAAACAGCTGCTGTCACACCTGCAGTGACAAGCACACCCAGCATGTGTGAGGAGCGTGGAGGTGTGAGAGTCCAAGCCAGGGGTGAACACTCAGCAGTGTGGACCCATCTCCTGGCATTTCACATCAGCCTTGGGGCTTGGACAGGATGGGAGAGCTGTGGACATGGGTTGTTATTCTTCAGTCTAACTTTTGGCAATAATCATACGTAATCTTCATGCACTGCCTTGTGTCTCAGCTTCATTCATCACAACGTGATGGCCAATTAGTCATCTCTAACTATTAAGCAATGCTAACAGCTACTTTAAATGCAAGCAGAGCCTTAATCTAGTTCTAACTCAGATGGACGGTGATACTTCTAATTAGGACATCAAACAGAGGAGAAATGTGTTATGTTTATAACTGAGGGAGCCTTTGCATTGAACTATTTCAGGAATAATTATGTGTTATCTTTATTAACACGGCCCGAGTTAGTAAATAATGGGTCATGCTTTTGCATTTGGGGTGTTAAATATTGTAGATTTAGGCTAAACTCCAGAATTCAGTGCTGTGTGACTTGCTGTGAGATGCTGCCTTGCCAGAGCATCCAGCACAGGTGCAGGTTTAGTGGGAGACGGGTGTCAGGGCTTCCCCACAGCCCACCCAGCTTCCTGGGAGCCAGTTCCTGCTGCTCTGATTGGAGCCTGGTAAAGCTGAATAAAGTCCTTCCAGAGGAAAAAAGGAAACTAAGAAAGGGTGAGGAAGCCATTGCAATAAACACACATTGATACACATCCTCAGACGTGCTTTGGCCTAAGTACTGTGTGTGTGTGTGTGACAAAAATCAGATAAACACCTACCAGGTATTGATGAGAAAACTTGAACCTAACATGTCCTTCACCAAAGGAGCTGAGAACCTGCTCCCTCCCCTGTTTGGAGATTAATAAGACAGGGAGCAGGGGAGGCCAAGAGAAGTTGTTTTGAAAGCAGAAGCTTTCTGTTTCAAACAATAAACAGGAAAAGGGGAAAAGATCAGTGTCAAAACTCATTGGGGGGGGGGGAAGAAAAATATGGAAATTAGTTAAAACTGAATGCATTTCTTTCTCTGGAGAGGAGCCTGTTTTTCTGTAGCCTTATTAATCAGGCTGTCCCTGTCTCTCCTGTTACAAGAGGCAAGGGAGGACAGAAACCCCGTGCATCACACTGAGAGAGCTGCAGGACACTCTGCACATGTATTTACAACATTAATATTGCCATTCCTTGATTCCAGCTTTAATCGACCTTCTTTTCTCCTAATGAGCCCCTCAGTGAGGTGTTTGCCCCTTGCAGCGAAGCATTATGTTCTCTTTTTCTTTCTTCCACTGGCAACCCACATTTGTCTCGCTGAAAGAATCCCTTATCCCCTCGTTCCTCACATCTGGACTGATGTACCCAGGAAGGTTCTTTGCTGGCCACGGCTGGAAAAGCCTTGGCTGTGCCTTTCTCTTTGAGAAACACAATTGGTTCAATGCAACAGCCTCAGTGAGGGTCCTGCCGTCTCAGGACAGCGTGGGCCACACAGCCTCCCCTCCATCCTTGGAGCCGGAGCAGAGACACCAGGCTCATGGTACCAAATTCCCTGGTGCTCTCTCATACATCTTCTCTTTGGCATTTGATGTAAGACTCCACGTTTTCAGGGTCACCTCATCTGCCTGCCTCTCCATATGGAAATGCTCCAGTGAGGCGTGTAACAAATGGATAATGACTCTGGTGTGGTGCTGGCTCTGTTGGGAGGCACTAATGGCCCGTCAGGCAGAAGGGCTGCCTGATGTTCATTAAACCCAGGAAATGCCCTGCAGCTCAGCAGGAATTGCAACGGTGAAATAAGCGTGGAAAGACGATGCAGGGTATGCAGCCACTGGCAAAGGTACCTCCAGCCAGCCTGGCCTGTGTCCAGAAGCCAACCCAAGGGAGGATCTGGGATGGAGGAAGCTTTTAAGGGGTGAAAAAGCCCTGGGTGAACTGTTGGCATCTTCAAATCCTGAAGCAGATTCCTCTAAAGGAAATGATGGAGGGCTTTTTCAGGGCCAGTCATGTTTTTGGAATGATAAAACAGGCAGAAGAAATTAAAGTTGATCTAAGGATTGACTTGGGTTTCCATCTTTGGTCCACCCCAGGTCAGCTCCAGGTTGGAGCCAGCTCTGTGGTTTCACTCTGGTGTGATACACGGACTGAGGGCTGTGTCATCTCTGTCATCTGTGTCATTTGTGTCATGTGACAGCAGCTGTCCAGTGACATCTGAACTTTGTCCCACCCTGTCCAGCCACTCCCCCAGGTCCTGTCCATTCTGCAAGAAGATCCACGCTGGATCCAGGCTCATTCTGGGCTAAGAACCATCCAGGCTGCCCTCAGCTCAAACTCGGTGCCCCAGAGGAGCAAGGCACTCTCCACTGTCCCCACCCAGGTGTTCCCTCCTCCTCCTGCCCCACCACTGTGCTCTTACACACACAGACCTGCTCTCCTCGGCTCTTAAGACAATTATCTGGTCTGTGAAAAGGAAACCTCCTGCCTTCTAATGTCTGACACAGCAGAGCTGTGTATTTTGGACTGTTTGGGTTCTGCCTTTCATCCTGATCTCATTTCATTTGCTTTTACCTTTTCAGGAATAAATATCCCATTTATCTCCATCTCCTCTTTTACACATAATTTCTTCTTCTGTACTTTCTTTTATTCCATTCCTCACTTCTCTTGCTGTTTACCAGCCCCTGCCCACCTTCTCTTCTGTATATCTTAAAGGGTTGCTTTATCACAGCTTTCCAGTTTAGTGGATTAATTTTATTAGTTTCTTTTGTATGTGTCTAATTGACATGCAGTTTCAAAATCTATTTCATTTCAGCAGAACTGACCTTTATCCTCTTGCAGGCAGAGTGCTTTTTTTCCCCTCCAGCTAATACCTTCACTACCTTGCTAAAAACAGAGATGCAGCACTATTTTGCTCGAGGGTGAGTTCAGGACAGCAGCAGGAATCACACAGCAATTGGACTGGAGAACAGAGCTGAGCTTTCCTTCCCCCCCCATATAACCATAAATGAGGAAGCTTAGGGGAGTTTATTTTTCTTTCCACTTTTATTTCTAAGAAAATCTCCTTCCTTCTCTGAGAAGTCATTGCCACAGGAGGTAAAAAGCGATGTGTGGGAGCACCTGAGCCAGGACTGGGTGGTACAAACCATCCCCAAAATCAGGAAGAACAATCTGTTTCAAAGTACAAAACCTTCCTAAACGTGGCTTTGGGGATATTCCTTGCTTCCAGTTCTCTTGTCTGACAAGACCTGGGCTTGTTCTCCAGCACAGAAGTTCCTCCCTGCCAGAAAAGCTCAGGATGCTGTAATTGCTGTGCCCAACACCTTCACAGGAGGGAAATCCAAGCAGAAATTCCCTACTTGTGTTTGCTGTCTGACTGGTCAGAAGGAAGTGGGACCAGCTGTGAATGTAGGAAAATGCTCCTCTTTTCTCAGAGCTCTTCTGAAAGACCTGAAAAGTGATTTTTGGTGGGGAAAACCCCACCAGTCAACCCAGGAGTCCTTCAGATCCCTCTAACACACACTGTTCCAGAGCACCTGGCACACAAGTCCTGCTTTCCCAGGTGCTCTCCCTGCTCAGAGACAACACGTTTCTTCCTCCTTATTTCCTCACCCAGCAGAGCAGAAATGGCAGTTGACAGCCTTTTTTATAAGATGTTTTCATTATAATTTTAATGGGCTAATTTCTTTCCCTGAATTGCCATAATTCAGATTTAATGAAACATGTCTTATAAAATTTAAAAAAAAAAAAAACAATAATAAAGTGGAACGCCCCATTAAGCTGAAGAACAAGGAAATAACATATGTAGAGATCTGATGGCTCTGACCCTGCCATCCCAGTGTGGTAACAGGCATCAGGCACGTGCTTTACATCACCATGAATGACTGTGCTTGCCAGCAGGAGCAAATGGAGAACAAAATAATAATAAATAAATGGAGTTGTGAGGGGAACTGGGCCCTCCTCCCATCACGCCTCTGCCCGAGTTCACATCCAGCGCTGTTCAATCATTAGTCATTGTCAGGTAGGAGCATCATCTAGATGGTCTTTTCTCTCTGTCTTCTGTGGCTCCTGCTCTGAGACCCCACAGTCCTGTAGGGCACCAGTGATCCCCACCACAGGCTGTGCCAAGGGGGGCCTGATCCTGCTGCCTGCAGTGCTCCATCCCGGTGGCTCCTCAGGCCAGCAGAGCCCTGGCCTTGCTGCACATCAGCAGCACCTCCCCGAGGTGTAAGATGACCCAAAAGGGGGTTTAGGCAGATCTTCCTCTTGTTGCTTCTCGACATCTGCTAAGAATCACAGATTCACAGAATCCTTAAGGTTGGAGAAAATCTCCAAGGTCATTGAGTCCAACCTTTGACCAAATACCACCGTGCCAACTAGAGCAGAGCACTGAGTGCCATGTCCAGTCCTTTCCTGAACATTTATAAAGTCATAGAAGATCTTGTGTCTTTGGTCTTCTTAACACCTCTACATGTAGAGAGTTGGTTTTTGAGGGAGATACTAAACAGTCTTTGATGATGTCTTCTGAATCCCATTAACCAGGAGCTCAGTGAGGAGGGGTGAGGAAGGCTGGGATGTTTGTGGGACTGCTCTGTCTGTGATGGCTCCAAGGCTGCACTGAGAGGGGGATCTGTGACATCCAGTGATGGCTCAGAGCCAGGAGCCAGGAGAGACCTGCCCATGCCCACTCAGCAGTGCCATGTGTGAGCCTCCCCTTATTGCAGCTCCTGGCAAAGCTGCTTAAAAGGACAGCTCCCTGTAAAGCCAAATGCAATGAGGAGCAATCTGAGATTTGCAGCCTTGGTTTGTGCAAGTCCTGCTCCATGGAGCATCTCCCAGGTGTCTCTGCACCTTTGCACTCCCAGACAGGAGGCAGGTTTGGGCTGTGCTGTGTTAGAGCTCTTTTTTTGGAGAATTCCTCCCTCAAAATGCTGACCTCCAGCCAAGAGCAAAAGCAATCAAGGGATGAAATTTATTGTGATGCTGAGTCAACATGCGAGATTAATGCTTCCCTTTCATCTCACGACCCTTCATCTCTGTGTTTCAAATCAGGTACCACGTAAAATATAGCTCCTAGCATGCTACCTGTGGAAAAAAAATCAAAGAGAAGAAGCTGTTTGCAAGTGAAGAGTCTCATTTATTTCCCTCTGTCCTCTGCAGTTGCCTGGGTGGCCATGCCAGGTGGTCTGGAGCTACAATTCCGAGCAGGGATGTCCCAGCTGGTAGAGATCCAACTCTGCTCCTCACCTTCAGTAAGGGCAAAGGGGGTCTTTGGCTATTGAAAAGGCAATTGGCAAAATTATAATGACAGAAAGGAGGGATATTTTCAGATTTCTAACAGGCTCGACCACATCAGGCCTGAAAGACGAAAGAAACCTCCCGCTTTCTGTGCAGTTCCTACCCCTTGTGGCTGAGTTCAGCTGCCCCAGGAAGGGAGCCAGTTGTGAGTCTGTCCAGGGATATGGGCTGCAACTCCTTTTCCTCAGCCCTTGAAAGTTTCCACTGTCCCCTGAGCAAATTAATGCCTCTTATCCATGGAGGGAGTGCTGTCGTTATGTATGACCACTTCCTACCTGTTGATGCTGGAGGGCAACAGGCTTTGACCCTCCAGATTTCTGAGACACTGGGACATGCAAAAGAGAAATAGAAGAATTGGACATTTCTTTGAAAATTAAGCCAAGAAAGGGAGGAGAAATATTTATTCAAGCTTTAACGAGGTAGTTATTGCTGAGTAATTATGTACTAGCAACTTATTTACACGAGAGGAAGGTTGCTAAAGTTCAGTTTACTTGTCTTGGTTAATTAGGTCTCGTTCCTTGGGGATGAGCTAATTGGATGGTGACATTCAGTGGGATAATGAAATAAATGTCACGTCATACAAAGAGTTAATTAACGATGAAGAAACACTCACCCTTCCAGAGGCACAGAGCTGGAGTTGATGCAATATTTGGGATGCAGTGCTCTTCTGTTGAGAAACACTGCCTGGCACAAGTGTGACTTGGCATAAATGTTTGTGGGAGCACAGCTATTTGGATGGAAATTTTGTCTGGAAGATTTATGAGGTCAGAGAAAGAGAAAGAAGAATGCAGGCTGTTACCTGGGCTGTAGGATGCTGCTTTTCAAATCCTGCTTTAGGAGATGGCAGCACTCCCACTGTAAATTAAGACCTTGAATAGTAAAAGTGGTTTCACCCCCAGTACTTGCCAGTTCCTCCGTCCTTCGCAGCCAAGGTGGGTGGTGTGATTTAAACATCATTACTCTGTGTCCAGGAACAGATGGGTTGGCCATGCAAGGTTGCAAGGTCAGCAATAATGGTGACTGCTGACACTTCTGTTTTCCTTTGTGAATGCCATGGAAAACTTGCAGGGAGCTACTCAGGTGGCTCGTGAGGAAGAATGTCATTTCTGGACAAATGAAGTAGGGCAAAAGCTTGCAGATCCACTGAGAAATGAATGGTATGACTTGTATCTCATTGAAAGAGAGAGAAATTGCTAATGCACAGACCTTACCCTGGGAATTGTAGAAGAGAAATCCATCATTGGAAAGGCACTTGTCCATCTGCTTGTTCCTCTTGAGGCACGGATGGACTCTGGAAAGCCCATCAGCAGTGCTGGAGCTGCTCACTGCTCACCTGGGAGACACCCAGTCCATCTGGGCACAGACTGGTGTCAGTGAGGGCAGAACGGGACGTGCACCTCGTGTAGGTGCACCCGGAGGGCAAATCTGGGCAGGGATGTGCTGGGTGAGAGCTCTGGGCTCACTGTGGAGATGGAGCTGGGTCATTCCTTGGAGCTGGGAAATTCCTGGCGAGTTCTCATTCCCTCAGTGCACGAGCCCTTGTTTTCTGGCTCTCCTGAAGGTGTTTGCTGCCTGGGGTCTGGTGCTAAGTTATCAGCCAGGAGGTTATTTTAATGGGCATATTACTGTATTTCTGGCACCATCTGCTCCTCTCGCTCTGATTACTGATGCAAGGAGGGATTAAGAGAAAGTCTTTTCCCTCTTTCAGCAGGCAGGGAGTTATTAGTGCTTTGAACACACGCACCGAATCTGTTCTGCGTGCCCTGCAGCATCTGGTATTTCCTCTCTGCCTTTCCCTGTGCAAATTGGTGGAGGAAATCTAATTGGGGAGTGGAGATGTCGGGCTGAGAGCTGCACTGGGTGCTGGGAGCTGCTGTTTGCTTTTGTTTTCCCCGGGAGCACGTTGGGTGTCCCAGATGTGAGGCCGTTCCTGCAGGTTATAGCACTGGTGGGCAGAGCTGACCCTGCCTCTGCATGTGCATTCCTGGCTGGGAATGTCCTGGGAGCCACACACCGATGGGTGGAGCGGGGAGGGGAGGAGGGAACTCGCCAAGTTCTCATCCACCCTTTGTAGGAATTAGCTTCCTTCTCTGTGTGGTTGTTGTTCCATCCCACGTGGAGAAGGTCAGGGCCAATGGTGAGGGAGAGGCTGTGAGTGAGATCGTGTGTGGGCCAAAGGGTGCCTGGCATACTGGAGTGCCAGCAAGGAGGAGGTGCCAACAGTCACCAATGAAATGTCACCTGTGACACATTAAAGGGAACAGCAACAGGTGCCACAAAGAGGTCAAATGGGGGAACCATCTCCCCAAGGCTCATCCTCAGCTTTGGTCCTGTTGCCTGTTTTCCAGCCTACCTAGCAAACTTCTACTTCTGCTACAAACATCTGCTACTTTTTACTACAAAATGTAGAAATCAGAGTGTAAAAGTGGGAAATAAGACTGAGCAGAGTTGTAAAAAGCTGCAGCAAAATTCAGTGCCAGCTCTACTTTGAGTGGGCTTGTTCCATGGGCTTGTTTCATCGGGGCATGCCAAGCCATTCCTGGGCTACAGGGAGCCCACTGCAGAGGAGGCATGGACAGAAATGACACCGGGTATGTAGCATGGCATGGGCAGAATGTGGCCCCTCGTGCCACGTGCAGGTCTGGAAGAGACCTGCACATGTCCTGGGATGGACTGGCACTGTGTTGTGTGGATACATCCTGTAATGACTCAGGTATGGAAGGAATGTCTACAGCTCTCAGAGTACAAGTGTGAAAGCGTCTTCTGTGCTGTTCCCGTCTCTGGGGTGCTCTGCAGTCCAGGTTGGTCCATATTTACCTAATTCTCTGAGGCAATGACAGGAAAATACAATTAAGATGTTGAAGAGTTTTCCAGAAAAGAGAGTAGAGTCCTGAGCCTACGGTGGGTCTTGGACAGCTACGCAGTGTTGAGTGATGTTGGACAATATGGATGGTGTTTCCTGGGGGTTTTGAGCTGCCAGTGGCTGTTGTGCACTGGCCACTTCTGTGGTGGAATTGGTGGCAGTTGTGACAGGACTCAGCTCAGAAAGTCATTGCGTTTGGGTTGGACAACCCCCCAAAGTCCGGCATGGAAGAGAAGTATCAGAAATGGCAGGTCATTGCAGATGCAGGGCTGGACTCAAGATGCAGTCTGAAGGACTTTGGGGTAATAGGAAATGCAGGGCTGGCTGTGGCTTGTTTAATATTCGGAGACTGGCTGCTATTTACTGGCCTGTGTGTTGTCTGAAAGGTCAGTACACAATCTTACAGTTTCCCTGCACGTTTTCTTTGGGCCTGGAATGAGCAGTTGTACTCACACACCCGTGGCAAGCAGAGAAACCATTCACCAGGAGAAGTAGTTAAAACAAATAACTGAGCTGGTTGGACTAACAGAGAGACAGGAGAGGTGGGCTCCAAGCTGCCACTTCGGGTTTTGAAGAAGAGAAAAGACAAAGAGGAAGAAGAAGGGGAAGAAGGGGCAGAAGGGGAGGAAGGGGAAGAAGGGGAAGAAGAGAGGGGAGGGGAGGGGAGGGGAGGAGAGGAGATCCATCTGCTTACACTCCCTGCATACTCTGGAGAGAAAAGTGAGCCCTTTGAGCATCTGATTCATGTGCCCAGCTGCAGGTGCCCACTTTAGAGGAGAGACATCACTCTCCCAACTCCACTAGCAATGACAAGCAAGGTACTTTTGTGACTCCCAAGGTGACTTGAGCAGGGTAAACATTTACCCTGCAGAAACCTGTGTTTAGCCTGATAACTCCCATCCAGCTGGGAGAAGAGAGGGACGGCTGCAGTGATGCCACAGGTGGAAATTTCTTATATTCCTTTATAAATTTCATCCTGCAGCATGAATAGATGGTGTGCCTGTGCATCTGCCAGAGCCCTGTGAGACAAGAAGTGAGAGAGCTGGAGAGCCATGTGAGCTGTGGGGAGCAGCAGGAGTCCAGCTGGACAGTGTGTCCCTGTTCTGGATGGCTTGTCCCTGGCAGAGCAATGCACACCCAGCCCAAGAGCCCAGCTTGGCTGCCATCTGCCCTCCCTGGCTCCCACGGGTGGGTGGCTGCACTGCTGGCCTTCACAGCATCCCTCTGAGGCCAGGCTGCATTGCTGTGGTGGAGTATTTAACAGGAGCTCAGGGGAGGGTGGCTCAGTGTGGGCCAAGCTCCTGGGAGTGAGGAGCACCCTCAGCCTGAGCAGAGGTTTGCTCAGAGGCAGCAGAGACCTCTGAGCTGGCTTTGCTATCACAGTGTGAGATCCCAGCTGGAAAGAAAGATGGAATGAGCTCAGCCAGACCCAGCACTCACCATGACCTGCACAGCCAGGGGGTGTCTGGAGGTCAGTTTTGACCTCTCAAGTGTCCCGTTGGAATTAACCCAGGCCCTGGTGGAAACCTCATTCCAAGAGCACCCTGGCAGCCCTCAGTGGCAGGATCACCCCTGAACTCCCTGACAGTGACCCGAGCAGCCCATCTTCACCAGTGTGACCAGTGCTAACTGGGCTGGTGGGCTGCATCCCCTAAAGCCCCTGGCACTTGGACACTGCTCCGGCACCGAGCTGCGGATCAGCTCGAGTGAGTCGTGCTCATTAAACCATCTCCAAGGCAGCAGAGACAGCCGGCTCAGGAGGGGATTAATTAGGAGCAGCAGAGCTCTGTAACCTCTGGGTGTCTGATGTGAACCAGGCAAAGCTGAGCAGAGGCTGGAAGCGACGCTGGAAGAGCAGGGCGGGCAGGACCGGAGTGTGCGAGTTATTCCTCACAAATAACCATCAGCTGTGATTTCCTCTGCCTGACAAGGTGCTTGGGAGCTCTGGGGAGCTGTTCCCAAGGCTGTTCCCAAGATGCCTCCCTGGTTCTTCCCCTGTCAGGAGGCTGCAGGCAGCACAGATCCGCCAAAATAGGTGTCAGAAACGACCCCTCAACTTTGTGCTCCGAGGAGCTGAGTCATCCCGAATTTCTGTGGATCTTTGTGTCTAAAAGGAAGATCAGTGTGCTCATTTGTCTAAGAGTAATGTTTCCATTCAAAATTTTCTTAAATTGAAGATTACAAGCTGCTACATAATGAAGAACATGAGGGAAGAAAGCACCACAGAGATTTTTTTCCCTTTATTTTGACCTACCAGCCTCCCAGTTTTGAAATTTTATCGAAAAACTGAAAGCTGAGAAAAGTGACATCAGATGAAGACTTTAGTAAAATGTTTGAATCCGTGCGGAATCCCCAGAATTATTCTTTTCAGAGCAGGGTAGAAACAAAACATCAGAAAAAAAAGAAATCAAAGCACCTGATATTTGTGAAGTGAAACATTTCCACTCATCAGTTTGGAACAACGTTTGTGTTTAAAGGCTTGCTACATTTCCCATTCAAAACCCACCCTCAGATCTTAAACCATATCAGTGAAAAATAATCACCGCTTTAACTCTGGGTCAAAGAAATGTCTCAGCAAGGAAACAACAGAGGCGAAGTGGCTTAATTTTATTAGAGGAAAACTCTTAGTCCAGCTAAAAAGAAACCCTGAGTGCACAGGTTTGCCTCTCAAACCACCCTTTCCCCCAACTTTTAAAGCCATCCTTGGCAGCCTCTGCTGGGAGAGGTGACACATCTCCGGGTAAGACCGTCAGCGAGCTGAAATCGGCGGTTTGATTTACGGAAAACAGTTTCAAATCAATTGTTCTGCTCTTCAGCTAATTCCTGATTGCAGCGTTCGAGGGCTCAGGAAAGGCCGGAATAAGCGATGAGCTTCGCTCCGTGTTCCAGGCGCTCCATTTGGGTAATCACATTGTGGCTGGAATTGTCACCGAGCGCGGGGATCAGACAATGCCACCGGACACCTCACACCGAATGTCATCACTGCTCCTGTGTGCAGAGCCTTGAAACACCTCTTTGGTGGGCAAACAGGCGTGCCCTGCCCCTGGGCACGCAGAGCCCGAGCCGCTTCCGCAGGCCTTTGGAAGGAAAAGATCAGTTTCAAAGGGATGTTGTATCGTGGGAAGCAGCCAAGAGACTTCTTCTAACTGTGATTGTGCTTGACACTCATAATGAAACAAAATTCAGATCGCTGCAATAAAGTTCCAAACTGTGAGTCTTCAAGAAAAAAAAAAAAAAAAAGCTTAGCGTTTCCCACAAGGCCCTACAAATTCAATCTGCATAAGCTCCAAAATAAGTGTATTTTCTACCTTAAACTAATACTTGGCAGCAACTTTCAATTGGCTCATTTAATTAAGTTGGTGTGCAGATCTCGTTTTAATGTATTTAGTGCCGCCAAAATGACAGGCATACTGATCAAGGGGATTGTATTTTATTATTTTTACGTTTTCTTTTTAATTTAGATTCGGATTTCTTTTCCTCCTCGCAGCACTTGCTCCTGTGGGCACACGTGACACAGCAGAGCACCCAAAACCATGGAAGGGAGCAGGGCATGAAATGAGGGAATGAAATGAATGTGAGCTAATTAGGGCATAACCCACAAGGATCGCCTGGATCAAGCAGGAACGCCATGTGATGACACCTACTTAATAACAGAATCCCAGACTCATGGGATGGTTTGGGATGGAAGGGACCTTAAAGCCCATCCAGTGCCACCCCCTGCCATGGGCAGGGACACCTTCCACTAGCCCAGGGTGCTCCAAGCCTCGTCCAATCTGGCCTTGGACACTTCCAGGGATGGAGCAGCCACAGCTTCTATGGGCAACCTGTGCCACCCTCACATGAACTTCCTCTGCTGCCCAGCAAGAAATAAGAGGATTTCGTGGGTTCTTGCACCGTTTTCAGAGCACTCGCCTAAAACTGAGGCAGCTCCCCGAGGCTGGGGGCAGGTGAAAGGCTTTCCCCAAAGGAAAGGAAGGATTTAAGCCAACTTTGTGTGCACGTGTGCCTGCTTGGCACATTTTTAGAACCAGAGGACTGAAGAGTTCAGGGATGTGAAATTCTGACATGTTTGGTGAAAATGGGCAGTAAAGAGAGATCTAAATTCCTGTGCTGTTGAGGAAAAGGCAGCCTTTGGAGCTAAGCCAATTAGACCCTGGGCCATCTGCACAGGGGAGCCACGTGAAACCAAGTTCGATGCCTTCTCCTACCCCCCAATGGATTTTTTCTGTGTTGCTGACTTTCCTGAGGCTTCTCCAGCCTTTCCAGTTGTCCCACCTCGGTGGGGTTAGGCAGTGCTGGGTGTGCGTGGTGACAGAACAAGGGAAAGGCAAAGCTGTCTCCAGGCAGATGGGGATAAAGGGGGCAGGCTGGGCCCAGGCACTGCTTAAAGCCTCAGCTCTTGGACTGTTGGGGGGAATTGCCTGATTGAACCTGCAGCCACTGTCTCTGTGCCCTCTGAACCGCCCCCACGGGCGTGGGATGGGAGAGGGACTTGCACAGCACAGTCCTAAGCAGGTGCTGAGATGGTTTGGAGGCTCCTGTTGTCACACACCCTGCGGAGCTTTGCAGGGGAAGTGGTTAAAATGGGTTGTTGGGAGTAATTGTAGCTGTAAGGAATTGGGAAGAGAATGTAATGGCAGCCTCTGGCTGTCAGCTCTGGGATCCAGTGATGAAGCTGAGGCAGCTTCTCATGGCTCCAACAAACCTGGTATGATCTCACAAATACATATATATTTTTACAAAAATTGCTCCTATCTGAGGGGAGAAATATATGTGTTGTGTTACCAGTTCTTTTCCTCATACTTACACTGTGTCAGAGCATCTTTTGATTTTAGTGTGATTACCTGGAACGATTTTCAGTTATTTTCACCTACCTGTGGTCCATTTGCTTCAATCCTCTGTCCTTACAGATAGGATATTTTTTCCTTTCCTTGCTTTAAGCCTTGAAGTTAATTCCTCCCTCTCTCTCTCTGTCCCTGTGAGGATTTTCTTCATGAGGCTTTTGTGTGTGTGACTGTTTCATCTTTCCTGAACACCACTTTGACATCATGTGAACCACAAAACTATCAGCTGCCCTTGCCATTCCCTCTCTCCCTCAAATCCTGCCAAAGGTGGCAAATTACCCACAGTCCAGCAGGGCCACAGACTTAGGTTTGGGCTCAAATCATGTCTCTGCTTGACTGATACTTCCCTAAACCCCAGAAAGTGTGATGCTCACGGATGGCAGAGGGATCTCACAGTTTATATTACGCTTTCATTTGCAAGTGGCTTATGAAAGATTAATAAATGATTAATAGGCATTATAGACATGAGTAGCATAATTTAGCAGGTGACTGTAAGCATGTCAGGAGAAGGTATTACAGAATATTATAAGCAACCTATTGACTGTTTGGGCTTTATAGGAATCTGTAAGCATTGATTAGTCATTCATTAAAACACCTCTTAATCATTCCCAAACCATCTATCACCTGTTTTGTGAACACTTGACAGAAAACGCAACCAGAAATAGTTCATGTAAAAATAGTGCTCTTTTCCATGGTCAGCCCTAAGAGGTGTCAGAGCCAGAGGTGCCAAAACACAGCCCTGATCCTGACAAGACCCCAGGAGAGCCCTCAGTGTTCTGCATGATGACAGAAGTTGCACAGGATCAGGATCCCCCCAGACCTGCTGCTTTATCCCCCTGGCTCTGCACACCTACCTGGGCCAGGGGACAGCGGGAGGGGCTCCCAGGCTGCTTTACACTTTACTTCTGTATTGAAAGAAAACAACTGAGAAAGAAGGGTTGGCTTTTTATTTCCCCCTTAGGCTCATGATTATAATCTTGTCCAGATCTTCAGCTGTGAACTGAATCAATGTTACTTGTGAACCCACAGAGACAGATGAAGCTCTTTTCCAGAGAGCAGCTTCCTCACCTCTGTCCCATCTTATTGTCCTCTTTGCCCACTGAGGTTAGTTGGGAGCAGTCAGGAGCTGCTTTTAGTCAACCATCTCCCCTGAATCATGTGGGTTTTTTAAAAAAGTGCATTTTGAAAACTGGATTTGGCCATTTCAGATACTTTTTTTTTTCCCTCTCCTGGACTGAGTTTTCATTGATTTTCTAAAGAGAGGGAAATACAAAAGCAGGAATGAGTGTTTTCTTTGCTCCTCCTGAGGGAACAAATCAGCAACTCCTTGGTGCAGGAGAGACACGCAGAATTTGAGTGACAATCTCTATCTGATGCTTTCAGAGACCTCTTGTGGTGTCCTCCCCTCTGGCCCTGCTTTCACCCTGGTCTCTGTTCTGCATCCCTGGGCCGCAGAGACCTCGTGTTCTGTGCTCCTCACCCCTCCTTGGGGGCCTGAACCCTCCACCTGGACCACATTTTGAGCACAAAGGCAGTTTCCATCCCAGAGAGCTTAGTCTGAGATGAGAGGCAAGTCAACACAAAGAACAGAGGCGGGCACAGCGAGACCCACTCTCTGGTTGCTGTGATAAGCCCTGCTCCTGCTGCACGGGCTGCTCTGGCACTGTCAGTGTTTTCCCAGGCAGTGCAGCAGAGATTTTGAAGGAGGGATGTGAAGGAAGATAAGTGGGGCTTCGCAGATTTGTGCAGAGGATTAGCATAGAGAAACTTTTGTCTCCGTGGTCTCTCCTGCCCCTGACTGAAGGAAACCTGTCAGCCACGTGCTTCCCTTCCAGCCTGCATGCTGAGTGCTTTTCTCTGTCGGGGCTTGCGTGGGCCAATTACCAGCTCCATCCCCGTGGAATGCTGCCCCTTCACATTTCTCACTTAATCGATTTGGATGAAATCTCCCTGAAAACCCTGTTTCTTTTCTTGCTCTTCTTTTCCCCCTAATGCAGCCTGCTCTAATACCTCCCCAATCCTCCTTCAGATCCCTGTGTAGCCCATTAGTGTGTTTGTACTGCAAGATTTCCTTCCTTTCCCATAATGCAAAAGAAATAATTTCATGGTGTTTTTCCATCTCTCACTATTGACACAGATGCTGCTGAAAGGGGCTCTCTGTTCCTGCTTGTACCTATTCACACTTGAGCTCACACTCTTGTTATTTAGCACTTAGCAGTTCCCCCCCTTCCTTGGATGAGTGCTAATTGGCTAAAATTAAGTGCAGAGAGATGAAATAGCCTTCACACCCCATATTCATGCCCCCTTCCCAACTTTTCAGCCTTCTGGTGTTTCAATTAATCCAGTTCAACGCTCTAAAGGGCTCCTCATCACTCCTGGGGTTCCAGGCTCTCTGAAAGATGCTTTAGCAGCCCCCTGTCATTTGTGTTTATTTAACATTTGCTGAATGCTGCCACTTCTTGCTGGTCTTGAGGTGAAGTGACTTGATCCTCACTCCTCTGTTCTGGTTGCTCCTGCTCAGAGCTGAGTGGGTCAACCCACATCCTTCTGTTGTTTCCAGGACATTCCCTGTCAGGAAACCCGTTCTGGGGCACAACACAAATTTGAAGGCTCTCCTGTGATTTCCTGGCTGTTTTCAGCAGGTCCTGCAGGTTCTCCAGGGACATCCACCCTACATGTCTCCACGCCAACAGGACTCTTCTGAAAGATGGGGACGTTCCTCTGGCATCTGGATGCAAGAGGGGAGTTAGGTGGGAATGCACCCCCATCCTCTGCACAGCCCAGCTCGCTTCAGGCTCAGCTATAAGCAGATCTCATCTCTTTTCATATGTATTCCAAGTGGTTCATCCAGCAGGGAGGACCATTCCTCACGCAGATGATGGGACTGTCAGACATGCCATGGAGTGCTCCCTCTCATATTTCACGCCTTTTGTTCGGCTGTGCTGCACCGGGAAGAGTTGCTCTCTAAGCCACGCTGCTGGGAAGGCTTTTTTTGCCTCTGTTGTGCAGTCAATAATCTGCTAAAATCAAAACTATCCATTTGCCTTGTTGCTATCAATATAACTCTCTGCTGTTAATGAATCTCTCTGTCGAGTTAGCTGGTGGGTTTGATCTTTGTCGCTGTAGCATCTGACTGTCACACAAATATATATGGAGGACGTGGTCTCCTTGGCTTGAGAGATTTATCTTTCTCTGTTGGGCTGGTCAGTGGAGGAAGGAAAAGAAAAAAGACAGCAGAAAGGAAAGAGACAGATGGTGTGTGATAAAGAGAAACTAAAAAGGTAGATCAATGATAAGGGAAGGAAGGAGGAGAGACTGAGAGGGGGAAGCAGCTGCAGAAGAGCCGGTGTTGGGACTGATGGGCTCGGAGAGGCAAAAGGGCCGACACCACAGCAGTGATGGAGTGCCCTGGTCAGGGCTGGGTCCTGCAGAGCTGGACACAGCACAGTGGTGAGGAGGGCCCTGCTCTGAAGAGCTTGTTTAGAGGAAGAAGGAAAAATGGCATTTAAGACGCCATCAGACAGTGTCTGAGGGCACCACTAATGAGATCGCGTGGGGTCAGAGCGAGTGCGAGCGGTTCAAGGCAGCAGCTCCTTCTTGGGAAGCTGTTTAATCAAAAATATTGTATCTTGTCAGGAGCCAATGAAGCAAAGTTCAAACAGGCACGTTATTATGTAAATCCCTTCCCAACCTGCTGGGAGAAGACAAGCCCAAGCAGACCCGGGCCGGGGCTGCTGCTGTGCTGGCAGACAAGCATGAGAAGCCACGCTGCCATCACCCCTTCCTTCTCTGGTTGTGCAGCCCCTTGGCAGGCAGGCAGTGAAGTGCCCTCTTGTCTCCCTCAAAGCCAGCCCTGCTTGGCCAGCCTTGAGGGAAGGATGCCCTCCCTACCTCTGTTAGTGAGTGGGAGGTTCTGCTAAGCCATCCCCTGCCACCCGAGGGGGATTTGTCCTATGGCAGGATCAGCAGCCCTATGCTGCAGGCAGGGAATGGGTGCCAGGAGTCAAACCGTATCCCACATGAGAAGCTCAGCCTCTGAATTATTGCTACTCTCTCTTCTCTCAGCATCTTTTGCTTCTGACACGCTCTTACACCTCTCCTCTTCCCTGATTTTTGGAAAATACTCAGAAATAGGGTTCCTTTCCCTCCTCAAATAACCGAAGACTTGTTAGATAATGTGTGGGTCAGGTTTTTTTTTAGGTTTAAGCTTTTTTTAGTCTGTCGCTTTTCAGTCCCTGCCATCCTATGGAAAAGCAGCATGCATGCAATTAGCAGGCACATCTCAGCCTTTGTCACCTGTGCCGAGCCCTCGTGCTTGGCTGAGCTGCTGAGATAAGGTGTTGTCAGCTCAGGAGGTGAGATTCAGCCTCTAAGAAATCTCAGCACAGAGCATCCACAGCAGGGATGAGAGACAGCATCATCAGAAGGATGGAAATGACAGGGAAACCCAGCCAGCATGAGCTGCAGTGCTTTTTATCCCATTTTGGACTCCAGGACTATTCTAACAGCCGAATTTCCAGATGACTCCTGATCCTTTTGCAGCCACTATTTGCTTTTAGCAAAAGACAGATTCAGTCTTGGTGGGTTTTGTCAGAGCAGTTTGGGGAAAAGCAGAGGTGGGGGTGAGGGCGGGGGGCCTGTGTCAAAATTTTCTCAGCAGATGCTCAGAGTCTCCTAATAGGAATTCACATCCAGGTCTTTTCCATCTGAAATCCCACTCACCATCTCAATCCAAGCAGACCTTTCACATCAGGTGTGATGCTTCCTGGCCCAAGTCTGCTCCTCTGCAGAGCAGTGGGTGGATTTTGCCCCTGACAGCAAGAAAGAGGTTAACCCAGGCAGCAGCTACTGAGCAGCTGGGAAGGATCAAGGAAAAGCTATTTAGCAGAGGGCAGTTTGAGAGAGGGAAGCTGAGGAGCCTGTTTTTCAAAGGATACAGCTTTGGGAAGTCTAGGAAATTAGGCAGGACAGGTTTCCAGAAACAAATTCCCAGCAGGGAGCAAACTGCACTAGTTTCTTAGGCAATGCCAAGGCAAGAGTGTTGAGAGGAGCTAAACTTGCATACAAAATCTCTGCGTGCCTTTCATTCCCTATCCATGTCTATCCCCTGCTCTGCCAATCGGGTCCCCAGCTAATAACTTGATCTGTATGACGAGTGGTAGGAGGGAGGTAGCAGGGCACTGAGCTGGCAGAAAACATCTCCGTCATCTTCAGCAGAGCCTTGGAGGACTTCTGAGCCAGAAGATGATCCGAAGGGATGTGGGGATTATAGAGGGGAAAAGTTTAGATGTGCTGTGGCTGCAGAGACATGCTGATGGCACTGTGTGCTGGGGTCACGCTGCCTCTCTCTGTGAGACAGCTGGGACTCTGCCGCCAGTTCTGCACACCTCATTATGAGATGGGTATTGACAAACTGGAGAGGTTCAAGAGCAACAAAATTATTGGAAGGACAGGGAGTTCAAAGGGTCTGATTAACAAGGAAAGATTAAAAAAAACTAATTATGTACAGTCTGGCAAAGTAACAACTAGGAGGGACAAGATAAGTGTCTGCATATTGAGATAGAAGAAATACCACAGATGGGTAATATTAATGTTCAGTGACTCAAGGGAGAGTCTTAATAAGAGGAGAAATCTCTGTGGTTATCAGAAAATATTCTTACATCTGTTGCATTAGGCAGTAGGGTAGTTTACTATGGAGAGAGGTTAAATCAGCTGGGAATTGTAGATGTGGTGAAGCTGCAGCAGCACAAAATGTAACGAGGGAAACCATCCCGTGGTGGGCTGCTGGAGAACAAGGTGATGTGTGTGTTCTCCTCCATTACCATGTCAGTGGGATTCTTTTGCCATTCAGGTTCAATTTCAGCAACACATGGTCTGTGTGACAGGGGAGTTGGCTTCATGTCAGATTTCCCACTGCATGTCAAACAATTCCATAGATTTATGCCAGCCAAGTATTTGTTCCTGTTCCTCCAACTTTTTCTGCCTCAAATCCCCGAGTGGGCCTATCATTAAAATCATTCTAGCCTGTTCTACCAAGCTGGGAAGTTCAAAGGAAGTCCAAATTTTAACATAGTAACACAGCTTAATGAATTCCCAGTGCTAGAAATAGCCCAGGCTGTTCTCCAAAGGTCTGGGCTCCCGAGGCATGGGACAGCTTTCAAAGGGGTCTCCTCTTGGGGGCACTTGGCCCAGCCACACGTAATTGCAGACCGTGGCAAGAGCATTAGAGGAGTGTGTGATGTGGGGCCATTAGATCTGCCAGGCCCCCTCTCTGCTGAGCCATGGGATCTCTAACAGCCTCTGTTCTTCCTCTCCCTGAAAAAATAAAACATCCCTGGGATAGTTTAGCTCCTGCCGGAGCGCTTTGTGCCCTCAGGCCCGGCTAAGGTGGCATCTGTCCCGTTTAGAAAGGAAAATAACACTGGGGCAACCCCACCGTGGCTTTTCAGCTCCCTTCAAGAGGGCTTGGCAGCTGGGAGTGTGGCAAAGAGCCATGCGAGCAGCACGTGCTCCGTGGAGCAGAGCAGGGGCTGCAGCCCAGAATTAGCACCAGCTCCTAGGAAAGGCTTTCATCTGCAGGGCATGGAAATTGGCAGCCCTCACTGTGGGTTTGCAGCCCCCAGCCCCAGTGGGAAGGGTTGAACTAACACGGGAGTGGGAGTGGGGATCAAATTGGGGCTTTATGAGCGTAAAAGAACTGGAAATACAAAGTTAAACTCAAAGACTAAGGGGCTGATTCTAATTCATCAAATATCCCCACTGCTCACAGTCCCTAATGAAAACATGTGTAAGAAGCCTGCAGGGTTAATTTTACAGGGGAAAAAAATTCCAATAAAGCTCCATGAGATTTTCACGTTAAATTAATGTAACGGATGCTTAAAAGCCTCTCTAATTAGGCATTGTTATTAACAGGAATGTCAGGTGAATGAAATCAACCCCTGAGCTGACATTTCACTCCTGTGAACTTCCAAGTTGGTGTTTAATCCGTAGCACATTGCAGCTGCATTACAATGTGATCTTGGGTCTGGTGCTGTGCTCCTGAGACACTCCCGTGTTTCACAGTGAGGATTTTGCCACACCAACCCTCCCTGCCACACAGCATTTGCTGCTCTGTCAACCTGTTAGGGGGGAGAAATGGTGTAAATAAAGCAACCCAGAAAAAAAAAAAAGGAGAGAAGTGGTGAGTTTGGGAGCCGAGATGAGCAGCTGTGTGGGTTTTTTTCTGGAGATGTGTCCTCGAGGGACTGCCACAAGACGTCAGCTGTGCTGCCTTGTGGTGGGTGGAATCTGTCTGGCTTCAGCTGCATGTGTCTTCCAGAGGAAACGGGGTTGCAGCTAAACTCCAGCGAACACACTTCCACACAGGCTGGCGTTTCTGTTGCAAAAGCACTCGCCCACACGAGTGTTACAGGGATACGGAGACAAAAGCAGCCCCCTCCTGTGCCACTGCAGCAGGTGGGGAGATAAATCTGGCAGCCACTAATCCGGCAGGTGTGTAAGTCGTGTTTGCTTCAATGCAGAGTCCAGGGACCTCCTGGCACTGTGCAGGTACCAATTATACTTGGGACAAAAGGAAAGGATTAGGATGAAGGGGAGATCAGGAAGCAGACCACTCACCTCAGTTCCTCCCTTCTCCCTGGCATCTGTGGGGGAACCTGGAGCCTGCTCGGGATGTGCCAGTCCCCGAGAGCATTCCTTGTTCCCGAGGTTGTTCCTCCTCGCAGGGCTCTGGATGTGTAGTCAGGGGGAAGAGCTGCCTGGAGGTGTCCTCAGGTCCCTGGCACAGGTTTTTCTCCTTTCTCCTGGGCCCTGCACACGCAGAGACTGATCCCAGCAGGTTCCTGTTCTTCTGTTTCAGCTGCAACCTCACTGTGCTTGTGCCCTTCCTCCATCCCTTCCCTGGATACCAGGTCGTGCTTCCCGAACTCCCTTTTGTCTTGGGGCTCTCATACCATGGCCACTGGAATCTTTGGGATTTCATTGCCTTTTTTACATTCACATTTAGTGATGAGCTTCTTGTCTTTCTTCATTACTGTTTCACCACCACCACATTCATCCCAGTACTATTTTTGTTCCTTTTAGCTTGTGACCCTTATCCTTCCATGATATGTTTCCACATCTCCCATCTGCAGCTTACACTTTTGCATCCACAAGCTTTTTTTTCTCCCACAGCAGTTATTTGGAGCTAAACGTTCTGTGAATCAAAAACAACAATTGTGTCTGCTCCGTGTTTAGGCCTTAATTTCTCTCCTCATCAGACTTCTTTTAATTAATGCCTGGAGGAATTTAATCTGTCTACCTTGTTGATACCCCTGGCTGTCAGCTGCTGAAAGAAATGTTCCGAATCTTATCGGCTCACAAACATGCATTTTGGCTGCTCTTTGCTTCTATGTTTTCCTAATGGCTTCTTTTAAGATTTCAGGCCTTATTTCTTATCTCTTTCCATAGCCAGTTCATTGGCAAACTCTGGAATGTTGGAACAGGCCACTTCAATTTCCTTTAGCTTGAGTTATAGATAAATTATGCAAACTGACTAGAGAACGTACCTTGCTCCTGGAGCTTCCTGCCTCCCATTTTTCTCTCCCTCACCTATGCATCCCTCTTTTCCTGCCCTGTGCATACCTTGGGGTCCCTTTGCACCTTCTCTCAGTCCTGCTGATCCCAGCCCTCCACTTGTTTTTCCCTCATGCATCTCTCCTCTGCCAGTCTCCTTTCAGCTTTTCTCTGGGGAATTGCTGAACCTGAAAGAGGAGCGTGGAAATCCCAGTGCTGGATGATTTGGCACTGGTAAGGATTTCACCAGCACTGGAGGCTTGGAATAGCATCCCTATCCATATGCACAGCTCCCAGGAGGAGCCAGGTGAGGTCCAGGGAGTCCTGAGCTGGTTTTGCCTTATCCCAGTGCTCCAGGAAGGTGGGCTCCTGGTAAGATGGGCTGGCTAAAAGGAATATAAATTAATATTCCTGCAGTCTCTCCAGGTACACACTGATTTACACCAGCTGACGATGTGGCCTGTGACTCCCACATCCTCACTGAGTCATTAGCAGTGGAAAAGGCCTATTAATTTGGATATACTCCTCTTGGGGCACGAGGGCAGAAGAATTCCCTGCCTAGTCCTGTCTACTTATTTTCTCATTTCTTTTTTTTGATGAGGTCTGCACGAGCAAAGGCTCTTCAGAGCCAGCTGCCTGGTTGCTATGCACGAGGTATCGCGCTGCTCGCAGTGTGATTCCTTTCCTCCTGGAAGGGCTCGGCGAGGCTGTCGGCTCACACCTAATAAAGTCCATGGCCATTCTTAAACACAGCTTTGGAATAAGAGCCTGCTCTGTGCTGGGCCCAGAGGAAATTCAAGGCAAACATTTCACAGATCATCAACACTGAAAATCTCCCCTGACTAGGAAATAGCATTAGTTCCCCGAGTGGCCTCCTGCTCATGACCAACCATGGGTAGATTGTTATATCTCTTTCTGCCTGAGTTTTCCAGCTGGAGAGATGGGCAGATTTCTCCTTCCACTTTCATGGGGGTGTGAGAAAAGCAGAAAAGGTGAGGGATTCAGATGCATCAGCCCGTATGGGTTGAGCTTGGGCTGTGTGGTCACTGTAGGTAGTGATGCTACTCATAACCGGTGCATCTTCTGTGCACCTGAGAAGCTCACAGAGAGAGGAAATGGCTTCTGTGAGATGAGCCAGCAGGTCCAAACACAACAGGGCAGTGTTTGAGCTCTACATGCTTCTCCAGAGCTTGGATTCATCAGAGTCTGTCCCAGCCAGGCTGCTGTTTTTCAGGGTGTTATGAACTGTGGCACAGGGCACTTGGTATTTTTAGAGCAGAGGAACATGCAAGCAAGGGAACAGGCAATACATGACTGCAGCTTTCATTCACTTGGAACTTGATGTTCTTGTTCTCAGTGCAAAGACTTGAGTACTCCAAAGCAGATCCAATAAAAGGCTGCCCCTCCTTTGCCCTGCCCTCGCCTACAGAGGCTCTCAGCCGTGGCTGTGCTGCTGCTGCCTGCACAGAGAAAAGGCAGTCCATTAGCAGAAGTGCCAGGAAAGAGGCTGCCAGGTAACCCATGCAGCAGATCCTCACTCTCAGGGGTTTATTTGAGAACAATTCCAAAGTCTTTGATCCAGTTTTGGAGTCTCTGGCTTTGCTGGAGGGCGATGTTGCGGCGCCCTGCAAGGACTCCAGCATGGAGTGAGCTTTGCAGGCAGCCTGAGCAGTGGTTCTGCAGCCACAGCAGCACATTGCCTGGTGGTTTGTACATTGTGGGCACATCTGCATGCTTTGAGGAGGCAGCCTGTGTCTCAGCTTGTGACAATGTCCCTCACAGGGGCCACATTTTGCTTTTAGGTGTTGCAGAGCGAGGTGAGACAGGCACAGATCCAAGGGAAAGCTCAACCTGGCAAGGCTCAAGCTGAAATTCAGGGCTGTTTTACCACACTCCATGTTTTCCAAGGGACCTTTTCAATCTGTCTGTTTCTCTCAAAGTGATTTTAACAAATTGGAGAAATGGCTTGGAAGAAATAAGATGCAATTTAATAGAGATAAGTACTGGATTCTACATCTAGGCAGGAATAATGAACTGTTCACATGCAGGATGCAGAAATACAGAGTTGACAAGGCAGAAACCCTGCAGAAAAGACTGAGGCTCATTTTTGATCATGGTGTGAATGAGAGATGTCAAGTAGCTGTGAAAAATGTCAGACAGGAGAGCCTAGACAGAAATATCACCAGCAAGACACACAACATGGTGTTCCTGCTCTGCCCAGTGTTACGGAGATCTCAGATGGATGTTGGGTCCAGTTCTGGGCACAACTCATCCAGAAAATTGCTAATCAACAGAAAACAGTCCAGAGCAAGGAGAACTGACTGAAGACCAGCAGGCATGACCTGCAAAGAAGGATTGAGTAAACTGGGACGGTTTAGTCCAAAGAAGAGGAACTCAGGCAAGACAGGCACACAGTTCTGTGATATGGAAAAGGCTGATGCAAACAGAATGGGAATAGTCACATTTCCACACCCACAGGGAGCAGCACAACCAGTGCTGGGCAAGGGCAATTCCAATTAAACACTTCAAGAAGCCTTCCCAAGGGAAAAGAAAGCAAACTGTTAGACAGGATGGCTCAGAGGGGGCAGAGCCTGCACTGGCACAGACTGGCAAGAGCAGCCTGGAGACACAAGAGGTGAAAATGGTGCAGCCACATCAATTCTGTAAGGAGACAGCAGGCTGGGCTGGGCGAGGTGACTGCTTGGGGTCCTCTCCAGCCCTGTGACCCAGGAACCCCAAAGTGTGGCCTGGGACATCAGTGGCATCGCTTGGTACTTACTCAGCATCTGAGCTTTGCAGCGATACCATTGGGTTGGCTTGCAAAGACAACCCCACCACTTTGGAGCTCTGCAGCTCCTCCCTCACCTCCTTCTCCAGTCTGTGAGCCCAGCAAAGAGTCTTCTTGAGCACCCACAAAACGTCCAGCACCCAGAAAACATTGCCATAAGTAGCAACAGCTGTTTTGGCTTGGTTGTCCCACTGTTGGCAGTGTCAGCCACGCTCCTGGCTTGTTGTGGATGGACCTCCTTAGAAATTCCTGGTGACAGTCACATCAAGTGCACTTGAGGAGAGAGGTGTCCCTCCAGTCCCTGGTGGGAACAATCCAGTGGCTACTGGCTGTGCCCGCCAGCTTTGGTTGTGCAGCCTGTGAGGGTGATTTTCTTGAGCAACATGCACTGTTCCTGCAAGGCCTTGCATTAGAGGTGAGAATTCAAACGCTGTGTTAGCAAAACTGGATAAAGCAGTGCAATCCTTGCAAGAAACGGCGCTGCAGAACATCCCTGCATCTGCTCCAACAACAACCTTCTCTGCATCTCCCCCTCAAACGCCTGTTTTCCCCTGTTTAACAGAACAAGTAATTAACGATGTTAATTTTAATCTCATTTGCTAATGAAGGCAGCCTAATTGCACAATAATTGGCAGCAGCCTTAGCAGAAAACAGAAAATAAACCCAGCATATGTAATTCACTTTAACTTCTTTCTAATTGCCTCTCTGATGGTTCTCCATCATCAATGGTGTCTTCGGGGGATTTTGGTAATGAAGAGAAGCACGGGAGACAGGAGATGGTGCCACTGAAAGGAAGGAGCTGGAGTGACCTCCTTTTTTCCCAGCTGTCTGAGCTGGGAATTCCAGCTTTGAATTTCCACATAGGAAATTCATGCCAGACAGGGAGCCAAGTTATGGCTGGATTCAATCACCGTGGTTCCCACGGACTGTGGTTTGTCCAAAAACTTGCCTAAAGCATTTCTCAGTCTCTCTGTCCTTCTCCAAGCTGTCTGTTCCCCTTCCCAGGGTCCCAGATAACAACTGGTTCTTCTGAAGTCCCTTTTGTCTGTGTATCTCAAGATGTTTTTAAGTGCATCACTGATCATTCCTGAACACAAGCAGAAACAGACTTTGATTTTTGCAAAAAGACAAACTGGGGCCCAAAGGGGATCAGCAGCTTGTCCTGGAGTTCCTAGGATCCCTGGCTAGAAAGGCTGGCACAACCAGGAGGTGGGTGGTAAGACCTGCTGTTCCTTAAGTTTTTACCTATTCTGGTAGGTGCACCTGACTGGTGGGTGCTTTTTATCTTCATTTAGGGATTATGTTGTAGTTGTGATTGAAAAGATGTGGCTTCAGGGCAGGAGTGGGTTAGAATTCATCTTTCCACCCATAGCTTTGCTGGCACAAACTGCAGTCAGGGCTATCTGGGTCATGTCCAGGTCTCATCTTGGGAGATCTCTATTTATTCGTGGAGCTGGTGCAGCTCTGCCAGCTGTAACATCTCTGCAAAAAGGGGCCCAACCAGCCTGGTCATGACTTCTCCAAGGCAGCCCAGGTTCATTCCAGGGTGGTGCAGGTCACAGGCAGGATGTGAACCAGCACTGGAGTCACAGCATCTACCCCTGGCAGCACACAGAGCACCTGGCTTGGAGTCTTGGTGGCTCCTGACCGGCTTGAATTGGCCACCAGCTGTGCATTCTGCTCTCCTCCTCCCTCACATGGTCCCTGTGGATCATCTCCATATATTTGCTGCTCCTGTCAAGACTGATTTCCATTCCCCTCTATACCATCCACCACCTCCTTTCCCAGTTCCACCTCAGTTCATCTGCTTTGTTGTCTTCCCCTAATTAGCCCCTTCCTGAGTTGGTTTTTTCATCTGCGCAATTGAATAACAGTTGAAGCAAATGTCGGAAGAGAAGGAGGTTCATCTGACTGGAAACAGATGTTATTTCATCCCCCAGAGGGGTCTGCTGGAGAATGGAGGGACTGGGGGTCTGTCTGGCAAGTTGAAGACCTTCCTTGCCCTTCCTGGCCAAGATCTCCTTCTGGGGAGAGAGGTGGGAGAGGAGACATTTGCTAAAGGACTCACCAGTGGGCAGTTTGGAGGAGTTATACTGGCTGGAAATCCCAGCAGATGCCTCACAAAGGTTCCCTTGATTCACATCTCTCCAAGCCTGCTGGCCTTTGAATTAAAACAGTCTAATTAGTGGAGCTCATTATAATCAGTGTCTCAGGCTGCTGAAGATGTGGAATGGAGGCTGATTCCTGAGTGTCTTAACAAGGCCTGAATTCGGATGGTGGTGGTGGGGTTTCTGGAGACCTCTGAAGACACAGGATGCTTTGCTGCCATCGTGGTGTCCCCCTGGCTGGACAGTCTCCTTGGCAAGGCAGGGTCCCTCAGGAGGGGGGCATTGCCTCAGCCTGGCCCTGGACGTGGAGGATTCTGAGGAAGTCCCTTGGCTTTGGGACAGCTAAAGGGTCAGGTGTCCACCCACCACAGCCCCTCCACCCCAGGGAGGAGGGCTCTTCGGACCAACCACATGATCAAGCCAGGAGGGGAAGCTGGTTTTGGCTTCTGCTTCTTTAGGAGAAAGACACAGTTTGTGCACTCCCTGCTCGGAAGGCACACGATGTTTTCTCCTCCCCAAACCTGCAAGAAAGGATTAGTACATCACTCTTCTCCTCCCACCACTCGCTGCAGGATGTGCCCAGGCAGCTCTGTTGGCACCGCTGTCTCCATCAGCGGGGACTGCTGCCCTGCCCCATTTTGGAAGTGATTCCTGACAGCCTGCTAAGCGCAAGAAGACGCAAGACCTGCCTCGCTGAGCTGATCCAAACCCAGCCTGCAGGATCAACACCTTCCTGCAGGAGGCCTGAGAACTTGGAAATTCACTTCTGGCAGCTTCTGCGCTCGGCTTCGGGCTCTTCAGCCGCTCAATCCAGCAGGAGCATCCCTACCTACCTCCCTCCCTCCCCACCCACGTGCCCCACGATGGGCAGAGCTCCAAAGGGGAGCGCAGGGACTCCAGTTTTGGCTGACAGTCTTAGCATGGGGTGGCAGCTTCACAGCGGGCACCAAATTCCCACAGAATTTAGCAAAAGCACGGGGCCTGATGCAAATTCATCTGTAACACCAAGTCCCTCCCTCCCCGGAGCAGCGGGATCTGTTCTCTTTGTGACAGCCTGTAGCTCTCACTAACAACTGTGGACTGACATCTGAGGGGGAAGGCCAAGCAGCTTCAGCAGATGCAAACTGGGAAAACCCCCAGGCTTGGTGGCTTTTTTTTTTTTCTTTGCTCTGGAGGGTTTCTCCAGCGTGCCAGCTTGCAGGCAGGACAGGAGGTGGGGACACTGCCTGGGACTGTTTGTCATTATCACAAGGGGTCACTGCTGACAGATGTCCTCAGAGCTCTTAGAGCCCGTAAAGCTGCTAAACACTAATTTTTTAAATGAAGTTGTCAACTGATCTGTGATTTGATTGTGCAATTGCAGCATTCAGGATAAATCATGCAGAAAATCATCTAATTAAACTAATAAGGAGTCCAAGGCAGGAGATGTTCTCTGGTTGCTGCCTTGGTCACAGGAGGAGGAGGAGGAGAAGAGACCCTTTTGGACAATCTTTTTTTCAAGACAGGAATGAAAATGAGACTAATGTGTAATTTCCCCTGGACCCACCAGCAGCCTGGGAGCCCCTGGATGCTGTGGGAGAACAGATCCGTGCAGCTGGTGCAGAGACTTTGGGCCAATGTGTCTCCCCATCTCTCATCCCATGGTGAGGGTTAGGGCAGGGAGTGTTATTCTGGGGGCTTTTCACCATCTTTTACCTTGGTCATTTCCCCCCTGTGCTTCCCATGCCAGGAATGTCTGTGCAGTGAGACGAGGGATGGTGTGGGTAACTCTCTACCTGCAGGCAGCCTGCCCTGCTCTCCTCCTTAGGAGAAGGCAGGAGCAGTATGTAACTCATCTGTAGGGCTCCAGAGCAGGATTTAGGCAGCAGCTAATTATCCCAAACCTGAATTTGGACAGGATGGCAGGTCTAACACTTGGACTCCTGTAAAAATACAGCAGGAGCTTTACTGTCACCAGCTGCTTGGGACCTTGTTTTTATGTTGCACATGAAAAAGAGCCATGCAGGAGCCCCGTGCCAGTTCTGCCCTGTCTGTCCAGACTCAGGGCTCATGAGAGGAAGCACCAATGCTTTCCCCAGCAGCCAAATGCCCACTCCCAGGAGTGGGGGTTAATGTTCCCAGGGCCAAGTGTCAGCTCCTGAAATACCTGTTGCAGTGGCACCAGTTGTGTACACTGGGTTTTGAGAAGTCTGCAAATGCAAGGGGGTTTCAAGGCAGTTTGTATCTATTTTATTCCCAGCCTTCCCTCTCCAGGTCATGTGTGTCCACAGCTGCTGACAAATACAGGGACACATCTGGAGGGGACCTCAAAAGCTCTAGAGGCTCACCAGAGTTCCCACATAACTTTTGTCCCTCTTTAAACCACCCATTTTCTGGCTGCTGTTCGCTTTTAGGTTTTATTTTCAGACCTGCTGGAAAGTGCATTTCCCCCAGTTTGGGGTCAGTTCAGGGATGAGAAAGTGAAGCAGGGAGTGGAACAGCTTGTGCCAGCAGTGCACAAATCCCATGTTTTGTTCTGAGGTAACACCTTTCCTCCAGTGCTGCTTTTAACAAACAAATCATCAAATCATAGAATCATTTGGGTTGGAGAAGACCTTTAAAATCCTCAAACCCAACCATCCCCCAGCACAGCCAATGCCACCACTAAACCTTGTCTTCAAGTTCCACATCCACAGATCTGTTAAACCCCTCCAGGAATGGGGACTCCACCACTTCCCTGGGCAGCTGTGCCAGGGCTGGACAACCCTTTTAGTGAAGCAATTCTTCCTAACATCCAATTTAAATCTCCCCTGGTACAACTTGAGGCCATGTCCTCTTGTCCTATCACTGTTACGTGGTCTAGAGAGCAGGAAGAGATGATTTTCTGTAACAGGCATGTCACATCTACTGGTATGAGCGTGAAGAGCCTGAGAAATGGGCTCTAAGCAGGGTAGAAATAAAGGAGTGGGAGTCAGTGACTGTCAAATCACGCCAAATGAAAAAGATTGTGTTTTGGGTTTGCCTTGCATAAAGCACGTAGGGTGGCCTGTAGCACAATTTTTTTCTCTCTCTTTTACTCATCCCTCTCGACTATTTTTCATTTGGTCACTGGACTGAAAAATTCATCCTTTGCGGTGCTTTAAGTAGAATTCCATGTCAGAGATTTCCTCGAGTAGCGGCAGCGGCGGGATGGTGCTGGGAGAAGTGGCAAGAACAGCATTAATACCAGCTCTGTGCTTTGGGCCTAAGAGAGCTGTTAACTCACAATAACACCGTGGGGTATTATTGATTTTCAGAGTGACTGTCTTGTTTTTGACAGTGTAATTTTGTCACTCCCTGGGTCATTTTACTTTCTAATGGGAAGAAAAGTCAGAGGATCAGACTCGTCTTTAATGGAGAAGGAGCATCTTGGTTATCCAGCGGTTTTGTGGCACTGGGAAAGGGATGCACTCAGGAAAGTTGGCAGGTTGGTTGGAAGTCAGGCACAATTTGTTCCCCATTGTGCCGAGCAGACTTGGGTAAAGTCAGATCCTTCTGCTCCAAAACACTATTAAAAGTGTCAGTGCCTCCAAAACTACAGAGTCTCCAGTGAAACATCCAAAATGTACTTGGAGGCAGTGGGAGGTGGGTAAGTGCCTGCCTGGAAGGCGAGGGAAATCTTTTCCTCCACTGTGTCCTAGCTTTTCAGCTCTCCAGTGGGAAATCAAGGAAAGCAGAATACTCTCGAAAAACTGTTGCTTAGTTCTCACCAGGGAAGGAATCTGACCCACTTGTGTCCTGGGAGGGCCAGGTGAGAGAACAGGGTCAGTCAGCATTATTTCTGTCTCCATCCCTTGCCTCTTGGTGAGCCTGAGCTCTGTGCTGCTGCAGCTTTGCCAGGGTGTGTGTGAAGGGAATGTGACAAGCTGCCTGCCCACATCAGTCCCTGAGTGTGGCCCCACTCCTGCTCCTTTCCTCTGTTCTGGCATTAGAGCCCAGCACTGTGAGGAGCTGGGGAGGGACAGGCCCTGCTCTCAGGCATCCATCACCTACAGGGAATATCATCTACCCTTCCCATCGCCGTCCCCAGCGAGGCTCAGGCTGTGTCTCATCTCCTGTGGAGCAGATCAGGTTCTCGTGTAACCGATGCCTTCAGCCAGAGGAAGAGAAGAACCGTCTCGGGAGCCTCCCGAGGAGCAGCAGCTGCTCAGGCTGGGTGTGCAGAGCTCAGGTGCTCACTGGCCCAACTTCAAAACACACCTTCCTTCCAGAGAATGCCGTCAGAGAGTATTTGCTCACTTTTGTCTGACTTTGGCCTCTACTAGAGTGAAAGACCCTGGTCTGGGAAGCAGCAGGTCCATTTTAACTTGGTTTATTCCCACAGTGTCAGTTTGACCCCCAGGATGACTTTATTTGTTGGTTGGGCTTATCTGCAGGCATTTCCTGCTTCCTCTTCATCTGCTGGCAGATTTCTTATCAGATCCAGATCTATTTCCACTGGAAGCACAATTTAACATTGCAGGAGCTCCTGCAGAGTTCCTCTGCTTGTATCCATGCATGCATCTCCACCTGTGCTCCACAGGGCAACCAGGAACAAAACATGTTCGTAGAGACCTTTCCCACGCCTCCTGCACTGCCCCATGACTGGTCCTTTTGCTCTGCCACTTCTCCACTCTTCCACCTGCAACTTCCAGATATGATCACAGTAGAGAAACCTCTGATTGACCTACCCTGGGCTAAGAGCAGGGGCAGCAGAATGAAATGTTCTACCCAAAATGAGGATCTTATCTAATCTAAGAGGGTTGCTTGGGACTGCTGGAGGATGCTCCTGTGGATAATGGCACTTCATTGCCACTGGGATGTGTGGGATGGGAGACTGGGCCAGCTGAATGGACAGAGAAAGTTCCAGCAGTGTTTAAAACTATTGGCATGAGTTATTGTCACTTTAAGGCCTTAAACTGTAACTCTCCAGCTATCAGCTTTCCCAGTGTTTACTGGAGGGTCTCGGGAGAAAGGGAATAGGTGTGGCTGGGGAGAGACCCTTGGCAGATAAGTTTCCAGCAGCTCATTATCTGCTGGGGAGATTGCAATGCATGTGAAATATAAAGCTGCTAATTTGTATTTTAATATTCCTCTTGTGTCCCATCGTCCATATAAATTAAGTAAATTCCATCAAAGGCTATCCCTTATCTATTGCCTGCCTGTGCCTTGCTGGGGAGCTGGATCAGTTATGGAGCGAGAGAGGACGGGAATAGAAATCTGAGATCCCTCCCGATATATCAAAGTCAGGCAAAGGGAGAGCATTGATCGCAGGCAGCTCCACAACAGCCTGTGCAATAAAAAATAAATAATAAAAAAAAAAAAAAAAAAGAAAAAAAAAGGAGGAAGAAGAAGCAGAAAGAACAATCTCTCTTTTCTCTTCCCCATCAGCATCCTGAGCTTTGAATTACAAGTGAATGAGAGCTGACTTATTCCTTTTCGGAGGGAGAAACGCACGCACAGGAGTCAGGGCAGCAGGAGTTATGGCTCCCCTGGCCATCGTAGATTGGCCCCCCTGTGTGTGTGTAGTATTTTGTATTACTGTTTATGGGGCTAACTTTAATGTCTTAATATATATGTGCACTGTGCCAGAATTACAGCTGGAGGGGGGACCATAACTTTGAACTTCCTGACTTTTGTGCGTGTAAAACCTCAGCTGCAATGTTAATTTACTCGGGGTTTTTGTGGTGCTGGTGGTGGTTGTTGTTGTGAGTCCTTCCCTGCCCCGTTCCTTTAGACATACAAGAATGATGAGAAAGCAAAGTGGCAACGTGCTTATTTGGTGCTGCAAATGATGGATTAGCGCTGGCACTGCCACGCAGGCTGTGGCTGTTGGTGCTGCTGGAGGGGAGGGGCGAGTTTAAAGGCTCAGAAGAAGGAAAGCAAAGCCTGGAGCTGTTGCCACAGAAAGGTGGGACAGTGCCTGTGGGGAGCAGGGGCAGGATGGCTTGGGAGGGTTTGGTGCTGCTGTGACATCCCCATTAATGCAAGGATGTGGGAAGCAGCACTGGAAATGCATCACCCTCACGGGACCAGGAGGGCAGGGCCAGGGGCAAGCAGTAGGGTGGTTGGTCTTGTTCTAGTCTTAATATTAAAGCCAGGAGAGCCTGAGTTCATTTACCACTCCCAGCACAGTTTTAAGGCTCCAGGTTGGTTAGTCAGGAGTAGCCAGAGCCATAGAATCATAGAATCATTGGATTGTTTAGGTTGGAAAAGCCCTGAGTCCAACTGTTCCCCCAGCACTGCCAACGCCACCACTGACCCATGTCCTCAAGGGCCACATCTACATGGTTTTTAAATCCCCACAGGGATGGGAGCTCCACCACTGCCCTGGGCAGCTGTGCCAGGGCTTGGCCACCCTTTTGGTGAAGAAGTCCTCTTGCTAAAGGCAGGGCAGCTCTGTCCTGCAGCCAGACCCTGCAGGTACCAGCAGTGCATGGATGGTGAGGTTTCTCCAGCCGACCAGAGCTGGGCTGTTTGTCCAGGACTGCAAGGCTTGATCTAGTTTGCAGGTTGCATAACTTTTTAAGCCTTTTATGTTCCTTTTCCCTTTGAAATAAGCTTAGCATGCCATCAGGTTTTCAGGGAAGAAATAGTTCCTTTGAACGATGTATCCAGTTTCCTGTGTCTCCATCCCATGCTGGTTCCCTAATGCCTTGATCAGAGAAGGCACACGAGGGATGGCTCTCCTCTGCTCAGCTGCCTCTCTTCATCTCACTCATTGGCACCTCTGAGTTTAAAGGTCCCTAATTCTGTGTTGAAATCACTTGAAATCAGCTCAAAAGCTTTGAGGGAGCGAGGGCAGACTGACAGATGGACAGAGTCATGCACTCAAACGGTTTGATTGCTCCGGTGTTATTTCCATCAGCGACCTGAATGGGAAAAAAAATAAAATAGGGCAAATATGATTTTGAAGAGGGAAAAATGACAGAACTTAGTTTAAGGAAAACTGAAGTGAGGAATTTCAGCCCTTCTGAAAACTCGTCGTTCCTCCAGGCACCAGACCCTGTCTCTGTCGTAGGCAGGGATGGAGGGGGCACGGGAAGAGAGGGTGCATGGCAGGTTTAACCGGGCTGGCTAGTGGGGAGTTTCTTCTGGGTGTCTGATGCACAGAGCTGTGCTTTCAGCCCCTGCCAGGCACGGCCTGTGCTGTCATACCAGCAGAACACACCCCTCAAACCAGGCCCCTCAGGTGCTGCTGCAGGGCCACCGTGCCCTGAAAGCCTTAGGAGAATGTTGTTCCTCTCCTTTTCCTCCTAGAAGCATCCCCCATCCCATCCTTGCGCAAGTTGATTTATGATCAATAGCACCAAAATCTCGATGCCCTCCTCAGGTGGTGAACTTGAAAGCAACAGAGGTACCCCAGGGGTCTGTTTGGCAGAGGAGAGAAAGAAATCCCAGCAAAGCCACACTGTCTGCTGGAGAAACAACCACGTCTGCTCTCTCCCAACTGCTTAGCAATGCTGAGTGTTTGCTGGCTGCCTCCAACTCCCCCTCTGGATAAAGCCAGGGCATAATGAGACAGAGAAGGAGCGAGCCACTCGCCTGAAGACACCTCTGCCTCCCTCCCCTCCTCGCCGTGCAGGCAGGGGGAGGCTGAGCGGCACCAGTGCTGCCCCAGAGCCTTCCCCTCACACAGCAAACCCTGCACAGCCCTCCCAAGGATTGCAGCTCATTTTCCCCAAGGCTGGTGTAGCATTAAGTTCTTATATCCGAAAGCAGCCTTTCAAATTGCTGCCTGGTGTGTTACATAAATCCTCACCAGGATCCTCAGAGACTGCAAGCAATTACACTAGGTGCTGAGGAAGCAAGTGAGAGCTCAAAGAAAGGTTAAGAGAAGAGGAAAGGGGGGGGAAAAATTGAAACAACAAAAATCCCAGTGCTGGTAGCAGCTTGGAGTGGGAGGGAGACCCACATGTCCAAGACAAGGCTGTGTGACTCGTGTGGAAACTGCTACATCTCGGCCCATTCCAACCAAGGCCCAGGGGAATGTCACCCATCTGTTAACCGTGATGCTGTTTGGTGAAGTGCTGGAACATCCATTTATGCCCTAAAACAGGAGAAACAGTTGTCAGCAGAGCCCAGAGAGTCTGTAGATGGTTCCTAGAGATCCATGCTCATGAAGGCATTATCTGGATGCTCTCCAGTCAAGAATATTTTGTGTATAGACCTCCCTGTCTCTTCCATCCAGTTATCTGGACAGGCAAGTGAGTTCTGGGAAGGGCTGTTCGCTCCATCTCACCTCGTCCTTCAGCAGTAAACAGCAACAGCTGATGTTTGTCTCCTCGGAGCCAGCAGAAAGCATGAGGGATTTCTCTGGAGAGCAGCTCAAAGCTGGGACTGGCTTGCACTATCCATGTCTCAGAGCCCTTCTGAGGTCCAACTGCAGCCTGAGATCAAACGAGGAACCAGGACCCAGGACTGAGCTGAAAGGCCTGAGATTGCCCGGGGCAGGTCCACAGTGCAGGGATGATGCCTGGCAGTGTCCCCTGTGCCCTGGGCAGGCTCCTCAGCTCTGCCAAGGCAGACACTCCCCTTTGGGTCTGGCTCAGTCAAAGCCAAGCTGGGACTTATTCCAAAGCCTTAAAACCAGCTGCAAATGTAAGCTGTTACCTTCCCTGCCATCCCATTTCCCCTCAGGGCGATAATCTCCATTAGTGAATGTCTCCAAAGTGCTTCCAGACCAGCGTGTGGAGCCTGATGTCTCAGAAGCTTCCCCTGCACTTGATGCAGAAATGCTGTTTTCCCAGAGCTGCCCAGTGCCTAATGCAGGCAGCACGAAGCCAGCCTGCCTTCCTTCCCTGATGTTTTGCTCTCTGTTAGTCCCATAATGTTGTTATCCTTCACCACCTGACAGCTCTAGTGCCTGGCCAATAGGTAACTTTTGGGGGAAGGGAGGTTAGGGTTGAAGTGAATACATCAAATAGATTTAACAGGGCTGCCTGAATTCATGGGGCTCATAACACATGCATTTCCCTAATAGACATAGGCATGGATTTAAGTGTCAGGCAGCTGCATTAAGAAAATGGATAGCAGATCCTGGAGACATCTGAGCTCTGGGTGGAGAAGGTTTAATCCAGGTACACAGTTCTGGCAAATGTGTCACTGTCTGGTTGGAGGATCCAATAATAACTATTGCTCTCAGCTATTCCCTGGCGGCGAGGCAGGTCCTGATAACCTGCCTTTATCAGCAGGGAAAGCAAAGCACAGGGAAGCTGGAACAGTCCAACAGTGGCAAGGAAGGAGCCCACAAGGAAGGAGCCCACGTGCTAAGCTCAGGCGAGGCTGCCACACAGCAGTGGACCCTGAGGGGTCTCTGGGAGGCAGCACAGCCAGGCTATGGCCAACTGAACTGGCAAAGCCTCCAGGCTCCTTCCAGAGGGGTGCCAGGGAGCCCTAGGGTATGTGGGTGATGCACAGAGAGGTGGCTGATCTCCCCAAAGCATCCCGTGGAGCAGCATGGAGCAGCACTGGGTCAGTGGCTGCTCTCCCTGCAGGGTGAAGAATGGCCCCACCTGAGTACAGACCCCACCTGTGTCCCTCCAGGTCACAGCACGGCCTCATGTTCTTGCCTCTGTCCCCATGATATTTCAGCTGATTCCCATTTCATATCAGGCTATTTCCCTGTTTCTTTCCCAGCTGGGTGTAGCCTGCAGAACTGCCTTGCTCCTCCTCAGCACAAGCTGCCAGAGACAAGGAGCTAAAGAGGCCAGAGAAAATCTGAGAAAAGCAGGAGGAAAAGGGGAAACTGTGGGCCACTGACATCTTTCTTGCTATCTCCAAGCATCTTTGAAAGACTTTCTCTTCCTTTGACAGAGCCAGCCAGCCCTTCATCTGGGAACTGCACGAGTCTCAGGCAGCTTCAAAGCAGGATGGCTGCATTCGCATTCCCAGCTGCGAGAACTTTCAGAGTCTATATTTAGGCTTTTCTATAGGATAAGGGACAAGACAGCATGGGTTCTGCTGCAGAAAATTATGTTCCTCTGACCCGCTTAAATCCTTTGGATGAGTTAAGAGACCAGTGGATAAAAGGGAATGAGAGAGTGTATATACACACACTCCTTCTTTTGAATTTCAAAAGCCTTTTTTGATAGAGACCCTGACAGAGAGCTATCAAGGCATGATGGTGACCAGGGGGTGCAAGTTAAAATCCCTGTGATAGATTAATGCTGTTGGAGAGAATGGGAAGAAATGGGCAGTTCTCAGCAGGAGAAATTGTGATTGTCAAGGGGACATTAAATGGGAATATTGCTCAGTCTATTTACTAACCATTGTGGCCAGGGCTGAGTAGAGAGTGGGGTAAGTTTGCTGATGACACATTTTTGTATTTGTTTTCAAGACTAAAAGGGAGTGGGGAGTTATTCTAATGGGGCTGGGAGCCTGGTGTCCTGATTTCCACCTCTGACTTAAGCTGGCCCAGCTCTGCTGCCAAGAAGTGCCTGTGATTTGCACTCCAGGCCCTTTTTGTCTGCAGGCAGTGAAGGGAGCAGACTGGAGAGGGCTCGTGCCGGGGCCGGACTGCTCATTCCCAGCTGCCGACGTTCTCCAGCAAGCCATGCTGCCTCGTCTGGCACGTCCTGCTGCCATATGTCCCCAATCTGGGGACTGCAGCCGCCAGTGCCCAAGTCAGGATGGCTTCCCAGCACAGGAGAGGGCTTCCTAATTAGTCTGCAACCCTGCCAGGATGTTGGGAGAAGGAAGTTAATTAGCAGAATGCATTTGGACGGCTCGCCTGGGAAGGCAGACTTGTGCTTCACCTTTTACTCCCAGTTTCTCTGCCTGTTCCTCTGTCCACCATCCCCATGCACAGCCCTCTATCAGCCCCTGTCTGTGTCTGTCTGTCCATCCAACATCCATCATCATCGCCCTGCTTTTCATCTCTTGCTCTTACTTAGATCTTACTGCTCCTCCCACGGGAGCACCATTTGGGATCACACTTTTCCCTGCTGTCCAAGCCCTGATTCTCAGGCTCTGTGCGCCAGGCAGGAGCTGTGCTGGGTGTCTTCCCATAGGCAGAGCTGAGCTTACAAGACCTGCTGGAGTCTCTACCACAGCTCTTCTGCCTTTGTTCCCTTCTCCTGCCCGTCACCCACACTCTCTTCTCTATCCCCTGCACCGGAATTGTAGCTAAATTGAATTAGAGTAATTAACTTTTGGTCACACTTTTCGTCGAGTAGTCAGGAGGGAGAAAAAAGAAGGGAAGTTAATTGAGATGAAAGGAGACCACGTGGAGCAAGAAGCTCTGATTAATATGTGTTGGTGAAGCCCAGGGAAGTGTTGCAGTGTTTGCAGGGGTCACAGAAAACCTCCAACACCTTCTTCATCACCCCTGTGTCATACTGTGCTCTGCATTTGGGGGTGGGGAGGAATTCTCTTCTCTGGAAGAGGCTGTTGGGTTTGAATTATTGTGTCATTTCCCTTCCCAAGATTTTCTTTTCACCGTGTTGATAATGCAAAAGTTTCTTCCAAGATGTGTGAATTGTAATTGGACAAATTGTTCTGGCTTGATGGGCTCCAAACTCTGTCATAAACTCCAACATGTGGGTGCTGTGCTGGTGTGAGAAGACCTTGTGATGTTCCCTTTCCCTGTAAACAAGGGTGTTGGCCTCCCCTCCCGTGGCAGCTCTCAGCCCCTCTGACATTGCAATCTGCTCCAGGATTTATGGCAGGCAAAATGATGTCTCATCTGTTAAATGAAACGCCTCAAATAAGGCATTTCCATTTATTAAGGCGGTTATTATGTAACAATTAAGCACCAGTAGCTGACGGAAAACATATTTATGGGGGTTTAACAATGCAGCCTGTGAGAGAGAAATAGAGGCTGTGGCAGTGGCTGGGGTTTCTCACAGTGCAGCTGTCAGGGTGAGGCACAACCTGGTGCCCAGGGCACTCTCGTGGCCAACAGCTGGATGGGAGCTGTTGAAAATGGAATGGTTTTTCTGCAAGGGGAACTAGAACTGCTCTGCTGAGAGAAGACACTTTCCAAAGCCAAGGGAGCCTTGTTCACACTGCGAGCTGGGTTGATCCTCCTGCTCCTGCTGAAAGCCTGGAGGTCCTGGCTACATGATGGAAAACTTCACCTCCCTTTCCAAGGGTCGTGATGGAAAGTTTCACCTCCCTTTCTAAGAGTTATGCTTGGAATCATGCTCAGAAATACCTGCTCTCCTTCAAGCCATCACTTGCCAAGCCCTAGGAGGGCTGGCATTTGCTTCCCTGACAGCCCAGCTCTGCTGCAGAAAGGGAGGGGGTAACAGGGAGGATGGAGAAGTCAGGGGAAATGTGAGAAAGAAAGCTCTCTGAAGCTTGGTATTAGGCAGAGATTTGGGAAGGTTGGGAAGATATAAAAAGAACTTCAGAGAAGCGTTTTCTCTGGGATTAAGACCACAGAGTCCATCTCGCTGTGGCTTTTAGAGCTGCCTTGAGGCACAGCAGCTTCAAAGGGGAGATGGAGAGAAAGAGAAAATTAATGGTGCTTCTCCCCATGCCCTGCCTGTCCTGCCACACTCCGAAAGGAGAACTTTGCAAAAACTCAGGGTGAGCATTTAATTTGAGAGAGATGGTCCATTCTGGAGGTCACAGCCAGCCTGGCTCCTACTGGGGTGCTTGGGCACATGCTCCAAGGAAGTCCCTTACACACTCACCCAGACACACATCCATGTGCTCCCTCCTGCCCTCATCCCACCGTGCCTGCCCACCAATGTGCATTTATACCAGACGGTATAAAATCTCACACGCACACCCAGAGCATCTTTCCTCCTTCTCCCTTTCCTGGTGTGTCATCGCCGCTGTGGTTTTTTCAGAATGTAGTTAAACTCAATAAAATAATCATTATTGCTGCAATTATTTCCAAACAGATTAAATATCTGCCATGCTCCCAGTTACAGTATAAAACAGGAGGAACCATAAACCACCTCAGTGCATAAAAACGGGGAAGGGAGAAGGAAGGGATGACATTTCATCTGGCTTCCTCATGGGCCTGTGTAGTTACTGGGAACATTTGCATATTTTTAATGCAGTGCCTCTTTAATAAATTCCTCCCTCCAGACACATTAAAAATGGTGTGCATCTCTGAAGGGTAGGGAGCGTTGGCAACTCCAGACTGCGGGTGCAGGCGCAGAACAGACAGGCAGGGGGATGTCTGTGCTGTGGGAGGGGAGGGGAGGAGTGCAGGGAAGGCAGAGGACGGCACAGCACAGCACTCCTTCTCTGTGTACACCATCAGCAATGCCATCTGTTTAATTTTTGACCTTTTTGTTGTCTGACCTCCTTTGAACTTCACCAGAATTCTCCAGGGTAATGTAGTTCCTTTGCATTCAGGGGCAGGATTATTTGCTATTAAATTGGAAATCAGGAAAGAAGGAGACTTAAATTCTACTCCTGACCTGTTAATCTTCCGCAGAGTAAAAATATTGCCTGTAATTACAGGGTTTTCTCTCTTTCTTTTTTTTTTTTTTTGTTCTTTTTGGCCTGAGTTCAGGCCAGACCCCAAACTTGCACTTTAAGCCTCTTATGGCAAATACCTCTTTTCTGAGAACAGGCTGTGCTCTTACGTTCCCCCCTCAGCTGGAGATCCCAGCTCAGAGGCACCATGTGCTCCATGTCCACCCCTGCCCGTGGGTCCAGCAGGGAACATGCAGGGAACAGGGAGCTGGGAGCTGCTCATACATATCCTGGGTGCAGGAGCTCGACAGTGACTCCTACCCAAGCCCAGCAAGGCTGGGTTAATCCAGGTCCTTCAGGACACTGTTTGAGGGATTCATACATATAGAGATCAGCATGGTCCCTCACCCTGCCACTGGAGTTCCAAAGGATCTCCTCAGCTTATCTGTCTCCCTGGTGGCCCAGATACCTCTTTTCTTCTACCCTTTTCCTCTTTTATTCACTTTTTCTCACCCCAGTGGGGCTGCCTGGGGAGAGGCTTATGGCAGCACGAGGGTGGGATGGCAGACGTGGTCCATCACTGCCCCTCTGGCCAGTGTAGTTGGTGCTCCTCTGCAGTTCCTAATGGATGAGGATGGTTCTTCTGAACCTTTTGGTGATTTTTTCCTAGAAAATAGCTCATTTCCTGAATGTTGTTATGTCTACCCAGAAAACTTGCTTTCACTTTTTTCCCAGAACACCACAAAAGATGTTCAGTGAACCTCTGAAGGTGTCCAGAACATCTGAAGGTGTCCAACCCACAACTGCTGTAATCCAGCAAAATGGAACAATTCCTGTCTAGGTGGGCTGACCTGATGCTGGGCAAGGCCTGTAATTTGGGACAGTCAATTCTCCATGTCCTCTTTGGGCCAGGGCCCCCCAAATACATTCCTATTTCTAGTGCACTGCAATTGCCATTTCTATGCTACTCCTTGGCCACTGAGGGCGGGGGGAGCCTGTGGTATATCCCAGGAGAGGATGCCCACAGCAAACTCCACCTCTCAGGGAGCATTGCAACACCCTCATGGAACTTCAGCACCTTCAGGTAGCCTTGAAAACCCCTACCATTCTCACTGAGTTTCTTTCCACTGCCCCCAGTTCCTGGCCAGCTTGAATATCCCTCTCAGAGTGATGTTAATAAATGAAGAGGACAATGTTCTGGGGTCCTTTCTGGCTCTTCCACATGTGGGTGTAATTCTGCCTGGCAGGCTGGAGGCACAGAGAATGTACATCAAATCAAGAATAAGAGTTTTAGTTAATGCACTCCAGCAAGTTGCTTCCACAGCACCTCGACTGACTATTTTATCAGCAGAACAGAGCACAAGAGAAATTGTAGATGAAACAAATACAGAAAATACATTAAGAGAGTAAGTAATGAGATCTGGGTGAAATTGCATCTTATGAAAAAGTAATCTGCAGCTTAGTGTGCAAGGAGGAGGAATTTGATGGAATAGAGGGACTCTCAAGGAAGGAATGAAGGAGCACATTACAAACAGACAAAGACAGCCAGGTGTGTTGTGGAACGCAGGGAAGCAGTTAAATTAGGATGTAATGGAAAAGGTTATTTTAATATTCTCTTTTATGGATATTGGTGTCAATATTATCTCAGGCAAGGAGAGAGCGAGGGTGGAGGAAAGGGGTGTGTGTTTTGTGAAAAAAGGAAAATAAATTGCACAGTGTACAAATTCCCGAGTCCTTTCATCAGAAAGAACAAAGACACGAGCAGCAGATCCTGCTGGTGCCGTCGTGGAGACACACAGAGGCCACAGGGTTTGCAGCATCACCCTGCTCACAGCAACAGCCACAAACACAGGTTTGGCATGGCAGCTCCTGCTTAGGAGGGTAAGGAGGAGCTTCCCAAATCCTGAGCTTGTGCCTGGCTGAGAAGGGGGGAAAGTGATTCCCCAGAGGACAGGGCTCTTTAGAGATGTCCCACGGCACAGCAAACCCTTCTGCTTCAGCCTGTATTTCAGTTATTTGGCCTTTTTCTGCAGCAGGGTCTGTGTGTCCCAGTGCCACCCAGTGTGGGGGGTGATGGGGGGACACAGAGACCTGCTCCTAAAAGGGATTTCCCTGCTCTGTATGGCTGCTGTATGGAAGGGTTAGCTGCATGTGCCTTTACTTTCACCATCCAAATGTGAAATCCAAGGTAGCCCCCTGAGCTCCCTTTCGAGGCAGTGGAGAGGCAGAATCACCTTCTCCAGAAGTTCTGTCACCCTCTCCAACTCCAGCAAATGATCCACTGCCAGGAAGCATCGCTGCTTTAGCTGCAGAGGGAGTCAAGAGTCATGGATTTTGGGTGGAGGGGTGTTTCCACCCTTAAAAGGCAGTCCCTGGGCACTAAAGGAAATGGATTTGTATCAGAGCAGTTGCTGAGGCAGAGACAGCCAAAATTCAGCCTTCTGTCTCCCACCTCTTCCTCATCCTTCTCCCCTGCTGCATCCCTCAGCCTCTGGCACAACCTCTCCCATCCAGTGGGTGAGGATTTCCACAGGCTGTGACACTTCTACCTGGCCCTTATTAGCCTTTCCCTAAGACAGCCCTAATTATGGAGCTGCCTCATTAGACAGAGTAGCCGAGGCCCTGTGGACTTACCAAGGTCAGTCAGATGCACCTGTGAACCACCTCCTGTTTATTCCTCCCTTTTTGCAGAGAGCTGGAAGTGCTAATGCAGAGGAGTGGAGGCACTTGGGAAGTGACACTTGTGTTCCTCATTAATGACCCCAAGGGCAGAGCAGAAATCGGGGCACACAACTTGTGTTGAGGGGATTTGTCATTCCTGCGTGTTGGGCGCTGCCCCCTCCTCCAAAAATCTTGGAACTGGGAGTATCTCCTGCTCCTGGTGCAAGAGAAATCCCAGTTCCAAGTCTTCCAGGGAGCAGCCAAGGCTCCCTGTACAGAGTTGCTGTTCTCAGGGTTGTCCCTGCTCTTGGCTGAGTACAGAGGGAGACAAGGCTGGATTCATTTAGTCCAGAGTGGACTTTTTGCTAACTAAAGTTTGATGAACTCATTTCCTACCTGCGTTGCAATCTGACTCCAACACCTGCCGTTCCCAAACAAGCCTGGAAATGAATTCATTTCTGACCAAGCCAGAGTGGGCAATTTTCTTTTGTAGTTTTGAATTTTTGGTGCATGGAGAAATCAGCAATGATTTCATTTGGGACTGAAGGAAACGCTTTGTTCAACATCAAATGAGAAGTGGGAGGGTTTTACTCTTCTGAGTATGGTCAGATGTAATGCAAGTCCATGAGAAAAGAGAATGAGCCCTGTGAGCTGAGAAATTGGAGTGGCTCCTATGAAAAATGTCACTCTAAAGTGTTTCAGACTTGGGATGGAGGGGAATATTGCTTTCTGCTGTAGCTTTTTCAACTGAATATTGCCAATACAGATAAATCTGGGGAGGTTTTTTAGCCCAGCCAACGTGCCAGTGTCACCCAGCTCTGGTGGGTGAGCCACAGGCCCCCAACCCCAAGCTTTAGTACCCAGGCAGGGGGTTTGTGGTTGCTCCTCCTCTGAGAGCACAGCTCTGCTCTGCCTTAGCATCATCTCCAGACCTGCAGCTGGGAGGCAGGACACCCTCCTGAGCTCTTCCAGTTTATCCTCACGCCTGGTGTTTGCACAGCTTCATCCTCCACAGCTCCTCCTATTGCTTACCTGAAGTGAATCACATTGCATCCACTCAACGCTGCTGGAGCAAAAAAAAGAGATAAATTAAAAGGAAACCTTTTAAAAAAGACTTCTCACTTGGACACCTTTGTTCCTGCCTCAGTGAAAAAGAGAATGGTGTTTTCATAGTCAGGGCTGTGGAAATGAATGTAGATGAAATGGTACAGTGTAATTAATTAAATGATCTCCAGGACCTTAGGAGTATTGCCAGCGTGCAGAGCACGTAATTGGGAACACACTGCCTGAATACATCATTACACACACAGACACATGTGCAGTGTGTGCCAAGTCCAGCCACTTCAATCCAGCAGGATCACGCGTGGACTGTCCTGTAAAGCTGCTGGAGGCAGAGCTGGTGAGAGCCCAAGGAAGGGCTGCCTCCTCTGGGACTCCCCAGAGAGAAACATGTCCCCACTCATGGAACAAGCCTGGACCTTCCAGGAATCACACAATGTGTGGCACGTGGACACGGATCTGTTGGGATGTGTTTTGGGTGGGCCAGGCCATGCTGCACCGCAGGAACCACCCGTGCAGCAGCTCAAGCAGGACTTGTCTTGGCTGGTTTGGGAGGAGTTTCTCTCTGTGGTGATAGTTGTTACGTACCAAAGCAGTGATTTGTTATTTTGCCTTTTTTCCTTCCCTTTTGTAACCCTGCCCTGGGTTGGAAGTGTTGGCAGGAGTCTCATGGCCTGAGCAGTCTCAGCCTGCTCGCATCTCCATGCCCCGCTCTGCGCTCATTCAGTTCTGGCTCCTCTGGGGGGCTGACCCCAAACTTGCTGCGGCTGAAAGATCTGTCAGCTAATTTCATTGAATTTTAGCCCGGATTTAGCAGGGTCAAGGCAGATCACAGAAAGCAGAGTTGTGAGGGAGGATAGCCAGGCACTCACAAAGGAAAAGTGCTTTAAACATTCAAGAAGAAAAGTAGCCGAGGAAAATGATTTTCAAAGCTCCCTCCATGAAATCTGTGTCAGGGAAGGAGCACAAAGTGCAACGTGTCTTGCAGCACAAAAGGTGCTCTGTGAGGAAGCAGAAGGAGCTACCTGGTGATTAAACTTTCCAAATGAGCCACTGGTGGAGGAGCAGACAATAACTGCAAATAAATGGGTATCACAATTCCTTCTTCTTTCTTGCCCTGGGGAAGAAGGAGAATAACTTGCCGTGAGTCTCAGGGGGAGCTCTATGGAGGGCTCAGAGTTCCAGAGCTCTGCCAGGGGCAGAGGCACAAAGCAGAGGCTGTGGGCACAAGGGGGAGGGTTGAAAGAGCAGAACTGGGGGCACAGCAGAGCCAGGGAAGGGATCCAGGTTGGCAAAGAGACCAGAGGAGGGGAATGAAGGGCAGCAGCAGCGCTGCTTCGTGACCCTGAGGTCTTGCGTGGCTCTTCTGGTTGGATCTCAGCTCATTCCTGGGGGAGCCTGGAGCCCTTTGCTCCCTGGGCAGGGCAAGAGAGGCATGGAAAGGCCAGACATCCCCTGCTCCATGGATGGCTGTGCCGAGGTTTGGGATCAGGAGAGCAGCTGGAGGAGCACAGCTCCTGCTCTGCCAGCTTCAGGATCCTGTCCCAGGGGGCTGGTGGGGTGAAGGCTGTGGGATCCCCACGGACAGAGGCACCTGAGGCAGATGTTGGGTCTGGAATGTCCCGTGTGGCACAACCTCTGAGGCCACAGGGTTAAAAACCACAGGCATTTTGTAGGCCTGATCTAGGAAGCTTTGAAAGGACTTGCTTTCCAAAGACATCTCCTGAAAACCAGCTCCACTCCATAGGACAGTCCTCCTGGCAACTTCTGCTTTGGAAAAATTTGGGTTTTCTTCCTCTTCTGCCTGTTCTGTGATGCTCTCCTTTCCCCGTCTCCCCCTTTCTCCTGCCATCCAGCAAATCATTTCCTTTGGCTCCTTCTCCAAGCTTCTTCATGCATGTCACAAAATCCACCAGATCTGAAAAGGGGGAGGAAGGGGAAGGGGAAAAACACAGCTTTATAGCACATTCAGTAAGAACCCACTTTATTATTTATAATGCTCAGCTGTAAGCAATAAACACAGGCACCAAATGTAAATTCTGCCACTTCCTTACCCTCTCTCTATAATTCACATCATTCAATGTCTGCCTTAATGTGCTTCTATTTGTCTGAGCTACACATTTCTTGGTGTGATTTTTTTTTTCTGATGAAATAATATCTCCACGTATAGTTCCCTTCCTCTATCCTTAGTCTTGTAAATTAAATTAATTTAAAATTCAAAGGGATAATATTCTGCTAAAATGATCTGCTGCATCATTGCAGGTCGTGGTGTTGAACTGTAAAATAAAAGCCTGTTTATAACTTATCATTTACAAGGCTTTCTTCTCCCAGAAACTAGAAATGTCGTGGGTAGAGCCATGTGAGGAGTTGGAAAGCTATCCATTCTCTGCATAAGCAGAGGGAGATGTTCACATATCCTGGGACTGTGGCATTCAAAAGGTTATCTAACTGGACTTGTACAATCCAGTGCACTGTTGTTTGAGCATCCCCCCTCCCTAAGGCCTTACCTTTGCCTTTAGGGTGGTGATTTGGTGGGATGAAAGAAATCCCAACAGTTCCTTTGCTCCCAGTTTCCTTCAATTGAACACTGTGGTCCTGAGGTGAGGCAAAGCCAGGAGGAGAGACTAAAGATCCACATCCCATTTCCATATCATGGATCTGCTCCTCAATTACGCCTCAGGAGCACACAAGTTGATTTTTCCAGAAGGGGCATGAGAAGTTGTTGTTGCCCGTTTCCTCACATCTCAGAAACAGCAGAAACTTCTGTCAGAATTTTCCAAGATAATTTTCTTCAGTATTCCATTTTCCCATTATGTAGAGAATGCAAAGATTGAGGAGAACATTTAGGTCTGTAATGAGCTAGAAATGTTGCTGCTGCCAGAAAGGGCTCTGCTCCCCCTGGACCTGTTCAGTGTGTGAATCACAGACTATGATGAGTTGGAAGGGACACCCACAAGGACCATCGAGTCCAACTCCTGGCCCTGCACAGGACCATCCCCAAGAGTCACAACCTGTGCCTGAGAGGATCATCCAAACACTCCTTGAGCTCTGTCAGGCTTGGTGCTGTTCAGTGCCTGACCACCCTTAGTGCACAGCCTGAAAAACAGAGCAGCAGGTGCAAAACCTGCTCCAGCTTCCATGAAGCATTTCCAGGCTCCCCCATCCTTAGCACTGGGCAATTTAACAACCCTGAGTGAGCAACCCCTCCTTTTGATGGAGAGATTATGGAGAAAAGACTCGTCTTCTCCACCCTCTCCTACACCCGAGGCCCATTCGCAGGTACCGCTCCACCGGTGCAGTTCTTTCCTGCTGAAGGATCCTTCCTCCAGTCTCAAGAAATGGGATTTGCAGCCATTCCTTGGGGAGACAAGGCCAGTTCTCTCCTCCCTGGCTCAGGAGTGTGGCCAAACACATCTCATTAGCGATGCACTGTGATTGACTTTAAGGTTTCCTCACAGCCCGACCAAGCCCCATATCAGTTTCCTTTCAGTCCCTTAATGAAGACAGTTCTCTCACACTCCTCATACATCATATTGCAATGGCTCCTTCGGTGTGGCTGGGGCTTCACTGGTAGTTTTGTAATTTATGAGACTCTTAGTGGCTTAATTATGCCGTCAGCTCCATCTGTCACTTAACTGATATGAGGAATGATGGGATGCCATTAGCCAGCTAATAGTTGCTGTAAAGAGTATTGTTTTATGCCATTTAATCGCAGGAACATAAACAGTTTTTGCTCCCCGATATCCATGCTTGCTTTGGTAATGATATTTAAGAGGCCAGTCTTGACATCTGTCCTTCTGCCTGAAAAAGAGCTGGAGGAAATAAAAGGAAACTATCAGCAACAAGTCTAATTAGATTTACCATGAACATGACGATCATTTGGCTTCTTTTTTTTTCTGTGCTGCTGGAACTTCTTATTTTAATCTTGGGGCTTTTCTTGCTTCTCATGTTGAGCTCTCGTGATCAAGGCCAGAATGTGGTGTCTTCAACCCCATGAGGGAATTACTGGGCTTGGAAAATTCGCATCTGAGCCCCTCATATTTGTTAGCATATCCTCCCTCTTTGCATGTCCGTGAAGTAATACTCATTTGGTAGCTGGAGAGCCAAGGTACAGGAGACCCTGAATCGAATCTGCTGCAGGACAGAATCACTTGGTTTCCATTTTAGATGGCAAAGTCAAAAATCTAAAGCTTATAAACCCCTCTCAATCCTTGTTTAACCCCAGAGCTACCCGAAATGCAATTTTCAGCATTAAAGTTTTTCAGGCACCAACATTCCTGCCTCCGAGCTCGCCAAGGAGGGGCTCAGCCCTGGCAGGACTCTGAGCCTTGTCTGAACCCCTGGCAATTTTTGGCAAAGTGCTTTGCTGCCAGCCTTGGTGCTGTTCAGTGCTGAGAATTTGTGGAGGCTGAGGGCGTGGTAACTGTGAGGGAACTGGAGCCACAGAAGCGTGTTCACCTTTCCCAGTTCAGCTATTTTAATCTCAGACAGAGCTGTCTCTGTTCTTCTGCTCCTGCTCATCCCACGTTTGATTTGATTCCTTCAAACATTGCCTTCACCTCTCCTGACAGCAGCCACTGTGAGCCAGGACAAATCCTTCTGGTACAGCCATGTGGTGTTTTTGGCTTTTCATTATCCAAAACGTTCATGTGGATTGCCCCGTGCCGGAGGTGTGGAACCCACAGCCCAATGGGTTAAGCCGACAGCATCCTCATGTCCAACAAACCTCATTCCCAGCATACACCAGGGCCTGAAAAGAGGCAAATTGCTGGGAACACAGCGTTCCAGTCCTCTTGGATGGTGCCCAGGTTTCCATTAAAGTGCCGTGACTCCTTGGCATGACCTACATCCCGTCAGTGAGGGGTTACGGCACGTTGGCCGCTGGTCACTCTCCTGCTCCGATAAGTAGCCATCAATCAGCAGGGACCTGCTGCAGTCACACGGCAATAAAGCTGGAGAGATTATTTGCTCCTCTGTCATTCAGAATAAATGTATCCCAGAGTGCTTTGTAGAATTAATTAATGGACAAAGGAGAGAGAAATTAAGAGCTGAAGACTAGGAATGAGAGCGAAGGCTTGAGATGAGATGCGGAGGGATGTCGTGTAGTAAATATCTGCACTGGGACTGCAGGGGGGCATCATATACCACTGGGTGACAAGGCAGAGATAAGCAGATGCAGATTTGGCCTGTAAAATATGTCATCCCCCACGCTGCTGATGGCAGCTCAGCACAGGAGCTCAGGGTCCCCCTGCCAGCCCCACTCCTGGCTGTTCCACGGATTAAACTGCTGCCTTCCTTTATCCCTCACTTTCTCCACATCAGGCAGCGATGGCTGTATTTTGTGGGATGTGCACAGCTTCGTTCACCAGTGGCTATAAAGTACATGGCAGTGTCTCTGTGAAAGGCACTCCATAAATCCCAGATTTTATGGCTAATTATTATTTATGGGAACATGCGACTTAGGGACTCCCCCTCTATAAAAATGGTGTAATGCGTGAGGGTCAGCCCTAGAACACGGGCTGTCCTTGGTCAGGGTGAGAAGGAGGGAGTCAGGAGGGGAAGAAGGGGCATCTGTTTGCTTGCAGTCCCTTCCCACACAGTGCTGAGCACCCCGGCAGCATTTCCAGGTTCTGCACAGTTCGTGGAGGTGGGTGGAGGAGAAAGCAAGTGGCCGTGTCAGCAGTGCTTCTGCTCAACCTTCATTAGACACTGGAGAAGCCACTTGGAAGCAAGACATTTGATTGCCCCAAGGGGTGGAAGAGGCTCAGTGGGGAAAGTACCTCCAGCAGCAGCACTGCTCACCAGAGGAGTTTCTTACTGTAGGATGTGCCATGCCTGGCCCCGTGTGAGACACAGATTTTGGGGAGTAGGTCAGACCCAGAGCTGTTCGTCAGCAGAGTGGTGGGCTCAGCTCTGCCTCACGCTGCTGCCAAGCCTTGAGCTGCTGCCAAGCCCATGCTCATGCCCAAGGTGTGTCCTTCACCCCTGGAGTCCTGGTGAGCGCTGGTCTCAAAGCTGAAGGACATCACTTGGGGTTGGGAACAGCACGGATCCCACAGAGCTCATCAGAGCGCCCGTGTGAGCAAGCACAGCTCCTCCAGCCCTCCTTCCCTCCTCATTAAATCCCTGCGCTATAAAACAAAATGTCAATTTTCTTTTTAAACATCTTTTATGGCAGATTTGATGCAGCTTGGCAGATTGATGGCCCTGGTGACTGACGGCTCCCATTTATCCTCACGTCAAGCGTGCAGGATTCCCCGGCACAGGCAGCCCTGACAGGGAAGGAGCGCTGGGAGGGGGCAGCGTGCCAAGGAGGTGGTTGTGGCCCTCTCAGTCAGCCCTGGCACTGTCTGCATGACCAGACTGCTGTGCTAGTTCCTGGTGTCTGCTTGCCATCGGGCTGAATTATCCAACCCAGCGTTAGAGCTGTCTCCTGCAATCGACAGCGGGCTCGGAACTGACCTGTGCTGCCGTGGCAGAGGGGAGAGCTGCGCAAATTAACAAGGCTGCTAATGAAGGCTGAAAGCAGATGCAGCTTCAGGAGGGCAGCCAGAAATGTCTCCGTGTCAGGGCAGCAGGGTGGTGGGCAGAGCTGCACAGACACCTCCGTTTCCAGCCAGGTGCCCTGCTGGGGGTGGTGAAGGAAGAGGAGAGGGAGAGAAGGTGCTTGTGGAGGGGATTTCTATTCTCTACAACCTCATACAGACCCCTGGAGTTCACAGCCCAAGCAGACCCTGTCAGAGGGACACATGGGGGAGTGTTGTCCCCTTCCAGCCCAGCAGGGCGGGAGATGAGCCAGTGCTGCCCGTGGGGACTGAGCAACACCGCTGCTGCTCCCCAGCCTTCCCCAGCCGCATGGGCCGTCCTCGCAGCTCCTTTCATTTCCCCTCGCCTCAGTTCAAAGGGAGAAGAAGAAAGCGGGGATCTGCAGCACCAGACAAAAGCCCTTTCGTGCAGGCTGTGTGGGTAGCGATGGCCCGTCTGTTCTGCTGACTTGGTGCTTCCACTCGAGTGAGAAGGCGCGGTGGGAAGGGTGGGAAGAGCCGTGCCATTTGTGCTGACAAGAGCAGTATTAGCATAACAAAGGCTAAATTTTTCAGCATCCGGTAGATAAGCTGAGAGATGCAGAAACAGCAAAGGCAGCCCGGTAAATAGAGTCTTTTCTTGCTCTCCTCATCTGTTCTTTCCTCTTTCCCTCCCTCACTTCATTGCAGGGCTTCATAGCGCCTCTAACACACTCCAGCTGCCAGCAGTATCCAAAATAATCCGAGCAAGAAGTGTATCCGAGCTGCTGTGCTCCCCTCTCCCCGAGAGGATGCTCGTGGAAAGGCAGAGCTCCAGTGGCAGCTGGAGAGTGGAATCTCTCCGTATGGCACTCCCTGCACTGGCAGAGGACGGGGAGAAGGGACCCGTGGGAGGGATGGCGAGGATGGGACAAGGATGGGACAAAAGCCATCTGGGCGTGGGGACCCAGGTTATTGGCCACATTGGTCCACTCTTTGATGCAGCACAGTTGGAGTGAAGGACGTGATGACTCCAGGACACGCTGCCAGGGGATTGTTTTAGGCAAAGGTCACTGTCCCATGGAGATAAACAAGGGATTTCTGCTCCTCTTCACCTCCACCACTGGTGTCTTTCATCATGGGTTGCTCAGGGGTTATGCTGTGTGGAAGAGGCTGGGTTCTGCTCCTTGCTGCCCAAAGCACAGCCATGTCAATTATTCATTTGACACATTCTTTGGCGGCTCAACTTGCTGTGAAACCAGGTGAGAAGGCAGAAAACAAAGGAGTTATTGTACAATTGAACTGCACCTCTTCAGAAGGACAGGCTTTAAAAGTGGCACTTTCCTTGAGAAAAGTCCAATGGGATTATTTTTTCCAATGGCTTAATTAAAAAAAAAAAATAAATCAAAACCTCGGCATCTTTCATGAAATACTTACCAGTGGTAAACCCTAAGGTTTCCATTCCTTGGCTTAAAAGCTTTTGTCAGGGGATTGAATGTGGTCAGTGTTTGACCTCAAAATACTCCCCAGGTTTTGGACCACAAATGAACATTTCCCAGGTTTGCAGACGCTGTGCAAAGCTTGGTTTCACTTGCAGCCTTGCTACTGAAAAGCTGTTTCATTAGGGAAGTGTCACTTGTCTTTCCCTGTTAAAACTAGAGACTGTGAGCCTTCATTTTAGCAGCCTGTGTAGCCACGGGGAGCAGAAGAGGTGCTGTGTGGTGTCTGTACCAAATGAACTCCATCGGGTTTGCTCGCTCTTTCTTCTTTTCTAAAACAAAGTAGAATCCCCACCACTGCTGCCTCCTCAAAGGGGAGGAGGACAGGGTTGCCAGGTGAGCAAAACTACAAAAATATTCTGTTCCTTGTTGGGCCTTTAATGAAGCATTTACAAGATCAAACAGGAAGAGGTGCCCTCCCACGGCCTTCTTAAAGCTGTAATTAATTGCAAAGTAAGTAGCATATAATTGCTTTCCCAAGAGCCCCCAAGAGAGCAGAGCGATACCTCGACAAAGGTGCTAGAGCAAGCAAAAGTTAATTAACATTAAGAATTAAGTGGCTAATTGCATTGTTCTGACAGCGCAGCTCACCCTCCCAGCAGGGTGGCGTTCCCAGAGCGTTTCATCGCAGCATCCCAATGTCTGCCATGACCCAAGGGACCATCTTGCAAATGAGATCCTGCCGTGGCATATGGGCTCAGCCTCTTGTGGATCATGCCTCTGCTGGATTTGGGTGGGCTGGCCCCAGCTCTTGGCCCCATCCTGGTGTCCACCACTCCCACAGCAGGCATGGCAGAGCAGCAACAGCAAAGAGCAGAGGACATGCCAGCCACCTCCCCACACAATAACTCTTGGGTTTCTAGACTCGCCCAATTTCCTTGAAAGCCTTCACCTTTTCTGGATGAATTTAATTAGCCAGAGGAGTCAGGAGTGCCAGACTATTAAGGGATTCAGCTGCCTGCTTTTAATGTGGTAAAAACATCTTCCATCTCCCCATCCTTGGGACAAGGAAAACTGAAGGCATGAGGACCCCAATGAAGATCCCAGGGTCTGGGAGCATTACATGGATGTGGCTACACTGTTAGACTAATATGAGCTGTGGAGGGGCCTTTCGAGCATGGTTGCACTGACCAAAGGAGCACTGTACCTGCAAGGGTGGCTCAGCACTCCTGGAAATCAGCTGGATAGCTGATAGGAGATTTTACCTTTCCACGCTATTGTGTTTCTCCACCACCTCTCCCCTCCTGTGCAGGATGTACTTTTCCCTCTGGCCTTGGCGAGCCACATGTCATGAGCTTAATCAGCCATTTCTATTCCCCCAGAGTACAGCTGGGGCACAGGAGAGCAGGTTGTTCTCTCCAGCATGACAGGCAACAAGTAGGATTGGAATTGCTTATGTGTGGACATGGAAAGGGTGAGAAGGCCATCCTGCTGTGGGTACCAGCAGACATTGCTTGTGCCGCCCTGTTCCAACCCTGTCACAGGCTCTGTGATGGAGGTGCAGAAGGAAAAGAGCTGAGAAGGGACCATGGCTGGGGTTCTCATCTAGTGAGGGAGCATATGCTGGGAATGGTCTTCTCTCTTCCAAGCAGGACATGCCTGAAGCTGTCCTCCCATCTCCAGATCAGTCTGTGCCTCTGTGGGTTGATACTGGGAGACCTGGAAAGGGTTTTCCTTCCCTACCTCCACTGTGGGACCAGACCCACTTGGTGGAAGAAGGTCAGTGAGCCAGTCAGTCTGCAGCTCTTTGCAGGGGGACCTGTGTGGCTGTGGCCACCACACTGGGGTCACTCTGTGCTGAAGGACTCGTGGCAATGCCCTGGCTCCAGGAGCAAGGTTTCACCTGCCCTGCACTGACAGCTCCTCCCTGTCAAAGCAAACTGAACACCTGCAGATCTGCAGAGGATCAGCCAAGTCCTGAGCTGGGGGAGCTGTACTGGGAGGTGGCGAGAGCTTTGCTTTGCAGCTTTTTGTGGAATATGTTCAGCGAGAGGCAGTCTGGAAGTGGTGTGTCCTTTGGGAATGGGCAGGAGCTGGCTGTGTTGGGGCACATTGCCAGGAGACCTGAGGGTATGCAGGGTGGGCTGGGATTAGCTGTGGTCTTGGGTATATCAGAGAAGAGGGTATGATTTGGCTGAGGATATCGTGCCTGCTTCCTCCTTCCCATGGAGCAGCTCCATGTCCATAGTGGCATCTCTTGGTTTTCTAGATAAAATAGAAGCACGACCTAGAAGATACCTGTGTAGGTGAGAAGCTCTTGGCTGGGAGATATTGAAAAGGAAATCCACTCTGGAGCCAAATTCAAATGACAGCTCAAAGAGCTCAGCACTGCACACTCACTTTCCACTGCTTGTTGTGTGTAAACACATGGAGAGACACCCTGCAGCTCCCTCCCAGTTTGTTCCATTCCCATTCCTACTCAGGTCCCTTTGGAAGCAACAATCCACGAAGCCCTGGTGCTTTCCATCGCTGGGCCCAGCATTCCTGCTGCTGCAGGGACCCCCCGGAGGCCTGAGCACAGTGTTTCACACTAACAGTGCTGTGATTGCACAGCGGGGCTCCCAACCCTCACAGCTCCACGGGGTCGTGAACTGCGAGGAGAAACTGTGAAGGATTCGTGCCTTTCCTCCCAGCTGGAAAAGGCTGAGGCAGCACCAGCTCCACAGGATCCCAGAAAACAGAGGCTGGATGGCTCCAAGACTCACAGAGAGATGTGGAGTTTTCTCAGTGTATGCTTCTTCAAAAGCCCTCTCCAAAATAAGTGGAGATGCCTTGCTGGCCACTGGAAAGCTTTTCATCCGGAGCTTGGAGACCTGGTAGCTCCAGCATTGTGAGAAGCACTGGGTTTATTTCATTGAAGATCTTGCATGCGTGACTGAGCTTTTCCCGCCCTCTCTCTCTGCTCCTGCCACTGCTAGCAGAAAGGAAGGTTTTTCCAGTATCATCCTCCTGAGCTGTTTAGTTCATCCTCCTCTGTCTTCATTTGGACCCTCCCTGTTTTCCCCCAGAGCATCCCCTGCATTTTGGTGCCTTCTGGGTGGGGGGACACCTCCCTCAGCTCACAGACTTAGTTCCTTGCTGTGCAGTCCTCGACCTCTCTTGCTGGGTTCTCCGGGGCTCTCTCTGACCAGGCCACCTGAAAGCACTGACCTGAAGCTCGGCTTCTCCTGTTGAGCTCTGTACATACACAAAAACTACTCGAGCCTTCAAGGACTTCACATTAACCTGCTCTGGGAATGCTCTTCATGGCACTAGACCTGTTTTCGTGGTCTGAGCATTAACATCCATGAAGGCAAAGGTAGAAGCCTGGCTCTCCTCTGGTGCCAGGGAGGAGCAGCCACACTTCTCCTCTCGGGTACCAGAGGGGTGCTGCCATCTAAGCACAAACCCTTTGCAGTGCAGAGGCTTTATGAGCCTATTTCTTAGATAGCAGCACTTGCCTTAACCTCTCCCCTGGCTCGTCTTCCTCTGTTATGTTCCTGTTAATTCTGGGGATATTTCTTCATCTCCTGACAGTCCAAATGCAGCAGCAAAGGTAATAAACAGAACATTAGCTGTGCTTTGTTAGAGGGAACGAGGCTTCACTGATAAAGAGGCACCAGGGCTGACAAGAGGAGTTGCTCTCCCGGGCAACATCTTCACTGTGTGTGGCTCCAAGTCATTTCCTCCTGCTCTGGAGCTGCACTGGCCTGCCTAACACCGGGTGAAACAGGGATGGGCCCATTCCCAGCTTGCTGTTGCTTCTTCTGGGGAAGAACAGACCACTGCTGTGGCACAGGAGAAGGTGGAGATGGAGGAGGAAGAAGCAGAGGAGAAATTAGGTGCCCTGAGTTGCCATAAGAATAGCTGGGATGCCCAAGTTGGGCAGAGTTGGTCCTCAATATGCTCAAAGATTTGATGCCAGAGGCTCCATCAGTCAAGTCAAGAACTCAGCAGTGATTTGCAATAGGCCTCACCTTACTTTTCAGTGAATGGCCCCAGGAACAGTCTCCCAGGGGGCTCGTGGAATTCAACTCCTGCTGGATGGCTTTGAAGAGGGTCCTTTAGCCAGGTCCACAAAAAGGAACAGTCAGGTCTGTGCTGATCTGAGAGACCTCCCCTCACTGAGAGACCCTCACCCACTCAGTGCCCTCACCCCGGGGTGGGTACAACGGGGGCCTTGGGGGCAGTGGGGCATTAAAACTTAACTCAGTGATGGAAGAACAAAATCTTGAAGCTCCTGTTTGAGTCTTGCTCAATGAACATGTGTCTGTCTGAGCTGGGGAGACGGCATGGCCAGGTCGGATGGCAGTGCCATTCTCCTCCCATGCCCTCAGAGGCAGAAAGCAGTGGGTGGGTGTTGCAAAAAAATCACCTGCCCTCAGACTGAGACAAGTTCCCCCTGCCCTTCCTCTTCCTGAACACTCTGTGAGCATCCTTCCTCCCTTGCTCTCTCCCAGCTGCATCCCCCTGCCCCCAGGCAGTTAACGCTGCAATAAGGACCATACTGTGCATCAGGTGGGAGGGGAGAAGAGGCTGCTCCTTCCTTTGGCCTCTCACGTTCCTCCTTGTGCTTGGATGGAGGGGAAATATCTGCCCCAAGGAGCCTAATGTAGCAGAACACTGGCAGTGCTGTTTAGGTAGCTGCCCGACATGGCATTACCCCAACAGCTAATTAAAGCGGGGCTGTCCCAAAGTGATGAGTTTGCAGGGAGGCTGCGAATCTGAAAGAGATTGATGTTGCATGGCTTATCAATTTTCAATCTCAACACAGCGAGATATTTATCAGGCTGCAGAGAACAAACACTTGTAATATTTAAAGGGGGAGGACTTTAATGAAATCCATTGCAGATCACCAATTTCTGTTCCCCTGGGCTCATTCCTTTCCTTCTCTTTTAGTCATTTTTCTTTTTTTTCAGTCTTATTTTCCTTTTTTTTTTTTTTTAAGCATACAATAGTCAATGAAGGGAGAAAATTTTCATTTAAAATACCAGTTTCCTTCATCTCCCCCCTCCTCTTTCCCTTTGGAAAGGTTTATGCATTTATTTGGATAAAAGGTTTTAAACAATAAAGAACTGTCTGCAGTAATTTGTGAAGATAATAGATTATCCTGGGAGGAGGCCTAGCTTGAAAAATTTCCTACTGCAGAATTCAGTCCTTGTCATTTAGTTATTTTATTAGGAAGAAAAAAGAAGGAGGGCAAGAGAGTCAGAGAGAGAACACAATTGCTGGGCTGAGTTATTTGCTGGAGTAAATCCTCCCATTTTTATTGAGCAGCATCTGAATCTGGTCTTTTCATACACTTGCTCTCGGGTCAGGGCCACGCAATCAGCACTGAGGGCTGCCAGGTAATTTCACCAAAGTCACCTCAAAGGGAAATAATGATGGCTCCATCCTCGGGCAGTCAGTTGGATACGGTCCTGGATGAAAAATACTCTGCAGCTTTCTCCAAGGAGGCCTAAAGAAAAAGTGCCTGGTCCCTGGGAGCAGCCCCTGGCATGGGATCCTGGCACAGTCAAGCTGAAATTCATCGGGGGTTCTGAGCTGGACCCGAGCACGCCGTTTAAGAACTCAGCTGTGGATTACAGGTCTGTTCCTAAGTGCTCATTAGTACACCAGGAGGAGATATTGTAATCAATTCAGGCTGGTTAAATCACTAATCAATAGCGAGAGGCTTTAGCTGATTCTGCTCAGCCCCAGCTTAGAACCACCTTCAATACCTTCCCTTGACACATTCACAAACACACTGCTCCCGTCTGGGCTGTGAGTCTGGGGCTGACTAATCACTTATAAACAACTTGGAGATGGATGGTTAATGAGAACTGCATGAATAATTGCTTTTTCATTTGGCTGCCTAACCAGAAAAAATGCAAAAATGAGATTTCTTTCTCGGAGCGGCCCAAAATAGAAAGTTTTCCGGCATTTTTTTCTTGCCATAAAGGAGCTCGTGCCCGTGAGCCCTCTCCACCTTCACAAAGCCTTTGAGAGGAAATGGAAGAGTCGGTGTAATCCAAAATAAAACAGATTTCTCTTTGTTTTACACTCATTTTGCTCTCTTTCGAAAATATTTTTCAAAATTAGGTTGAGGCAAATGTAATCTCGGAGTAGTGTTTTGAATGGAAATGGTTTTATTTTCCCGTTCTGGGAATAAAAGATCTCTTTGAAACCCAATGTGAAAATCTTCTGGCGCAGAAGAAAAAAAGCCTTTTCCATCATTTATTAAAGGTGTCTGAAAGAATCCCAGATCACTGTGTTCCTCAAACACTGCTGCCATTCCTCCTGCAGGTCTGTCATATGGAAAGATGAGAGGATGGAGTGGTGGGCTGACCCCAGCTGGGTGCCAGGTGCCCCCCAAAGCTGCTCTGTCACTGCCCTCCTCAGCTGGATGGCAGTGAAAACACAAGGAAAGCCTCATGGATTGAGATAAGGATAAGCTGGAAGCTTCTGGCAGCTTCTCACAGGAGCCCCCTCTGTAGCTCCCCATTTCCAAAACGTCTCCCAGTGCAGATTGTGACCTGCATGTGAAGACAGACCTCCCAGAATAACGAAATACCTGTGGACAATCTGACATTTCCATGGGCTTTCTGGATTTATTGGGTTGGCTGTTGGCTCCTCCCATAGACAGTTCCACCTCAGGAACTTGTAAAGCAGCGTGAGCTGAATGCAAATAGCATCTGGATCCACCTTATTTGCACTTGCTCAAACTTCTGTGAGGATGTTTTATTCTTTTTTAACGGTAAATTTGGGGTTGGCTTATAAAACCAATCCCTAATTGAGTGAAAGAAATCCAAGAAGCTCCAAATACCCTGAAACACACTGGTTTGCACCAAGCTATAAGCCTGTTTTGCATTAAATCAGGTTTTCTCTGTAAATGAGACCTTCACTGTAATTGATGTTCAGCAGCTTATTCTGGTTTCTTTGCCTCTTTGGTTCTGGTAATTTGCCTTCAGCAAAACACTGAGGACACAAAACTGCAGAGGAAAGCAGGGGGTGCTCAGTAGGACAGATCTTGGTGGCACAAGCTTTTCCTCTCCCATTCCCATGTGACCAGCTCCTCACCTGTGGCAGGAGGACCCTGTGGGAAGACTGAGCCCAGACCAGTATGTCCCATGCCCTCAGGTTCAGGTGCTGGTTCTCAGGGTGGGGGCCTGGGGGTCTCCAGGTGGGGTGTCTGATGACTTGAGTGTCTGTAGTCATTGTTCCTTCTTGGGGCAGTGGCAAATCCTACCTTATTAATGATTTAATACATCTTATGATTTAATCTTATGATTTAATCTTATGATTTTGTACATCTGGACAAACTCAGTCCCACCTTGCACATACTGGGACTGCACAGCTCCTTACCCACGGCATGGTGGCCCCAGGGTATCTCTTGGGCACGTTCCAGCCTTTGCTCTGTGTGGCCAAATTCACCCCACAGTGCTGAGCACAGGGTGTGAAATCTGCACCCCCAGCCACATCTGGGCAGGGGCACATCTGGGTGGCCACAGCCCCTCTCGCTCTGACACCATCCCAGGACACAGGCTGGGCATTCCCACGCTGCCTGCACCCACTCCCCAAGAACCCTGGCAGCCACGGGAGAGAGGTTAGGCATGGGAGCTGCTGGAGGTATTCCCTGGTGCCGGGATAAGAAGAAGAGCAAATACTGGAGACAGAATAATCCATATGGTAAACATGAGCAAACATCCTCAGGGGGGATGCCCTGGGAAGGTTCCCATGACCAACCTGTCACTGGGGCTTCTGTATCCAGGCTTGGGGTGATGGCTGTGGTTATACCTGTATGTGCCACCCGGGTGATCCAGTGGGAGCAATCCATAATAACCCACAGGGGCAAATCCAGGGGGACAAACCTCCTGGAGGCAGCTCAATAAGTGAGCCAGCACAGCAACCTCCACCACAGTTTAGTGAGCACAGCTGGTCTCTCAGAAGGAGTTCAGAGATAATTCCACCTCTGCATTGAAGACTTTCAATGACTGTTAATGAATTTAAATGATGGGGATTTTCTTTTCATGCTTCATTGCATATGCTCCTCACATTAAGATGCTAATTAAGAATACATCAGCCCAAGCTGGGAATGATGTGGACACTGAGCAAAGTGGAGCTGAGCCAGTGACTTTGGGGCTCCTCAGTGGGATCTTTTCTTGGAGTCTGATGAATTATTTGCTTCCAAGGGTCTGCTGGGTACAGGTCCCAGCATGAGCTAAGATTTGCTGTGGGTTTTGTGTCTCCATGGCTTGTTTGATCCCGCTGGGATATCTGAGGGCAGTGTGGGATGCTCGGGCAGCCTGGGCTGTCAGCTCTAAGCACAGACCTGTGTGAGCAGGGCAGTCGTTCTGGGCTCCTGTGTAACCAAGAGAAGAGGGCTCTTCTCAGGGTACAGAGGACAAATCCCTCAAGGGCTAATGAATACAAGCTCCCCATCACTGACCCAGGAAGTCCCTGAGCAAATTGTTCCCAGCAAACTGTTGGAGGTTGTGAGATATTCTGGATAATACCACAACAGGTTTGCACTTCTCTGGTGTTTTCCCAGGCAGCCAACTTTGCCTGGGCTTGTGGTGCTGTTATATTCTTTTCAGGTCATTTAAAGCAAGACCTTGCCTTGTTTTTCTGGGTTTTGTTCGCTTTTGGTTCTGATGGTGCTTCCCAGGAGGCACCAGCCTGGTGCTAACACATGTCACTGTCAAGCATCCTGTTTGTAAGGAGGGTTTGGCACTGGGATGTCCTGATTTTCTGGGTGGGAACTCTCCCCATTTAATATACCAAATTCTGCTGGAATAACTCAATAGCAGTGGCTGAGAAATTATTTCTAAGACTGGACTGAGCTAAAGGCTGCAATTACTTCTTAAAGTCAAGGGGAGGGTGAGAGAGAAGTAAAGGTTTATAAATCATAAAACCTATTAATCTAATCCTAGAACAAATTTACAAATTCTAAAATGGATTTGTGGAGATGATGGGGAAAAAATATGGATTTTGCAAATCTTAACAATTACTCCTTCTTAAAGAGCTTCTTGCTTTCCAGAGCAGCTTTGTGTTTGGGACAGTTTAGTGAGAGATTGTTCCATCAGGCTGCCTGTGGCCCCTCATTATGAGAGGGATTGGAAATGCTAATTCTGGGGCTGAAACTCTGCTCAGTCCTGGGAAGCTCTGTCTGCCGTGTGAGGAAATGAAGTGGTTTGCCTGAAAACGTGCAGGATTTAGAACTTGGCTCCCATAGCTGTTAGGAAAGGACACTGGAAGGTCACAGGGGACCTGGGCTTATGGGAAGGTGGTGAGATGTGCACCGTGGCCAACCCAGCCATGCACCCAGCTGAGCAAGGCAGGAGACATTTACTGAAGGATTCGGGGAAAAGAAGCCAGGGAGTTGCTGGGAAAGGGAATGAAGACCCTTTGAAGGGTGGAGGGAGCAAACTAGGAGGTGGAGAAGCAAGGAGGTGCACAGCTGAGATCTCAGACTTGGTCCAAGGGATCCAGGAGAAAACACCACCCTTATCCAAAATCTAGAAGAGCAGGAAAAAAGGCTGGTCTGGGGAGTGAGGAGCTTGTTTTGAAGTGGAGGCTCTTGGCTTATTAAGCTCAGCAAAACAGAAGTTGAGTGGGCACAGGATCACTCCCTCTGTGTATCTCACACTGAATGGCACCGTGGAGGGAGAAGGATACAGACACTTAAATATAAAATTGGCATGGGGGAAAACAGGCATAAATACATTTCAGATGGAAATTTCAAAAAGGGTCCTACTGACAGAGGAGGAAGGTGGTTGTCTTTGGCTGTGATGACCCACAGGAGAGATGCAGTATCAGTTCTGGGCTCCTGAGCAACATGTGGCACCGTGTGGTGCCAGAGACAGCGGATATGGATGGGAGGAAACACAGCACAGCAATATCAGCTGCTGCTGGGAGCTTGTTTATCTCTGTGGGGATGGAATATCCAGGACCTGGTAGGTGGGGGAGATAAGGAGAGGCCGTGAGCACACGGCGTGTGTATGACAAATCAAAAGGGACGCGATAAATTAGGAAAGGGAAACGTTTATTTATCGAGCTTTTGAATGCGTGTCGCACCCAGTTGAGAAGGGAATTAATTCATTCATTGAACGCGCTCACCGTGGCAGATGAAGTGGCGGCGCCAGATCCTGGGTGGCTGCTGCTTCACTGGGGGAGGCTGGTGGCACAGAGGGGATGGAGCTGGCCCTGGGCAGGGGACAGCCTGGTCCTGACACGGGGTGAGAGCTCAGCCAGGAGATGCTCCTGACCAAGCAACCCTGAGGGGGGATTTAGTCTAAATCAAACACAAATTTACACAAGGGGGTTTTTTCACCTTTGCTGCACAACTGCTTGTGGTTTGTCAGATATTTGGCTCCTGTGATGGCTGTAGCAGCTTCCACCTTTTCCCTTCCTCTTTTCAGACTCAGACAGGCCATGCCATGTGCTGACTCCCCGTGCCTGGGGGTTTTTCCCTCTTCAAGGGAGGCTCTTCTCCTTGTGCCCACGTAGCAAAGAGAACTGCTCTCCCAGGGCTTTGGAAACAACAGAGGTGCAAACTGTTTGCCCCATCAAAGGGTGTGAGGAGCCCTGGCAGCCACCCGGGCTCGGAACAGGCCACATCCCTGCACACCCTGATCAGGAGGGTGTGGATGGCAGTGGATACTGGCACCTTACTGGTTTTTGCAGCTTTCTGGAGGCGAGTGATGGGGATTTACTGGTGCACAGGTTGCCCTGGGGAGTGATGCACATCGTGTTCATTTGGAGAGTAATGAATTGCACAGATGCCTGAAAACCGGTGTCTAAAATGTTATTCAAAGGCCAGCTACAAGTTCATCTGACATGAGCCAATATCCCAGCCCTCTTGGCAGCTGGATCCGTGCCAGAGCACGAGCTGAAGCAGCCTGAGTGCCACCAACAGATCCTCTTCCACTGTTGGGACGTGACAGGCACGGTCGTGCATCCTCCTGGATCAGGCAGGACAGTGGTGCCTCACCTGGGAGTGGTGGCACCAGGCCAAGGCAGCACATGGAGCAGGGCCAGCTCTCTGTGGTGACACTTGTGCTCCTGAGTCCACCCCCACAGCTGGGGACTTCCCTTGGAGCCCCCAGGCTCGGCCTTTTGTGCCCACCTGCGGGCACAGCACAGGGCGCTCCGGCAGCAGAGCCCGGGGTGAGCGGGATGCCAAGGCAGCACAGCTCCCAGCTGGCTGCAGACACCCGCTCCTGGATGGCTGACAGCTCGCTGGAGCCAAGCAGGGCAGCAAAGGGGCTGGAGCTGCACAATGCAGGGAAAAGAGCATTTTGGAGAGTTTGCAGCTTCCCCTGAGAAAGCCTCTTCTGGGTCAGAAGTTCACGTCTACAAAGGGTGGCCTGGTTTTTGCTGTACTTCTGGATTCCTCTCACACAGGAATGGCCATGAATGATGTTTTCTGTCATTCTTAACTGGCAAGGAGATTCTGCCTCATCCTGGAAGATAATGACCTGGCTTAAGTTATTCATGACTTCATCACCCCTTGGCCAGACTACAGCACTGCTGTCCCCCCGAGCCCCGAGCCAGCCCCACACTGTGTCAGCACAGAGCCTGACACTGCTCCTGCCCTTCAGGTGGCCAAATCCACAGAGGACAGCCCCTCACCCCGGGTCCAAGAGCTGCACGGACCCATGAGGGGACAGTCCCTGTGCTGGGTGGGAGCTGGGCTTTGTAGGAAGGAAGAAAGTGAGGGCTTTGTACCACTCAGAGCAGTAGAGAGGTTTTGGTTGTGTCCGCACTGGGGTTTGAAACTGATCTTGTGTTTTCCCACAAGGAGAGTCCAGGACCTACATGTGGGTACAAAAGGCCTTTTACCTCTGTCCATAGGTCTCGTAGGGAGAGCACCATCCCAGAGCCACTGCAGCCACACAGGTATCTCCAAAATCTTCACCTCCCATCTTCCTGCCACGGCTCCTTTGGGAATCTCCTTGCTTTGCCCCTGGACACTCATCACTGCCAGCAGGAAGAGAAGTGGGAGCAGAGAGCAGGGGACTGAGCACTCCTGCTCAGCACCACTTGCTTATTCATTGCTGCTTCTCCCTCGGCTCCACAGCACATTTCATCTCTCAGGCAGGAGAGTCTTTCCACACTGGAGCCTTGAAATGATCCTCAGCCACGATGGGAATCAGCCACTGTCGCTGTTTTGTTCCCAGCTCTGAATGTGTGCTCGGAGAGAAGGAAAATGTGTGATCTAAGATGAGAAAGGGGCTGTGATTCTTCCTCTCCTCCTTCACTGCTCTCTAGACAATGTATAAGGGAAAACCAATTTGTGCAGAAGAAGCAGGAGCGAGGAGTTTCGGGAACAAAACAAACGGAAGAAAATAAGGCTATTGAAGAAGTGTCAAGTTGGGAAGACTGGGAAGACAGGGCAGAGCTGTTTGTTAATACACAGAGCTGGAGACTGCAGAAAGGAGACAGGGCCAGCTGGAACATCAGTCCAGGATCTCTGTGTTTTAATCCTCTGGGAGCAAGATGTTTACTGAGCGAGGGCAGGGAAGAGTGCATGGGATATGATAACAGCTGGGAGCAGAGGGGATTTCTCCTCCTCCCAGGGTACAGTCAGTGTGCTGTGGGTGGGACGTGCACCTTCCTGGGCCCTGAAGAAAACCACCTTCTGCCAAGGGACAGCAAAGTGCTGCCTTGAAGACTTCTGCTCTGCTCAGGTCCCTGCTGCCACCACAAGAGAAGTCATCACATTTTGAGGGGAGGAAGGTAGAGCCGCACTTCCTTTCATTCTCCATCTGGGCTGTGGTCCAGGAGCAAGGCACCACCCAGAGGGATGGATCCCTGCAGAGGAGGGGGCAGGAGGCACCCCTGGAGTGACTGACACCCCCCGTGCCTTATTGAGTAGACATCGATCAGCTGTCTCTGCCCACGGTAATGACAGCGGAGTCGATGCTAATCAGCCCGTTTGTTTCCAGAGCAGGATCCCTGTGTGTGTGAGTGGATGCCAACGAGGCTCATTTCGGATGAGAGATGGTGCATTAATTCAGTCAGTGAATTCCCTTGCACTCTTTGGACACCCCAGCAGCATCCCCCGGGTCATGGCACAGGGAGACTTCCCTGCCCCCAGTTTGCTTCATAAGAGGAGGCCATGAGGGCCTGGAAATAGGACACTGAGATAAATGTCCAGACTTTGCCTTCTGTCCTATCTGTAGCCCAGATTTGGTGCCTTATCTCCAACCAGTGTTTCCTGATTGCCAGCCCTCTCTGGAGGAATACAAACAAAATCTGTGCACCATGTGCTTTGGCCACAATGATTTTCATTTAGTGCTTCTGTTTCTTTTTCTCCACCCACAATTTGATTCATACCCTTGCAGAGGAAGCATCCCTTCTTCCTCTGACCCCAGAGGGACGATGGCTGGTCCACTCTGAGATTCTGGGGTAATCTTCCTTGGGTATATTACTCCTTTATACAGCTCACACAGTCCCTGGCCCAAAGAGCTGTTGCTCTCCTCAGCTCGCTGCAATGGGTTTCTATTATCAGCAGCTTCTATCCACAAAGCAATTGATAATAACAAATAATTAAAAATGCATTTCTGTTTCAGCAGCCTCCGGGTGCTCTCTGTAGTAGAAACAAGAGCTTGTCAGTGTGAAGGCCCACAGGAAAATGTGTTTTTCTCAGCTGTGAAGTGTTGCTCCTGAACCTTTTTTTATTCTAGTCTGTGTCCATCTTCTGTGCTGCTGTTCCTCAGGTCAGGGGCTGTATCTTGTCTGGTTCTGCACTGTGGGATGCCAAATGCAGGCAGTTTGTTGTTATTTTTCCATGCTGTTTGCTTGCTTGCTTCATTCTGGAGCTGAAATGACGTGCGGAGTGGATTGAAAAGCTCCGCTGCTGCTTTTAAATAATTCCCTGTGTCGATTGTCTTGTTCTGGAATGTGAACAGGGTTTCCTGATTTAGTTAAATCCACTTCCAGTTCTAACCTGCTCCTTTGCCTGGAGTCAGAATGTCTGTGAGGGGAGGTATCACAGGAACACTCGCATGGACAGCTGGCCTATGGAGCTCCATCCCAAAATGCCAGCCTCCATCCCTGCAGTATTTATGGGCTGCACAGCCCTGAGCTGACTGGCAGAGCTGGCAGGGGCATGTGGGGGGCAGCAACCACAACGACTCAGAGGAAACCAACCCCAGCATCTCTTCTCCTCCCACCCTCCAGCACTTCTGGGGCAGTTTATTTATTAGCTTTTAGAATAAAATAGTGCAATCATTTGCAGAGGTGGATTTGCTGTGCTGTGGGTGAGAACACCTCCCACAATGTCTCCCCATACAAGATAGACACTGTGGAGCTAAACATGGATCCACCACCCTCCAGGGTGCTCCTACATTCCCCCTGTGTCCCATTTGCCACCGTGCTGCCAGGGGTGTCACTGCTGGCCATGCCACAAGCACATGGTGACCATGGGGCTCCAATCCCTCCCTCCACAGACGAGTCCCCGAAGAGACAGGTCCCCCCAAAAGGCCGTGGGGAGAGCGTGGCTGTGTCTCTTCCACCAGCCCAGCATCCCGTCCCTGTCTGCAGGATGCACAAAGCCACTGGGTGTCAGTAGCATCCCACTTCCCGGCCGCTCGTGGCCGTGGATTCAGGAGGAATCTCCTCCATGGAGAGCAGAGCTCTCTCTCTGGAGGGCAGGTCACGCCACACACCCGCTCGGGAGAGGCAGGAAGGTGGGACCAGCCCCATCTCTGGAGCTGCTGGTTGTTGGCCGGGTTTTCCCACCCCGTGGAGCTCCAAGGAGGGCTGGTACCACCCCAGGAGCTGCAGCAATAAGGCTGAGCAGTGGGATAGCCTGTGCAGCCTTGGCTCCTTGTCAACTCCTGCCTGCTCTGGCTGAGGTGGCTGCTTTTCACAAGCGCTCCCAGGACATGGGATTTTCTCCCAGCCATCTCTTTCCTCCTGGCTCGGCTCCAAACCTGTCCTGCACTCTCTGTGTCACCCCTTCCACCCCCCATTGCCCTTCTCACCCATTGCCCAGCCTGAAGGAAGCTCGTGATCCCTTGAGGTGCTGCTGCCTGGTGATTTGCAGATCATGTGGGGTTTCTTCCTAGCCTAAACCAAAGCTCTTTTCAGGGATGTGCCACCTGTGGGGTGACATTTCTGTCTCAAACCAGAAGGAACAAAATGTCCTGTGCCCCAGGACAGCCAGAGGATCCATAATCCTGACCCCCATGGAGTGCTGGCTGTAGCTGCTGGTCCATCCTTGTTCACAGCCTGGATCTGACCTACTGTCTTCCACATAACATGTGAAGACCTGACTAAAGAGCTTCCCTGTGTTGCAGGTAGTCCTTCAGCTTCTCCTGGTGATGTTCCATCTCTGAGATCATTGTTCCAGGCTGTTAATAATTCACTTTCCCTCAGCTGAAGAGTTTCTCCAAGCCAGCAGTCTGTCTTTCATCAGCAAGATCAGATCTGCTCGTTCATGCTTTCCCTGTCCCCCTGCCCAGCCCCGTGATTCTCATGTACTGCTGCACCCACCAGGCTGTCCAGGGCTGAGACATCTCTCTTCTGGGTGCACAAAAGACTTGAGGACTCCTCAGTTCTCAAAACAAAGGGACAAATGTCCAAGGTTTCCAAAATTATGCTGACATGGGACATTTGCCTGCTCCTGGACAACTGCCTGGGCACAGGTTCTAAACCCATTTAGTTTATTGGCTCACCTGGTCATGGGTAGTGGGATTTCCCTAAGACCGTTCCCTGGGATGCATTTTCTTCACCAGACCTGGACAGGCTATATCTTGCCCAAAGTCATCCAAGGAATTGGAGTTCATACCCAGCCCCTCACCCATGTGCAGAGTGAGGAGCCCCCATCTCCTCCTCCTCTCAGCAAGTCCCTGGTTTTTCCAGAGCACCTTGGGATGGAAATGCCCATTTCTGCATCCCTCTGCCTCCCAGCCATCACTCTGTAGTGCAGTTTCCAGGGCCATTATTGCTTGGCTGCTGACACTGGCCGGGGCACTCAGCTTTTGGGGAGTTAATGGTGTAATCGGAGCTGTGGTGTGAGGCCGTGAGGGAGACAAGCTCCATCAATCCTTTTCCATGTCCACAAGCCCTTGATTAAAGGGTACAGGGTTAACTCGCTCCTGCTCTCCGTGCAGAGGCAGGAGGGGAAAGGTGAAAGGAAGGGAACCAGCTAAAAGCCCTGTTTTGAGATGCCAGCAGGACTGCCGGCACTCAGGCCTGACATGCAGCTGTTTTCCTCCATCCCACTCACCCTCCAAAACCCTCTCCACTGAACGAGAGCTGTTTGTGCCTCTCCATGGTGGGAGGAAAGGAGCTTTGTGAGAAGTCAGGGTAGCAGCAGCAGCAGAAGAGGCTGACTTGCCCCTCACAGCTCCCTCTCCCTGCTCCTCCTCTCCCCCTGCATGGCTTGGGACCCTTCAGCTTATGCCTCCTGCACGGGGTCCATGCCAGCCCCTCCGTGCTGGATCACCCACCCCTGGGAGGGAAGTGGCTCCCCTGCAACCCAGCGTGGGATGGAGGAAAGGCAGAGGTGTCCAGTTTGTGAGGGGACACTGCTGATGTCACCCTGTGAGCAACAGGGAGAGGTTAAGCCAGGGCAGCTCCAAGGTGATGCTGAGTCCTGGGCATGCACTGAGACACTCCAAGCTTCAGTCCCATGCATGTCCTCCCTGTGGGCAGTAGCAAAGCCTGGGCCAGTGGATCAGGCCCAGCATGTGCCCTGCAAAGCCCAGGCTCAGCTCCAGCCCGTGGGACATCATAAGCAGCCGGGTGACCTGCCAGACACGGCTGATCCCAGAGTGCAGAGCAGAGCTCCGTCTTACTTGACACCAGGTAGCAAACGAGGCTTCCCCTGCACAGATGAGGAGTGATTTGCCTTCACTTAGACTTGATTGATAAGTGTCTTGTGCAGTTATCAGCAAGGAGATCTGTCATTGCCCGGGTTTCCCAGCTGGAGGGGCTGGGTTAGGACGGACATGCTGAGCCACAGCTCCAGCCAGTGTGGGGACAGGGTGGGGGCTGTGGGGACAGCCAGCTCTGGGCTGGGTGCTGACACCCCTGGCTGTCTTCACACCCTCCTGCCCCCATCCCTGCTCACCTGGGGATGAGCAGTGCTTTTTCCTGATGCTCCTTCTCCGGGCAAACCCAGGATTGCTTTTAGCCAGGCACCTGCAATGAGTTGGCCTGCTGGGAGTGCACATCCCTGCCCATCCCTGCCTGAGCCTTTCTGCCTGCCAGGTCCGTGGGGAGGAAGGAAGTGGGAGAGGAGAAAGAAGGAGCACAGAGTCCCAGGACGGAGAAAGCCTTTTGCTCTTTCCCTTCAGAGACTTTCCTGAGGAAATGCTTCTGTACAAGTATTTTCAAACTTGCACTTACTTGGTAGCAGGGAAGTGGTTTGAAATTCAGACAGGACCGAAACACCCTCCAGTTATGGCCAAGGGCTCATTGATCCTGTGGCCTGGAGGCACTTTGATGGGGAGGGTGCTGAGGCCACACAGGATCAGTTCCTGTGCTGAGCCTGGGAGTGATGCTTAGTTCAGACATACAGAGCTGTGGTTTGATGCCACCCGTGCCACACCAGCCCGGTGGAGAACACGGCAGGGAGCAAACTGTGGCTGAAAGAAAAGCTCCCTGCATCTCTCAGCTCCTTATTTTTGTGCTTTGTACTTCCTTTTCTTTGTTTTCTTCACTTAAGCAGCTTCAACAACCAGAATTTTTAACTCTTGGTGGGCTTCTTTTTTCCTTTTCTTCCTTCTGGCCGAGAATATTTCAGTTTATAGTTTTTTCTGGAAATAACTGTTTATTTTTCTCTACCGTTGCTGTCTGCTTTCATCTCTCTTCTGTTCAAGTCAGTAGTCTCCCTTCTTGTGAATCTGTTTTCCCCTGAGACATTCCTGATTTTTATCCCCTTTTCCATAGTGCCTTCTGAAATCTCAATAGTTTTTCAGCCTTTCTTTCCTCATTCCCAGCCCTTTCCATTTATTTTTCCTTGCGTCCTCTCTCTTAAGCCTCCACCACATCACCACTAAGCCTTCTGCAAAGCAGCTCTCCAGCCTGGGGAAGAGCAGGGAGCATCTGATGGAGGGCAGAGCCTGGAGCAACCTCCTTTGCTTTGCCTTTACAGCTTTCTGCAGATAGCCCTGTGACAGCTTCCCACAAACCCTGCAGCCCTGCATGAGCCCCAGGGTCCTGGGGTGTGTTTCCCAGTGAGCAAACACACAGAAGGGTTTGTAGTTGATGCTCGGGCTGGAGTTGTGTGCAGTTCCTGCAAAATCTAAAGCACATCCTTGGTGTTCCTGTGTCTCTGTGTCCCAGCCTGTCCCTGTCAGTGAGCTGCAGATGGTTTCTCCTGATGTGTGTGCCAAGGTGCTACAAGGGTACACAGAGCTCCAGGTGCTCTGGAAGATGCTCTTGAGCCCCTGTTGCAGGCTCACTGTCTCCAGAGCCAGTGAAAGTGGTGGAGATGATGACCCTGGTGCCTCCATGGGCCTTTCAGGTACAACCCCGGTGTGTCTGAGGGTGCAGGCTCTGCTGTGGAGGTCTGCTGGTGCCTGTGTTGGGAGAAGCAGGTCATTGCCCACACAGGAGAGCTCTCCCTGGTGTGTGGGAATGTGCTCCCAGCCCTGCATGTCCCAGGATGACATTTTGACTAGGCTGCTCCGTGTTCTTCTTTCTCCTGCCCCTCTCTCCAGGCTCTGCTTTCTCTGACCTGCCCTTGGTGTCCCTCTCTCCTCCCAGGGCTCCCTCCCATTGTCGCTCAGAGCCCACCCACCCATAAATCACCAGCTGGACCTCTGGGTGAGGCACTGCCTGGCATTACCCCCACCCTTACCTTGGCACAGGGATGAGGTTGGGACCACGGGAGGTTCCAGCCACCCCAGATCCCATGAGGGTGGCTCAGCCAACAGCAGGTGCAATGGTGTCCCCTGGGATGGAGGGACGGAGTCACCCATCAGCCCACAAGGGCTTTCAAGGAGGATGTGATCACTGCCCTCTGGATCGAAAGTCTCTGGGTGGTGGAGCCACCCACTTGAGCTCTTCTAAGTGTTTGCTTTGGCTCTTTCTTTTCCCTCCTCTGATTTTTATTTGTGAACCTCGTTTCGGAGATTAACCTCGGAGCCGGCGCGTCTCCTAAGAAAGATGCTCTCACTTCATTAAGAGATAATGGGAGCTGTCAGAGATTTGAAGGATTGCACTCGTGATGGGAGCAGGAGGGGGAAGAAATATATTCACGGCAAAGTTACATTTTCATGTAAATTGTTTAAAGATTTAAATGGTTTCTATTAGGAAGGGTCACTGGGGCTGTGCAGAGGGCTAAATTAGTCCTTCTGTGCAGGACTGTAATGTTGTCTATAAATGAAAAGGAATAAAGAAAGCTGTTAATTTTTCCGCCGCTCTCTCATTTCATCTCACACTTTCCCCCTCTGCCTCTCCAGCTGCCTCTCCCTGCCTTTCTTTTATTCTTGGGCCTTTCTGCTGCTCTGTTCTCATCTGCAGCCTGTCCTTGGCAGGTCTGAGGTGGCCTGGCCATGCCCAGCACCGAGTCGTGCCCAGCCAGCCCCAGCCTGCAGTGCATGCAGTGCTGGTGTCCCCACACACCTCTGTCACTGATGCAAATCTGCTGCTTTGGGTTTCCAGGCACACAGATCCCCCACAGGGAGCGAGAGACCCGGGTGATCAGTTAATTTGTTAATGACTATCCCAAGTGGGTTGTTGGCTTGCCTGCTGACATGTTAGGTGGAGTCACTGCTCCGTTTCTTTGCTCCAGGCTGGTTGGTAATTCATCCACAAACACATCTTCATATAAATAATCACAAGACAGTAATTTGCTCCGGTATTCACAGATGAACATGTTTTTGCACACACCATCGCCTGTCTAAATGTGATGACACCTGTGGGGATAGGGCTCCCCTCCCCATTTGGATCCCAGCCCTGCTCAGGATCCAGCCTGTTTACAAGCAGAGGCTGCTGAATGGAGAGAAGGTGATTTTCCTCCCCCTGGGAGCGCTGGTTTCTCAGGCACTTGTGAGAGAAGGCACCTTCAGATCTCTGCCTCACGTGTTTGCAGGTGAGACCACCCTTCAAGGAGCATTTAGAGGCAAACCCCACAGTCTCAGTGTTGGGATGAGGCAGCAGAGGTTGGCATAAGCACCCCAGTCTTGAAACTTGGTGGCTTTCTGCAGAGGCATCTCTGTTCATGGCCTCGTGTGTGTGCACTGGGACACGGATGGAATGGTTAAAGCACCTGTGCCCTGCTGTATTCCCATCGCTGCCAAAGGCCACAGGAATGAAACAGCTTTAGAGCAATCGGTGGTTTGAATTCACAAGGAGCTGGGCAGACACTCCCCCTGGGAGGGGAGGAGCAGAGCACAGGGAGAGGTGTGTGCCCGTGTCCTACACTGGCCCCTGGAGGATGTCCTGATCCCTGTGCCGTGCTGTAAAGCCTCCCAAACTCCAAAGCACGTCGCGTTCGGCAGAGTTCAGCCCCCTGGCTCATCCCTCACATGCAGAACAGCAGAGATCAAATTCATCTCTCAGCCCTGGAGGCTCAACTCCAATTACTGGAGGTGAGGCACTGATTGCTCTTCACACACATGCATAAGGCACCTGTGGAGACCTTGGGGATGGGAGGCATTTGGGGAATAGCAGGAGGCAGAGGGGTTTGCATGCTGATGAGTGGAAAATGAGGAAAAGCAGGGGAAAAGATGAAGACCTGCATGAGAAGAACAGAGGCTAAAAAGCTGTGACTGGGAGGATGAAACTATCTTTGTGCTGGGTTCTGAAGGATTTTGGCAGAGGCAACGCTAGGCGAGCCAGCTGGTAGAGTTTAGATGTTGGGAAAGAAAGAGATGCCTTTTCTTTTCCAGTTTGCAAGATCTCAGCAACAGGCCTGCCTTTCAGGAAGAGAAAATCTAGCATCCAGAGCAGATTTCAAGGCAGTTGGTGGAGCACAGAGGGAGGCACATCCCCAAATATCCACACCAACCTGACAGCATTCCCCTAAAAAAAGACTTTTTGCAACTGGCTGTTTGAGGGTAGAGAGATTGTGTGTTCCTCAGGATCTCCTGGTCACCAACTTGAAGTTCCCCACAATGAAACATGACAGCTACATCCTCCCCTCCCTGAACAGATCTGTCTTCTTGCTCAGTTCCTCATCCCTTGCTCCTCTAAACTGGAGTGTGTCCCACAGATTTGCTCTTTTCATGCTGAAGGATCCTCTAATTCCAGTTGAAGCATTTCCTTGGGCTTTTTATCTCCATCTCTACAAATGCCAACCTCCAGTAACTCTTTTCCCTGTCTCCCCAAATGTTCCTCTCTCACCTCTTTGTTCAGGCAGCAGCTCCAGCCCCTCCCTTTGCAGTCTACCTTTTGCCAAACTCTTGCAAGTCCACAAGGAAGGACCTTCATTCCACCCATTCTCCCCCCTGTCCATTGACCATGGTTGACTGGAGTTGGAACGGGACTCCCAGCAAGGCCTCCTTGAGTCTTTGTGCAAGAACAGAAGCTGTCAGCTCTCTCTGAAGGGAGAATCTCCCCTGACACCTTCTGCTACCGAATTTGCCTTTTTCAGAGCCACATTGCATCAGACATTTATCATCAGCCCATGAGAGGCAAGTCGAGCTCTGCCTCCCCCTCCCTCCCTTGCTCCCAGTGTATGAGCTCCCAGCTTAGAGCAGAAGCTCCTTTTGCAGGAGATTTCATGCAATTGCTGTTCCTCAAGGTCACCTAATTTCTCCCACAGGAGAAATAGATTCCTTTCAGCTTTGGGGAATCAGCAATCTTCCTAAATCCAATATGTCTCTCTGTGCCAAATCCATCAATGGAAATGCCAAAGAGATGAGTCCCTTGGCCATTGTTTGAGGAACTCCTCTCGTACTCATCGAATCCATCTCCTGCAGAGCCGGGCTGATGCCCACATGGATTAGATGTACCAGGCTTTTCATGCCTGAAAAATCTGGTCCCTTTTCAAAGAAGGTGCCAGTTAGTGTCCCTAGATTTGGACTGATGTCCTCACAGGCTAGTGCAAGGTCTACCAGAGAAGTCTCATTTCCATCACAGGAGCACCAGCCCTGAGTGTCTGCCACCAGCTCTCTGAAGGTGGTTTTGCTCCTGAGCTTCTCAGTGGAGGAAATTTTGGCTGTTTTTTCAGGCTCTCTCTGATCTTCAGCTTGTTTTTGGGATCCTGTTTGCAGGGTGTGGCCTTGGGTGTGGGTTGTGGCCACTGGGTGATGTGTTTGCCCAGCCAACGGGACATGACCTGTCCTCCATAAAAGCTCATTGCACTGGGCTCTGTTCTCTGCTCACCTCCGGAATGGGCTTGAGTTGGAAGCGAACTCCTGAGGCCAGAGCAAAGGCTCTTTAGCCGTCACGATCACTCCTGCCCCATTTCCTTGAGCGTGGGTGCTGTGTTTGGTAAACTCCAGGCATATGGTCCCACTCCCAGTTTGTTAGAGGCAGGAAAATTCCTTGTTGCCATGTTGGTAATTTCAGATTTCAAGTCATCACAAGTGGCCTCAGCTACTGACCTGTTTTAATATCGCCTTCCATTTAATTTAAATGGCATCAACTTCTGATCACTGGACCCGTGTTTATTTTCTAGGTCAACCTCTTCTGTAATGTCTTCACATTCACTGAAGTACTACTAAAATAGCCTTGTGTCATCCTGGATCAGTAACCATTTGGAGACAAAGTCTGTTTATTATCGTGCTCAGGAATAAGTGGTGCCTGCAATAAGCAACATTTGCTCTGCAATCTGTGCCTCAAAAATCAAAGCCTCCATGATGACTCAGTCCCTTTCTGACTGGGGAGATCTAAACTCAGCCTCCAGCACGACCTACAAACTACTTGGAGAGTTCTTCCCCAAACAACTTTTATTTTTATCAGCATAACCCATCCTTGTCCTTAGGTCTATCCTCGATGATCTGATTCCTCTCCCTGTGAGTGGAGGCAGTTATGGTGATTAGGTGGTATCTCCATGTCCCTCTGTTTCTCACAGTGCTCCTCTGAGATTTGCCACCCTTAGTGTCAGCACTTAACACCCAAACTTAACCAGAGGGAATTTATTCTCTGGCAATAGTTCTCCTCCCTTGAACAGCTCAGCATCCTCAAACCTTCCTCATGGCATCAGCCCTTGATGAGCCTGTTGGATTGCAACCTTTCATGTGCTCAGCACTGCAAGAGCAACCTCTGACCATCACTCAGACCTCTCTTTGATCACCCTACAGAATGGTGCTCGTACCTGCAATCAGTTCCTGTGGGATTCTGTCTCTGCTGCTGTCCTAAGGTAAAGGACAATCAAGAGCTTTTAACTTAAACTCTTCATTTTCCTTATTTCTTTTTTTTTTCTTCTCCCAGGCAGACCCCACAGCCTTCTGCTCTGTGGTCCCAATAATCAGCAGACTCTTAATTTCTCCCTAACAATTCCCCCCTCACCGATACCTGCCTGTTCTGGTTTTTTCCCCCATCTGGTCTTCCTCTTGGTTTCCTTGAAGTCCTCTGAGTCACATCCTATCCCTCTTGGGGCTTCAAAGCATTGCATTCTCCACTGGCTTTCACTCTTTTCTGCTGAGACTGATTTCACATTCCCATTCAGAAGATCCTCTCAGCCTGGACTGGGATCTTCCAGATGCAAACAGTTTCTTTCAGGAACACATCTAAGACTAATACATATGCCAACCCCCCAGAATCCTGTTTATTACCACTTTTTTTGTGGGGCATTTCTTCTACTTGTCACTATTTTTCCAATCTCTAGACTTCAGCAGTGAAAAAAATCTCCCAAATTCCCTCCCAGGCACTTTCACATGCGATCTCTTATTTGCTTTCTTCTCCCTTTCACATGTTTTGTTTCCCCACAGAGCGTTTGGTACTTGCTCTGTCACAGCCTGTACTCGGTGCTTTATTCAACACGTTTTTCTCCAGCTCAGCAGCTGGAGGGGATGCTCTGTGAAGGGGCTGTGGGTGTCAGCCCAGGAGGTGTTGCTGGGTTTCAGGATGCACAGAAGGAAGTTTTCCTTTATTTCCAGCATGCTGGAAGGATTGAGTGAAAGGGATGGGGTTGGATGGCCAGTGTCTGTGACTGGCACCCAGAAGAGTGGAAGGAATGCCCCAGGTGGACAATACCACACCTTTCCTTCCTCCCACTTCCCCCGCCCGTGGCTGTCAGTGACTCTGAGCCCACACCACGTCTCCACTGACCCCCTGGTGATGTAAGGACACCGTTAATGCTGTATTTTTTTCAGACAGTATCTCAGAGTCAGTTCATGCCTTGCTGCAGGTGGAGCAGCCGGCTGCCTGTGCGACCCTCCAGCCTTTCATGTTGTCCCTCGGTGCTTTGGCATCAGGCGGCTCCTGCAGCTCCTCCACGGCCTCTCCACACAGCTGGCGAAACACCGGCAGCCTTTTCCTGGAGTCAGGGGAGCGTCTCAAATCCGTGGCTTCCTTCTCCAGCTGCATGGAGAAGGTGACAAAGGTGGGGAGGTGCTGAGGAAGAGAGGAAGAGCAGTCTTCATCCGTGCTGAGGTAGTGCTGTGCTGTGGGGTGGCAGGACGTAGATCCTTGGTGGACATTGCTGGTGGCTGCACCGTCCAGGGCGCGGAATGCAGGGATGTTCCTGCAGCTTTTGAGGAAGATGTATCTGATGTCCCTGGAGGTGTGGTAGGGTGTGCATTCCGGTGATGAGGAGAGGCTCCTGGCTTCACATTGGGAAGCTGGTGCCGACATTGTTGCTGGCCTTGCGTGGGGAGAAATCACACAGTTAGCAAGGTGGTTGCTGATAGAGCTGCTCAGGAATTCTCAAAAAACCCCACAGAACCCCCTCCCCCCCCAAAAAAAATACCTAATTTCCAGAATCTTCTGTTGCCCTCCCTTGCCTAAACTGACCAACTTTGACAAGTTGCCTCAAGGAAAGTAACACAACTCCATCATAGGCTTTCACATCCAAATCAGTGGATATCCACCACAATTAAGGCTTTGCTGTGTTTGTCATAGAGAAGAGGCTTGAATCCCAAGCTCCAGTTCAGAGATGACTACAGCCACCAGCAGCCTGGGTGTGGGAGTGTGTTGTCAGAGATAGACAAGTCGTCTCCATCATTCTTGGAGCTCTTTACAGGCATGAATAAGTGGATTTAGGATCTGAAACTGCGTCTTCGGGGAAAGGCTGACCCTGTGCACTCTCAGGGAGCCTTCTGTGTTTTTCCATCATGACCCACTGAATATTTAAGCTCTTTCCCATGTTTTTGTATATTGCTGTGTAAAATGCAGATTCTTGGAGGGGGGGAAAAGCCCAACCTTCTCTATGCTTTGATACCTGGCTGGAACCTACAGAGTTGACAAAGCTAGAAGGCGACCAACCCTGGTCATGGATAATTCATCTCATGCATAACTCATGCTCACACATTTCATGGATAATTTAGGATTAGGGCTTGCAAGATCAGGATCTCACATGGAAGTGAAGGGTCTCTCATGAACAAAGCTGATGGCAAACTCTAGCTGTGGGATGGAGAGTTTCTGAACGTGGCAACATGCCAGTGGCTGGGAGAGCAGAAAGGCTGTGGTTCCTTGAATGTTGGCATCTTCTAGCCTGGCCAAACTCAAAATATGTTTGGCACGGTGTCCCGTTTCTGAGAATGGCCAAAATCCGGTCAGTCAAAGGAGGTACAAGCACAGCAACTCCACGGGGTGGGACCAGGAGGTCTTAAGATATTAAGGGGGCCTGTCCAGAAATCCAGAAAAAGCACCTTCCTCTGCAGTCCAAGTGCTTGACTATCTCTACTACGAGCAGAATGTAATTAAGCATTTTGGTCCTTATTCATCATTAGTGCTTTTTTCTTCTCTCCCAAACACAAACCGGAAGGGGGTGGTTGATATTTTCCCCCAGAATTTCACGCAGTGAGGGAAGAAATCTGTGCTCTTAGACTTGGGCTGCGCTGTGGAAACCTGTGTAAGCCACTGCCGAGGAAGGCACACAGCACCCAAGCAGAGTCCAGCTCCTCGGCTTCAGAGGAGGTCGGATCTTAAAGCTCAACTCACAGGCATCAAACATTTAAAGAGACCAGTCGAAGGCTGAATTATTAAAATCACCCTACGTGAAATGTTTCTCTCCAAGAAGATGAACACTCTCCTTCGCTGGTTCATTGTCTCTGCGGGGTGTCAGAAATACTAAGGCTCATTCTGCCTTTCCCATCCCCCTTGAGATACTTGGAACAAGTGAAGCACTCCCAGCTGCCAAGAAACATTGAATATTTATGAATCCCCTTAATCACAGAGGCAGGGACCATTCCAACCAGCCTAGTTTGGCAATGTTTTGGCCTTGCCTCCTAGAGAGGATCAGAACTTGCTCCCAGAAGTCTTTTTCAGCACCCTGGAGCTGATCAACAGTGTGTCCAGTTCAGGTGGCAGAGCCCGGGAGTAGCTTAAGGAATGAAAATGCTTCATACCTGCTCCTGCACTGCCTTTTGGGGTAAGAAATACAAACTAATTTGCCTTGGGATGTGCCTCCACAGCTTCAGCTGTGCAAGCAGAGAAGCAGCAAGACCTGGGGAAAGTGTCCTGACTTTCTTACTGTTTTCTCACCGTTGTTATCCAATTATTTCACTGCATGTGGTGTTTGCTTCAGCCTCCTGAAGGAAAGCAAACCCAGTACAGCCACCAAAGTGAAGCAAGCAGTGATTTTCCCCCACTCTGTTTCTTCTGCATTTTCCCTTTCCCCAGCTTACAGTAACAGAGGGGACTGGGAGAACTAATCATGAGAAAAGAGGTTATTCTTTGGTCAAAAGTAAAGCCAAGTGGGCAGAGCAGAGGCTTTGTGTTTATCTTCTTGTTTGTGTTCTAGCATGCACAGAAATACTTTTTTTAATTCTTCATAAGCATTTGGTATGAAAGAGAAACTCCTTGGGGTTTTTTTTATTTATTTTGGGTTTTGAGTTTTTTAGTTGGGTTTTTTGGGGAGGTGAGGGAAAGCTGTGCTATTTTTTGTTAAACACACTTACTACCCTCTTTTAACTGGCTCTCTCACACCGTGTGTTCAGATTTGAGAAAGCTTCTGAAACTGCAGGTCTTTGATCAAGGCACTTGTGTAAACTATTTGTGGGTGCTTGGAGCCTTCACAGGTAAGAGATTTGTCAAAGGCAAGTTATTTCCAGTTGAGCTCCCTGAGCAAACATCTGGCTTTTAAAGAAGTTATCAGGTAGAAAGCAGGACGTGAGGCTTGTGCTGTGGTGGAAGGCTCTGGCTGACTTATTGAACAGCAATTTGGAGCAGGAGAGGTGTGTGTGCTCCCCTTGCTGCTGAGCTTTGCAGCACAGCTTGCAGGGGCAGCACCGTGCATGCCTGGAGTTATTTCCAGTGCTCACCAACATGGAAACAAACCCAAGACCTTCTAAATCCACAATTCTGCCAGAAAAGCTACAGGGGGAGTGGTTCTGATGAAGCAGCAACGTGGAAAACTCTCTGTACGGAGAAGCTGTGATGGGTCGATGGCAGCTGACTTGCATTAGTCAGTTCTCTCACTCCTGAGGCCCTCTGGTTTTATGGAGACTTCTCTGCTCTCAGTATTGGCCTCCCTGGGCCCAGCAGGAGTGGGAAAGCTGCTCAAATATTTATTTTTAAAAAACGGTGTTCTTACAAGACTCACCGAAATCCTGGATACTTTTCTGTTTGGTCCTGACAGACAATTAGTGTCTTCAGAACACTTGGACGAGGAGCTGGATGGTATCCACCCTGGTTTTGGGGGATTCTGGCAGAGGCTGTGAGTTGATGTTGTGACATTCCGTTGTCATGCCAGCGGAATTCTGGGCCCCACGTCACAAAGGGCCAAGATCTGACCTCATGTGGCAGCAGCAAGAGTGCAACGTGCCTTTATCTCTGTTAAGATGTTGTGCATGACCAGAATGGGAGGGATCTGAGGACCACACGTGCCACAGGGCTTCCCAGCACCTGGCTGGAGGTGTCACTGTCCTCTCATTAAGGTACGGGAGCTGCAGGTCCCTTGGAGAGCACTTGTCTCATCAGACACCTGTGCTGTGGTCTCAGGGTGGATCCAGCCCTGCTCACAGCAGCGTTGTCACGGCATGTCCCGGTCCCCTCCATCACATGGCCAGACGTGCAGCCATCCCCCTAAGGGACACCTGAACGCTGGTGACACGGTACACCTCCTCACACGTGGCTCTGGGATTCCTGCAAACGTGGGGTTTGGGGTTGTTTTGGCAACTCTCTTCATCTTGAAGTTCCCCTGAGTGGAGGTGGCTTGTCCTGGGATAACTCTTGAGTGAGGAGAGATCCCTACGACGACTTTACAGGTTGTGCTAATGCTGCTTCCAGGCTGGGTGTAAAAACCCTGGTACCTCCTGTCATAACAGAGCTCCAGAGCTCTCCTGGCTTGCTGAAGGTACAGCAGAGCCTCGTGCACTTCGGAAGGGCTCGGGCTCCCTGTCCTAAAACATTTCTTGCAGCTGTTAAACAGCTTGCTGCATTAAAAGCCATGAATGAATTGAAGTCATACTTGGAAAGAAATAGGTTGCAGGATTTTTAGCACTCTGGGAATTGGGAGCAACACTGCTTTGTAAATTAGATCTATTAAATACTTAGTAATATCAAAATTTCATGTGGTACTTTTCTTCAAAGACGTCTGAGGTGGCTCTGTTCATCAAGCAGTTTTCCCTTAGACTGACCTGGCCTTTCAGAGTCACTTGGGAGGTCGTATTTGATCCCAAGTTAATTCCTAATGAGATTTCCAACTTCCCCAAGGCTTTCTACTGACATATACAAAAAAAAAAGACAGCCCAGCCCAGAGCCTTTTATCCAGACATTTCTCAGCTTTGAAGATCTTTCTGCAATACCAAGAATTGCCAATCACATGGGCAGAACTGAATAGTTCTGGCCCCTGGGAACCATGAGCCTGGAATCTGAGGGAGGTGGGTCATTCCTGCAGAGGGTGATCCCCATTGTGGCACATATTTCATTGAGGAGGAGGCTGGGATGGTCCTGCTGGGTTTTGGCTTTGTGCAGGGCTTGGAGGGTGGTTCTTGCAGACCTCCAGCAGTGACAAACAGGCGCTGGAATACCCACAGAACAGCGTGAAGTGGTAACTGTGCAATCAGCAGGTCCTTGTCATAAATGAGCCAACGATGCTCTGAATGTGAGTGCCAGTGGTGTGTGGTGGTATGACCAGAACTCAGATCTCACGAGCTGCAGCACAGAGCACCCCACCCCTGAAAACACAGCTGCTGTGGGACTCAGCCCTGGGAGGTATTTAGCAATGCACAGTGGATTTGTGGAACAGGCAGCCCGGGTTCTGGACTGCTGGAGACTCCGTGTCACAACCTCTCCAAACCAGAACTGCCTTAGTGGAGAGAGACCTTCCCAGGGGGAACTCCCCACACACCCCCCTCACCCACCACGCCTCCCGAGCTGGCAAACAGAGCCCTCCTCCTGCTCTCCCATCCCTTCCCAAGGTGCTGATATTCCTCTGTGTGCATTCGGCTTGTTTATTCCTGCCGTGCATTGATGCAACAGGTCATACGTTTGGAAGAGGCTGCCAAAGATAATACACATCCTGTCACAGTAACAAGATCATCAGAAGGAAAACTGAAGAGATAATAAACCAGCAGGAAAGCTGAAGAGTAAGAAACAAAAGAGGAACAGAGAGGAAGTGACAATGTTATCTTTGTTTAACGCTCCTCTGAGTCACCATTAGTTATTTAAGATTTTCATCTGCCAGCTCCCAGCCCCGTCAAATTAAGAGATCCAAGGGGTGGTGGGGTTTTTTTTCATTGCCAAACAAGTTGCTCTTGTCCAAAGGGAGAGGAGGCTCCTGTGAACGGTGGATGCTTTTTACTGCAGCTCACTTTGAAAGCCAGAAGAAGGCAGTGCCATGTGGAGCACCTGGACTTGCTTCTGGGAACGGGTGGTGGTGGTTGATTCACAGAGGCTGTAACACAAGGACAGGGACCATAAGGAGGACATTAAGGATAAGGCAGCAGCATCAGCCCGTTCCCACAGCTGGAAACCAGATGCTGCATGGACAAGGCACAGGGTTGGGAGCAGCTTGGGTCACCTGCCCTTTGGAGAGAGGTTGTCACATGGGGGGGAACAGCTCCAGACCTGCTGCTGCAGCTCTCCAAGGAGAATGAGTGTAGGTCCATCCCAGGATAACCACAGGCTTCCAGGAGGAACCTAGTGGTGACCAAGATGTTGTCATAGGGAGCATCAAACCCAACCCTCAGCCTCTCCAGACACCTGGAGCAGGTGACACCTCTGAGTCATCATGCCTGCCATCTCACTTCTCGTTCACTTCCAAAGACAGATCTCCAAGTCCAGTGACCCTGAGATTAGCTCAGCTGGTCAGAGCATGGTGCTGGTATCACTAAGGCTGAGGGTTTGATCCCTGTATGGGCCATTCATTTAAGAGTTGGACTTGATGATCCTTGTGGGTCCCTTCCAACTCAGAATATTCTGTGATTTCTGAGTTTCAGAGCAAGTGGAGAGATGCAGGAGCTGGTTGTCCTGCTGCCAGGTGAGGCTGCTGTGTGCACCCACATGTGTGTCTTTGGAGAAGCTCCTCTTCCCTCTGCCTTGTGCTCCTGTGAATGAACCCAGGATCCAGGAGAGCACCAAGAACATTAATTTAACATATGAGCTCAAAATAGTCAAGACAGCCTTTCCCTGAGGGCTTTGCAGAGGGAAAGGAGGCACCTGGCAGGGAGAAGTGGTGAAGAGGGAGGAAAGGAAGGAAGCACAACTGGCTGCAGGATGCCCAGCTTCCCTTGATTCACATCTGGGGCAGAGGAGAGGGTAGAAGGGGTGACAGGAGGGATGGAATGCACTGGCTGGGTGACTTCTCCCCTTGCAGTGGGGCAGCTTTGCAGAGCACGTTGGGCAGGCCTTGGAAAAGAATCTCCCTCCCGAGCCCTCCCTGGAAACCAGAGCCCTGCAAACCGGTGAGGCGTGGGATTAAATAAATTAATGATCTGAGGAAGGTGGATAGGAATAGTCGTCTTGCTGGTTAAAAAAACCCCAAACCACAAGAACTGAGGATTTATGGCAGGGGTCAAAGGCTCGTAGTCCCTTCCAGATCCAGGCTGGAAGCTCCATGGGGTTCCTCATTCCCGAGTGGCTGCACATTCACTGCCAGCGCGGAGGAGCAGGACGGAAATTATCCCAACCAAATAATGAGCAGCACGGCAGCCGGGAGGGCTGCACAGGCAGATAGTGCTGCACAACGTTAAACAGCAGATTTAGCATTGTCAGGGGTTTCTGCCGAAGCCAAACCAGAGTGGGGGAAGATCCGAGGTGTTAGATGGGGGAATTCTCCACACAGGCCACTGAGTTGGGCCCTGTGTATCTGCTCTTGCACACTTTCCTTGCTGTATAATGTGCTGTGTGGGACCCTTTTGGCATGAGCCAATTCCAACAGGACCTTACCTACCCTCTGCTTTAAAACCTCTGGCAAGGAAGGCTAAAACCCACCCCGGTCCCCACCGCAGCCTGTGCCAACACTGCCCTGAGCAGGTTTCTTTGTGCTGACTCAGCCAACTCCCTGCAGACCTCAAGCACAAGATACGCCACCAAATAAGGAAACTGCCAAGTGGCAGCTCTTTCTGGGATGGGAAAAGCTGTGAGAGCTGAAGTGCCCACCCTACACCGAGGGTTTTCCTGAAGGCTGTCCCCGCTGCGGGCTCGGTGCGGTGCCAGGAGCCGCCCTCGCCCGCTCTGCCAGCGGGGTTAGCGGGGTCTGATCTGCACCACGGCCACCTGCCCGGGCACCCCCAGCCCATTTCACACATGCAATCAAACATCTGCTCGGCCCTAATGACTCCCCGCCAGTGCCGTAGCCGCGGCGGTGACCTCGGGCTGGGACGCGCCGGAGCCCATCGCCAATCTGCCGGACCAGCTGTCGGCCACGGCACGGCCAACCAAACCCTCCCTCCACCTCACACAGCAGCTCCTGAGGCTCCAAACACCTCCAGTTATGAGCCAACAGCTCCCCGGGGGAGGCCTTTGGGAAAGGTGCTGGAGACCTCGGGGCTCGCGCTTGGCAAAGGCCCAACCTTGCGTGCGGTGGAAGGAGCTGCACATAAAAGCTGTGATGTCCTCTACTTTTATTTTTATGTGTTTATTTTATTTGGTGTGTTTATTTTCAAGGAGATTACCAGTAAATTTAATGTCAATACAGTTAATCCCCATATATATTTACTGAGGGCAATTAGCTGGCGTTTATATTAAATATACACAATAGACAGTTGAATATACAGTTTATATAGTATAATTAGATATATATACACACATAAATAGATGCATAACTCTGTCTGCAGTGTGTGTTGGTGAGGAAGGACCAGGGTAATGTGCCGTGACAATATTTATCTCACACCATATTTATACCCTGATAGCTGGAGAAGAACAGTGGGGCTCTGTGGGAGGGTTCTGGGAGCAGCCACGAGCACAGTGGGTGCTGCAGGGGACACACACACATGGGTGCAGTGCCGGGGCAATTCCAGAGGGAACAAAAGGCTTCGGGGACCTGGGGAACCAGCAGCAATAGGAGACTGAGTCTATTAGAGGAGCCAGAGCAGAGGGAAGGAGCTGCTCACCCAGGCAGAGGCTCAGGAGCTGCCCTGCAGCAAAGGGCACAGGAGGTGGTTTGGGTGCATTTCTCCACTTTGCTCACGGTGTTTCTGTGTGTTTTGCTGTGGTGGGTGTAATTTGCTGGATATATTCCTTTTGCAGTGGTGGAGAGATGGTAAGTGCTGCCTGTGAGCAGGCACAGAGTGGGGGGAAGCTCCTGACACTGGGCTGGTGCCAGGGCATCACTTGACTGCAGCATCAGCCCCGTGCAGTGGCAGGAGAAGCCGGTTGCCTTTGGCACATGGACAGGAGTACCCAAGCCCAGCCTGTGTCCAGGGGTGGGAGCAGATGTTGGAGGGAAAGCCTATCTCAGAAACGCCAAGGCTGCCAATCCTCCTTGGCTTTTTCTCCAATATCCTTTCCTGGGGTGAAACTCTTCCTTGTGCCAGCTGGACTCTTGATGGTGGGGAACTGGATGGATGGTTTCCCGTTCCAGCCTGGCAGCTGTGCTCTGCTTGGAGGGTCCACCAGCCTTCCCAGAGCAGAGCAGGTTAGGGAGACCTGGCACACCATGGTCCTGCAGCACTTGGCTCCTCTGGGAGCACTGGACAACAGCTGAGAGGGGCAGCTGGGTTAGAGGACCAGGGAGAATTTCCTTTGTTTCCCATCCCTCCTTGAAGAAAAAGCACTTTGGAGATGATTGGAGGCACAGATCTTTATTCCCAGAAAAGACTGATCCCCGTGGAAATTTTCACACACTTGCCCCAGCTTTAGAGCCAGGTACAAGTGTTTGACCAATGTGGCTCTTCCCAAAAGGCCATCACTTACGTGGATATAGCAAAGCCTTGCACTTTGCAAGCCTGCAAAAGCATGCAAGATTTGCTAAACATTCAAATTATAGTTTATCACCAACAGTAATAAAAACTAACACAGCCATTTCCCCTGTTCAGTGTCTCCAGCAGTCATTCCCGCTCCTGCTGGAACTGCACATCTGAGCAGTGGGAACTGCTCATGCGTGTGCCTCCAACTCCATCATCCCAAACCCCTGTGAGAGCAAACGGCCTCCCTCTTTCTGCATCCAAAAGCCGTGGACCATCCTCAGGGGGACCATCCCCTGCATGGCTGAGTCAGTCCCAAATCTCAGCCCTTGTTTGCTTTAAAAAAAGAAAGTCAATTTAGTCTTTTGTGTGCCTTCCACCTGTTCCTTCTTGGCTGGTTTTTAATCACACAGAGCTTTCGCTCTGGATTGCAGAGGCAGTGTTAAAATCCTGCCTGCAACGAAGTGTGCTGTGAGGCTGTGCTGCCTCTGGAAGACTCTCAGAGTCCTCAACATCCCTCCTTACCTGGGAGCTTCTTCTCCAGCCTTGGCCCAAATCTAAAGGACCGGCTGAATTCTGGGAGCGCCTCCCCTCAGCTCTGCCCTGCTCCCCCAGGGCAAAGTAAGCCAGACAATGGCATAAATAAACCTTCTCCTCCCTTAAAGTACCGTTCAGGGAATTTGATTCCCAACCACTATTTATGGCTATTGATTTCAGCACTTCTTATTACGGCGCTAAGTGACCTGTAACCAGCGCGGCAGCCGGCGGGTTTATCAATCTCCTTCAGATAATTAGTAACGCAGGAAGTTGGGAGAAGGAAATAAATGGTGTGGTTGAGAAGAGTTTGTTTACCAACCAACAGGGGGGAACCAGAGCCACACGAAGAGTCAGTGGAAGACTTGCATTTCATCATGCCCAGCCTGGAGGAGCCAGCCTTGGATGGTGCTTGGTCAGGATTTGGGTACTGGAGAGGACAATATCTGTCCCAGACTCTTGCCCCATTGGGAGGAGGTGCCAGCTCCTGCCTTACAAAGCTCTCCTTGCCTTGGGTGAACAGCTCTGAGGAACAGCCACATGCATGGGAGCCCAGCCTGGGGACGGCAGGGTGGGATGAGTGGAGAAAACACCACCATGCGTGACCATTAGTGGGGCCAAAATATGATAAATCCCTTTTTCTGGCATATCCCAACCCCAGAGACCAAACCAGCCCCTCTCCCAGTGCCCTGCTGGGGTGAGGGCTGGTTGATGCTCTCAGAACAAGGGTCAGAGGGATAATTAGCACTTTGGCTTCTTTCCTATTGAAATATTGCCTGTAATTAATTCCCACCCGAGGAGCCACCAGAGCGTGGCCCTTCCCTGGATCCAGGTGGGTCCCTGCTGGGCAGGGCTGGGGGCAGGGCTGGCTGGGATGAGCCAAAGGGCTGCCAGGGAGCCAGTGCCTGGTGTTACTTACATTGATCTCACGCTCTTTGTCATTAAATTGCTGTAAGCAAACTCGGCAATCTGAGGATGATTAAATGAACCAGTCCTACCAAATAAACCCAGAGCTTTCATTAGCAGGACAGGAGCAGCAGGTAATCTGCAGGTATGTTTAAAGCCCTTGTGATGCCCTTGCACAAACAGATTTCGAGGGTGCAGAGGGTGGCTGGAAACTGAGAGTTAAAAATGAGAATTAAACCCACATTCTCCTCAAGGCTGGGACAGGGCCGTACCCCCAAATAATCGCTTTGCTGCTCCTCGCTGACCTCTTTCCCATGCAAATAGCTTTTCAGTGGAAGGGCTAATTCATTCTCACAGCTAAAAATGATCATTGCTGTGAGAAAGTGTTCTGGGCGTGAATCCTTTTCGCAGCAAATAGCAGCATTAACAGGTTCATTTTCTCCCAGCAATGCTATCAAAATCTCTTTAAGCTGCTTGCAGCGCATACCACAGATGCACAAGCCTGCAAAATGGGTGGGAGATGTGATTGCAGTCAGACCTCCTGCCTCAGCCTCCAAGCCCAGCTCAGCCCCGTGCTGAGCAGCAGCCACTCCTGATGGTTGTGAGAGTCCGTGTTCCCTCCCGAGGTGCCCCGGGAGCATGGCCTGGAGATGGCTCCATTTCTGAGGAAATGGCACGAAATGTCTGCTTTTCTGCAGACAGACACACAGCACTGCTTGCGGATGGAATGGTGTCCCTGGACGTTGCACCTTCATGTCCTCCTGCCCCAATCCCAGACTTTGGTTTCTGGGATTTCTGGACATTGTTTTGCTTGCATTCAGTTGCCACATACAGGTAATTTGTGTGGCCTGTCCCCCACGTCCCCAGCAGACCAGCTTTGGCTGCCCTCTCTGATCTGTACATCCCACCTCTGTATCTCCGAGCTCTGGTGGAGGCCGGGTGTAAGCCTTTATCTCCTGAAAATGAAGGAATAACTAGTTGAAGCCCTGAAATTTCTGGGTGGATCATTGCCAAACCTGAGAAAGAAACACGAGCTGTTGATCCTCTGCTTTATCCACCAAGCCAAGTGCAGTGTCACTGCTGCACGTGCAGGTAGTGGTGTTGTAACACAGGTGTGCAGGTGCAGTGCTCCAGCTCAGTCCTGGCCTTAGGAACCATGGCATGGACTGCTAGAGTCTTGATCTGGGCCAAATTAGTCATCTTTCCAGGGACTCACTGACTTTTGGGCAATGCCAAGCTCTAGCCCAGCTCTTGAGGATCATAGAGACACAGAATGGGTTGGGTTGGAAGGGGCCTTTAAAGGTCATCGAGTCCTGCAATGAGCAGGACATCTTCATCTAGATCAGGTTGCTCAGAGTCCCGTCCAACCTGGCCTGGAATGTCTCCAGGCATGGAGCACCTCCCACCTCTCTGGGCAACCTGTGCCTGGTGTTTAATTATCCTCCCTGTAAAAAAACATCTTCCCTATATCTTAGTCTCAAGCCTTTCTATTTAGTTTGGGACCATTACCCCTTGTAATGGTGCATCACACTACGGGGTGGCGTGTTTGAGGTTTCTCCTGGCTCTGGAAGAAGCGTGGGGATGCAGAGCTGGCAGGTTTTGCAGCAGGAGGGAAGTCAGGGCTGAGCAGCATCTCCCTGAGAGCAGCCACGGCGCGAGGCTGTGGATTCCCAAAGCCCAGGGATGTGCTGAGTGAGGCAGCTGGCTCCGAGCAAACGCTATCCAAAGGTCATCAGCGATGCTCCCTTTGCAGGAAAGCCCACACGCCTTCCCCATGACAACCTGTTACATGCTCCAGAGGAAAACAATATTGCTCTTTTTTCCTTGATATTTGCTGAATTGCCTCTCGTATTCGGCAGAGCTGCTTCTTCTTCCTCCTCCCAAATCCAAGCCGTGACTTTTTGGGGTGATGTGAGGCAGTCCCCCTGCCCTGATCATTTTTATTGTCCCCGTGGTGCTGTGCTGAGGGGAGCTGGTTGAGTTTCCTGGGCATTGCTGGGCAAGGCCAGAAACACTGGGACCAGATAACCTTCCTCTTGTGCCACTTTTGTCTCACGGTGCTGCAACCCCGGAGTAACACGGCAAGGAAACAGGAGCTGCAGTTCTATGGCCATGAGGAAACACGGTAAAATAAGAATGATGAAGAATTACAGCACAAAGACTTAGAAGGGGAGTTGGATAGAGACATCTCTCTGTCTTCCACAGTGTCCACCTGCCTTGAAAAGCAGCTCCAAGGAAGGGACCAGGAGATCCAGCACTGACATGGTGCTCTGCATGGGACACCCAGTGCCCAAACAGCCCTGGACGTGCCCCCTGAGCCCAGGGGATGTTTACTTGCCCCTGATCTTAGGGCAAAACTGGCTCCAGAGTGTTTCAAGGAATGAGTAAACCAGACACCCAGGTTTTATTCCTGGATCCATCACACGCCCCCTTCGCTACCTTGGGCAGACTGCTCAGGCTCTCTTAGCAGCAAAATAGCATTACCAGAACTGTCCTACTTTGCAGTGATGTTTTGAAGACAAATTTGTGTTTCTCTGGGGAGAAGGACTAGTGGAAAACCTGTTCACCAACCAAAACAGGGCTTAGCCAGCTGGTTTGTAAGTGAATGACATGCTAAGGAGCCTGGAATGGCCATCTCCTGGGAGAAACCTGTTTTTTCTTCTTCCTTTTTTTTTTTTTACTCATGGAGGAAAAAACCATCAAGATAAATTCATGGATATAAAATCAAAATATCTTCGGTAACCTCTTCGACTATTAAAGTAAAATGACTATAATAATGAGCACTGCAGTTTCACTCATCTCAGAAGATATATAAAAAAAAAGCCAGGACAATTTCCTTTTTTGCTTGCCAGCAGATAAGAGCCTGACCCAGATTGGCAGAGCTCAGCTTCCTCCACAGCTTTGATTTTCCTGGGGAAGGTTTAGCTGTGGCTGTTGGACCCCAAACCCTGAGGTTTCCAATCACAGGCAGAGCTGCCAGTGCCTCGCAGCCATGGGGCAGGTTTGATGGGGAGCACCACACTCTGCCCTCCTGCTTTTCCTGGGTTCTCCTGCCCATCAGGCTCACAAGGAGAGCTGCTGGTTCCTGAACCCACAACCTGGCAGTTTATACAGGTGACTGAAAGGGAGGGGGAAAAAGATTACCCTGCTCTGAGCTGTGAATGTTGAGCCCTTGGGATTTGCAGCCCGAGGTAGAGAGAAGCAGCAAATAAACCCTGTGGAGAGGACAATGTCTGTGCTGTCCCTCCTGCAGACGTGATGCCTTTAATTATATTTAGAAGTAATTCCTGCCAAGCCTTATAGCTCAGTATCATAAAAAGTTCCTCTTGTCACTTTTTCCCCATCTTTTTTTTGCATCCCTGTGAAATGGCAAGATAGATGGAATAGGCTAAAGTAATGCCATCTGATTGAATAATGAATAAAGATTAATGAATTTTTGCTAACGTAAATGATTGCATGGTAATTGCTTTAATAATATAAAATTATTTTCTGCTACAAACTATGATTAATGATAGCAACTGAGCATTTGAATCGTGGGCCCTGGGTTTTTTTGTAAGTTCACTGATTAAATAACTAATATAATAGTTTACCCTTAATTTTTCTATAGACAGCGATCACCAACTAATTGATTGGGACACCGGGGTTGAGTGAACCCAGTTTTATGTATCAAAACTCTTAGTCATCTCTTGACTCCTCACCAGCAAAATTAAAAGGAGCAACAGCTTCTTTCCCACATCAGGAACTTGTTCATTACGTATATTTGCAGGGTAGTGGGTTGTTGGTGTGATGTCTGATGGTCCTCACAGAGCCCGGGGGCTGGTGCTGGGAGCAGGGCAGGGATCTCATTTTAGGACAAGGCAGAGACAGACTGAGCAGTGTCGTGTCTCAAAGCCTGGGGGCCAAGGAAGGGAAGAAGCAAAAGGGATTTTTCCCTTCCTTTTGAGGTGAAACCATCGCGTTTTGTAGATGCTTGATGCTCACTAGACCTTCCAGGACAAGGGGCCCTCACCACCCCAATTTGCAGCCCAATTTTGGCAACCATTTCAACACCTCTGAACTCTTTTGCCTCTTTGGTAACAGAGATAAATCAGCCACGGCCTCCCCGCCTTAGTGGGGTGTTAATGAAGCATTTAATCATTTGGTGTTTCTTTTGCTTTGCCTTCTTTTTATTTTAGTTTTCAGGAATCAGAGAAACACTCAAGCATGGAAAAAGGCAGCTATTGAATGTCTGTATCTGTTATTTGCCCCCATGATGGGGAATTAATTGCCTTTTGATTAATGAGTCCTTCAGAACTGTGCCTGAGCAGGGACTGAGGGGAAGGAGGAGGGAGGAGTGGGGAGAAAATCAGCTGCTCTGCTCCAACCTTGATGTTTCCTGGGATGCCAGGAAGGGGTTAAAGAGCCAAAAGCCGATGGTGCTGTGGGGTGATGTCGATGGTGGGAAGGCAGAGGGAGAAATCTTAGTCTTGGCATGTGTCAGAGGAGAGAGAGAGAAATTCAAGCAGCAGTTTAATTCTGGGAGTGCTTTCACGCCCCTTGAATGGAGAAGGGGAAAATTATTTAATTAAAAATATATTTACTTTTAATGCAACCATCAATATTTCCATCCGTGCTGATTGTTGAGAGGGTTTATGTGTTTGCATGTTTAAACACTTCGAAGCTCTGCCTCTCACTTACTCCTTCTCCATCAGCAGCTGCTCGTGCACTCACACAGATCCCTGTGGGCACTCACTGAGATCTCTGTGGGTACTCACACAGATCCCTGGGCACTCATCCTGATCCCTGGGCACTCATCCTGAGCCCTGGGCACTCTCATCCTGATCCCTGGGCACTCTCATCCTGATCTCTGGGCACTCATCCTGATCCCTGGGCACTCATCCTGATCCCTGGGCACTCTCATCCTGATCCCTGGGCACTCATCCTGATCCCTGGGCACTCACACAGATCCCTGGGCACTCTCATCCTGATCCCTGGGCACTCATCCTGATGCCTAGGCACTCATCCTGATCCCTGGGCACACTCACCCAGATCCCTGTGTGCCCTTATGCAGCCCCCTATGACTTCCCAGGTTTGGGGCTTGGGTAGTTCTTGGCCATTCCCCAAAAAGGGAATCCAGCTCTGACAGCTCTGGATTTCACACCCTCCCTGTGTGTTCTGCTGGCTGGGTCCTTTGCCCTGCCAAGTGCTCCAGGTGCACAGGCTGGGTGAGCAGGTAAACACGAGCGTTCCCCAAACACAGGAGCTGGGAGCTGCTCCTGCTGCTGTTTCCTAGATAATTTAGCCAATTGAAAATGGCAGGATTCAGGGATTTGGGCAACAACACGCCAAGAGTTGTACAGTAAAGCTCCAGCAGCCCTTCCCATCTGTATTCCTCCCCGGTGTCCAAATGCTTCCCAGTTCCCCATTTGCCTTTCTTGTTCCTACACTACCCGGATGGATTTAAGGGATTTCTCCACTGTAGCCTCTAAATCTCCTTGCTGGGTGCTGCTGAGTGGCAGCAGAGTTTGCTGTGGCTCTGCTGCCGGGGTCCTGCCCCTGTTCTGAGCGCACGGGGACAGCGGCTTTGTGTGAAATGCGGCTGGAGGGAGGTGGGCTGGGACAACAAAAAGTTTGGCTTCTGCTTGAAACAAATTGCCTTTGTCAGTTTGACCTTGAAGCTCAGCCACCAGCCCACTAGAAATGGCAGTGCTCGCTGTTATCATCCTTCTTCCTCTCTCCAGAGGAGCTCTTGTCTCCCAAGACTGGCAGCATCATCCCTTATTTCTGAGGCTTGTACTGAATCGCTTTGCTTGGTCTCATTTTGCTGTTTATTTGTTGGGGTTTTTTTGGTATTTGCAAGGCCCTACCTTCCACGAGGCTCAGTAGGTCGGTGTGGTGATTTTGGGCCCCGTTTTCCCTTTTCCCAGAGCCTGGGATGAGGGTCTGGGTGGCAATCAGAGCTGTGGCTCTGCAGGACCCGGGCAGGCAATGCCAGCAGGCTCCGATCTCCTGGCCAAGCCCAAGGCGAAGCAGCAGCTCTGCCTCTCTTTATTCATGCAGCTCACGGCTTCATTTCCGCTCTCATATTTCAAGTGGAAAATTTGGTGAAAACAAAAAATTAGCAGGACATTCTTAGCAGAGTAGCAACAAGCAGTACAATCTATTAGCAGCAGCCCTGTTTTTTTGTGTGCACGCCGAGTTATTGCTCGGCATATGTTTACAGCAGAGCTGCTAAAGGATAGAGCCGTCACTGGGAGCTGAGAGACTGTGAATCTTCCTTCTCCTGGCAGGTTTCTGGTCACAGCCCATGGGACTGGCCCCATCACTCCATGTCTCCCTGAAGGAGAAGGTTGCTTTGAAGCCTGGAGCCTCCGGTGAGACGCAAATGCAATTTGCTGATTCTTCTGAAAATGGTGTTGAAATGATATTAATCCCTGGCTCCACATGAAAGATCAAGACAGCCAGGGAGGCAGTGTTGGACGTGAAATGGGAATCCTGCTCTGTGGAAAGAAGAAGGAGAATTAGACACTTCCTGGAGGAAATTCCCGTGTATTTAAACCAAACCCAGTGGCAGCCAAAGTTGCCTTTGCTGGTCCCAAACCATTGAGCAGAAACGAGGACAGAGAACCCCAAAGGGCTCCTGTATTTCACTCCCTGTCCGGAGAAGGCTCTTTCTGAGTCATTTTTAAGGCAACCCCACAGTCAACCCTTTGCCTTTTATTGCCACAGTCTGTTCCACTTCCCATCAAATCCAACCCTGGATCCTTTTCTGCTGAGCTGCTGCCCAGCCCATTATAGCCCATCTGGTGTTTGTGTGAGCGACTCACCATCGAGCTGTGCTCTGGTCCTCCCTGAATTTCACCAGTTCTACAGGGTATCTCAGGCCCTTGCTCCAGTTCCCATCACTGAGTCTCAACTCTGGTCTGATTTTGGTTTCGTGTCCTCCAAAGGGTCGATTGCCTTTCCTGGGGTGAGCCCTCTGCAGATCTAATAAACATCTCCCCTCTTCCATCATCCGGGAGGTTAATTGAAATATTGAATCACACTAGATCAAGAGAGACTCCTGTTAGACACATCCTTCCTCTCTGACAGGGAACCATTGATAATCCCTCTCTGGGCACAGCCAAATTGCCATATAAAGCTGTTTCCCAGTGTGCTGATGAGAATGTCATGGGCGGACGGCTTGAAAAGCCTTCCTGAGGTAAAGACAGACGACATCTCCTGCATCTTCCTCCAGCACCAGCCCTGCCACCCTGTCAGGGGAGGAAATTAGATTGGTTTGACCCAATTTGGTCTTTACAAATTCATGTTGGCTGTTACTCATTTTCCCCTGTTCTTCCAGGTGCTCGTGCAGGTTTTGTTTGCTCTCAGGTTTGAGGCAAACCCATTCTCCTCCCTCCCCTTGTGCAAAGGCAGGTGTTGCATCTGCCCTTCCCTGCATTTTTGCATCATCATCTTTTCAAATATCACTGTGCTGGCTCCAGAATCGTGTTTGGAGGTTCTGGCTGTGCCTGGGGATGGAGCTGGCACGGCTCAGCCCATTGGAAAACGCCTGTCTTAGCTAAGAATGCTCCAAACTCCTCTGTCCCTTCCCAGCCCGATGCTCCTCAGTGTTAATTGTGTCAGACACCAACTCACAGCTGATCTCTTTAGTAAAGACTAAACTGAAAGAAGCTTTAGCCATCTCAGCATCATCTGTAATAGCTTTCCCTCCTCAGCCACTCTGACATTTTCAAATGGGATTTTTATTTTTGTTTAAATTCAAAGTGACTTTTTCAGCTGTTTTAAGATGTAAATCAATTTCTTCTTAAAAAATTGAAGCGTTTTAATAATGTGACTGCAAACGTTGAAAAATAATGCCTTGAAATAGCTGGAGCAAAATGTTTCTTGCTCCTTGGCGATCAATTCTCTTGGGAATAACCCTTAATGGTGGGGCCAGAAATCGAGGGGGTTTGAAAGGGGAAAAGAGTCAAAGATTCTGCCAGATTCTCATCATTTTGTTTCTCGGTGATCAGAACCCCCGTGCTCGCCCTGCCATGTGTTGGCTCAACCAGAGCTTTCAGTACCACTGCAGTTCTTTCCCTGTAAGATTTCTCTGGGCCAGAAAACTCTGGATTCTCAGGCAACTCCATCTGTATCGACAGCGATCTGTGCCACCAGCCTGAATCCACAACAGGGAAAATTGGATGGGTATTGAGCAGAAATGTGTCTTGTCCCACGCACAGCAGCTGAAAGCCAGTTTTAAATGCAAATAGGATGGGGAAGACTATGGAAATTCAATAGCAAATGTTCTTTAAGTTTCTTTCCATCCAGCACGGATCATTAGGCAGAGCTCTGGCTGCCCAGAGACCTCTGGCATGAAACAGAAATATGAAATCAGACCTCTCTGCTTGGCTCAAGTCGAAGCCAGCAGCGTCGTGTGCTTTGCTGTGTGAACCCACTCACCTCTTCCAGCTCTGTCTTAGCCAGGGTGATATTTCTTATCCATCAGAAGATCATTCCAGGATCATTCCCCGCTCTGGTTCAAACCTTCTCCTGACTTCCAGTGGGGATTGATTTGTGGCCTAGCTCCTCTTATGCAAACATTGTCCTTTAACTTAAGTAGCTCTTCCTTCCCCGTGTCTGGGTGATGGATTGAGCGAGAGCGTGTTTGCCATTTCAGCTGTCTCCCACAACAGCTGCTGCTTCAGCCCCGAGAAGGATGGTGGTTATCTGTATAAACAGCTTTCTCTACAAAGTGATTATTCCCAAAAAGCAACAATCAACTTTCTAAAATCAACACTTAAGCACTTTCAGTGGATTGGAGATATTCACTGGAGAACTGAGTCAGAGGGCTCAGTGCAAAGAAAATTATAACTTTCCTTCCAGGAGTCAAAGTTTCCATTTTTTTCATTTTAGTTTTGGCTGAAAAACCATCTGAAATAGAAAAAAAAAAAAGAAAAAAGAAAAAGCAAAAGCATTGTTTCATAGGATAAATCTCCCAGCAGTGCAGCCTAGCTGGGGTAGGAAACTGAGATTCAGGGTTCTGAGGTCAGTTCCTGCATCTACCACTGGTGAGCAAGGAATGATCTGGAGTGGGCCCTTTGCTCCCCGTCTACATTCCCCCAGGGGATGGAATTCACCCAGTTTGGTAAAAAAGGGACTGAAAGAGACTGTGGGGTTGTTGGAGCAGCCCTCAGAGAGACAAAGAGGTGGGAATGACAGCCCTGAGGAACCTTGTGCAGAGGAGAGGGACAAAGATGGAGCAGGAAAGGCCCAGTGCTGCTCAGGGCAGGGGATGGGAAGGTGCAGGGACCATCCACCAGGGAAACCTGGATGACCTGTCCCACCAGGGAAACCTGGATGTCCTGTCCCCTAACTGGCCACTGTTCCTCTGGACTCAGATGTCACTGCCATGGCTGCTGTTGGAGCACCTGAGTGTGGAGCTTTGCCCTGGCAGACACAGCCATCAAGACTGATGTCCATGACCCCTTGGCTGTTGCTGTTCCCCCCAGAGCTCTGCCCTGCTCACGGGGAGGGCACAGCACCCTCCCAGAGGTGACCCACACCCCGCTGCTGTGCTGTGCTGATGTGCCAGGCAAGGGGAAGAGCCAGGGAAGGACGTGCTTTGCCTCCACAACTGTGGCACAGACGTTTCCCAAGAGCATCGAGAGAGCAAAGTCTGTTGCGGAGGGTACTTAAATCCGTAATTAAAGCTGTTACCCTCCGGATGACACTAGTGCAGGCTCTTCTGAGCCTGCTTGGAGGCAAAGGGGCTGCATGAGATAGATCATCATCTTGTTTTTCTCTCTTGTGCCTTTCCCTTGCCTTTTCCTTCCACCATCCCTGCTGCCTGGGCTTCGCTCCTTTATCCTGACACACGTCTGCGCTAAGTCCCCGGCTTTAGAATTAAGATGGTATTGATCGGGAGGGTTTGGAGGGATCGCGGGTCATTTGCATTCTCCCGTCCCTCTCCCCTTCTCCTCCGAAGCCGGTCTGGGTGAAGTTTGGAGGCTGGAGCGAAGGAGGTCTCGTTGCTATAGTTACTGGCACTGCCTTCCTCCCACCGAGGAGGAGGAGGAGGAGGAGACCGCAGGACTTGAGAGCAAAGCCCTTTTGCACAAACTTCTGCCTTGGAAACTCACTCAGGGGCTCCTCAGCACCCTCGGGTCACCCTTGCCCTCGGTCCTCCCCTCCTGATGCCGAGGGGGAGCCTCTTTGGAGGCAAACTGGACGTGGGGGCAAAGATGGGGATGGGCAGCACCTCCCAAAATGTCCTGCCTGTCCCATGTGGGACCATCTGGTCCAGAGGTCACTTCTCTCCTCCTGAAGGATGTATTTACCACCCTGGAGAAGGACGTAGGGGATAGTTTGTAGGCACCTGGAGCCCCTTGGGACCCCCAAGTTTCCCAGGACTGGTGGGTGCCTGATCTGTGGGATGGCCAAGGTTGTCCAGGAAGGGGTTGTGCAACATCTCAGAGGGCCTTAAACAGGCAGATGTGGGGGGATGATCCTTTTATTTATGTTTTTTTTCCTGCTGCATCCCCCAGATGAGTCCAGAGGGCCGAGCACTGAACTAACCCCCCTGCACTCCAAACCCTGGGGTTTCACCTCTCTCCACGCCCTGGAGGGTCCGTGAGGAGGAACAGACCGAGTGGGTCTCTTATAACACGGACTCTTTTGTTTCCAGGTTACTCCAGATTGTCTGTAATTATGTCTAGGGATGCAGCCACGACAATTGTTGATTATTTGCAGCTCCTGTGGGACTGCTGCCTTGAGAAAGGAAAGCAAAGAGCCTGCACGTAGCATAGGCAAGAAATTCAGATCCGCGGCATATTTCTGGAACGGGCTCAAGAACTGAATAAATAGGTGAATAAATTAAATAAATAAAAGGGGTGGGGGAACGAGGGAGATGGCCTTGCCGTGTCAAGATAACTGTACCTTGTCCCCCTGCTCGGCAAACTCTGTTGAGCAGATTTATTAGTTTTAATTAACAGGAGGGGGGGAAAAAAATGGAGCTGGGAATACATCCAAATTTCAACTCACAAAATCACTGCTCCTTCCTCAAGATTGAGAGAGAAAGAGGGTGAATGACCAGAATAATAATCAGAAAGGAGATCTGGGTGCCAAGAAAGCCACTTCTCTGCCCAGGCTTTGCGTTGGCTCGTGGGATGAGGAGGAACTTGTTCAAAGCAGGACGGGAAGTCCTGGCGGGGTCAGAGTGTAGGGCTGGAGCCTGTGTAGAGTTTGGAGTAGGGCAGATGAAAGCTGCTATCAAAACTTTTCCTTTGGTGGAGAACTGGAGCTGAGCTTAAGGTTATATCTGTGTGTAAAGTACTGGTTTTCACAGAAAATGTCTTTTTTTTTTCTTTCTTCCCCCCCCCCCCCCCGCCATTTTAAGTCCTCACGCCCAAAAATAAGCGGTTTGGGGTCAGCCAGTTGCTGAGGTACCCTCAGTGGCC